>VWPU01003609.1:0-205062 GCA_013398955.1 Callaeas wilsoni | reverse complement strand
CGGACGGGCGGGGGCAGCCGGCGGAGGAGCGGAGCGAGGAGGATGCGAGTGCGGCGGCGCCGCCCCGGCCCCGCGCTGCGCTGAGCTGAGCCGAGCCGAACCGAGCCGCCTCAGGTAACGGAGGGGCCGGAGCCCGCCCGGGGGGAGCGGGGGGGGCGGGGGCATGCACGCATGGATGGATGGATGGATGCTGCGGCGGGTCTGTTTCCTTTGTGCGCCCGAGCGGTGATGGGGTGCGGGGGCTCCTGGCGAGGGGAGGCGGCCGCGCTGCTGCGGGTGTCCCCCACGCACGCACACGCGGACCCCGCGCCCGCCTCCCCCGCCGGGAGCCGCGGCCGCAGCGCGGGGAGGGCCGGGGGCAGCGCCGGTGACCGGCTGTGCGCGGCCCCTGCGTGCTCGGGGGTCGCCCGCATCGGTGTCCCCCGCCCCCGCGAACGCCGGCCGGGGAGAGGGGAGGGGGCGCAGCACAGGGACGTATTTGTTGTCGCCGAACTGCGAAAAAGGGGAGGGGGGGGAAATAAATAAAAAGACCTTCTCTCCCTCCGAAATAAATCGTATAGGATTTGCGCGTCTCTGACAAAGGCCTCTTTCAGGGAAGAAAGAAGGGACGCACAAAATGCCCAAGGGTGGTAGGATGTGAAAAGAGGCTTGTTTCTTGTCTCTCCCCTACAGCCTCTCTGTTCCTTCCCAGATGAGGCCGCTGATCTGGTGCCAGTTCCTTTTCAGCTACATTTTAGATTAGGGAGAGATACCAAACGCCACACCATGGGTGCCAGCGTTTTGCTGCGTCTGCAGAGCCACAGTGTACGTGTCGCCCGACCTCCTTAATAATGTTCAGTTTGGCCTCTGCTTCCTCGGGGTCTCGTCTGATTTCTGCTCTGTGTGGATTCCGCGTGTGCGTGAGCTCTGGGAGAGGGCTGGCGAGGGAAGGGGGTCACTTTGTGGAAACAAGACCATGATACCTTGGTCCGTTCAGCAGTGACGGGGAGGGCAGGGCTGAGTAGGTGCTGGAGGAGAAGGTTTGGGCTGAGTGGAAAGCAACCGTCTGCAGTTGCTCATCAATCACTCTGATATGCTTGGATTCTAAAAATGCTAAATAACGAGTGACCAGGGCGGACCGGGCTTTTGAAGTGCTTGCAACAAGACTGGGAACGCCTTTGAGACCTTGTCATTTTCCTCCTTGTATACAACCTCCTTAACTCCCACATCCTTCCTTCCACCATCTCTGCAGCTGTAACGCTTTTCAGGATCTCCTTCCCACACCCCTTTTTTTTTTTTTTTTTTTTTTTTTTCTTTTTTTTTTTTTGTTTTTTTCTTTTTTTGTCTTTTTGTCTTGATGTCTTTTTAACTAGCGTTCTGGAAGCTGAGAACAGTTGCAGGTGAAGATCTGTTTGTTTATATGCTGGTGGAGGAAGTGTTTTCCTTAGGGTTGACTCGTCTGGTCTCCCATGAGGAGGAACAGTAAGCTAAAGGGACACTGTCAACTTGAAATCCAGAGAATGTGCATGATGAATGGAGAGCTGTGTCCAATATTACACCCACCGTTGAGCTCCCTGCTGGAGATCTGTGGTTTTTATAAGCCTGTCTTCTGACTGTGTGGGTTGGTCATGCAGTGAAGGAGTAAAAACACACTTCAAACAAAGTTCTGTTAAGTGAACAAAGGAGTGCAGAAGAAAAATACCAGAGTGGGAAGGGAGGGAAGGCAGCATCTCCAGCTTCTCAGTTACATTCATTGTAGCCACTGCTTGACCCAGTGGGAAACTGGAGGGGCTACAGTTCATTTTTACAGTTGCACATTTATTTAGTATCAGTAAAGTGAAAAGGTTGTTACCTTGGCCCCAGTGATGCAGGAGTTTTCAGCACCTTCATGTGTGTGCTCAGAAAACTGGTAGCACTTGATGGATGTCAGTAGGTCACTGTCTTTTCACAATAAGAACAATTTTAAGAATGGTGTCTCTTGTGAAAAGACATTGAGTTCCTTCTTGAGCCCTTTTTACCCCATAAAGCTATAATTTTGATGAAAAAAAAAGATTACCTAATTAATGCTTTAGAAATTTGTATTTTATTGATAGTAAGCTGCAGATTTGTTGAAATGTTCAGATGCTTCTTAGGGGGTGCCTGTAAGCATCCTTCTTCTCCACCTCCAAGAAATTACTGCCTCATCTGTGTGGCTTGTATTTGGCAAAAGAAACAATTTTCAATATGAAGTTGTCTAATGGTAGGCCACTGGCTGTGGTGTTTTGTGGTTTATGCTTCAGGCATGTTGTTTCAGAAATTCTATGTTGCCTGCTGGTGAAAGACATAGTGGCTTGAAATACCAGTTAAGTATAAAACCCTGAACAGCCGTCTCTGGAAATTATTTTGATGTAGAGTAAATGCTTGTCTTCAGTGAGGAACAAAGAACTTTGGCATATGGGCATGGCAGTCAGTGTAAGGCAGAAATGAAGAAGGTGGTATAAAGAAGTTGCTTATTAATCATTTTAACAAGTGTCTTTAAAAGTTAGGACCCAGTGATAAATTTCTAATTCATGTGAGTCAGAAAAAACATTGCTGAGGAGCTAGGGTTTTTTTGATAGACTACAATAGACTCCACAGTACCTTTATGTGAAATACCTAAATGGTGTCATCTGAAATTCATGAGTGAAGTCTGATGTGGTGAGGGCCTCTGTGACCACTGGCCCTGTGGCTTAGCTGAATTAAGCTGAATATACTAATCTGGACATGGTACCGTCTGCACCGGATCTGCATTGTAATAAAATTGTGGCTGAGTGAAAACTGTCCGGCACATTTGTGATAATTTCACACTCCAGTATGGAACATCTACAATATCATATGTTTAATTGTGTTAAGGAAAGTTTAGAGCTGTTGGCCACCTTATGCCCAGTTGTTTTTATTTAAGCAGCACCTTCACTTTTCTGTCTTGCTGCATTACTGTGCTGTTACTTCAGAGAGAGAAAGAGTTGGAGGCATGTGTTTTCACTTCATCCTTCTCTCTGGGGTGCACATTAATATTTGATTCAAACTTGTTCTGTAAAGTTCTGCTTAATTCAGTTTGGGCACTACTTTGAATGTATAATAATGGTGTTTGTTTATTATGGTGTCATGGACAGTGCTTTGTAATTTGCTTTATGGGCAGGTCTGCTGCTGGCAGTGTGTATTGTCAAAGTGACCTTCCTTTCAGAGGGAGAAAACCAATAACTCCTGGCCCTCTCCCACCCCTGCAGCTCCCACAGAAGTGTCTTCAGGAGTAGTTTTGACCCATTACTCCAGAAACAGGACTTGAACTGACAAATCTAGTTCACCCGAGCAGTCTCATTGAAATCCAGCAATTAAGGATTCCTTTGGGGACAAAAGGCCTGCAGACCTGTATTGTGCAAGTCAGCCATTTACTTGAGGCGAAACCCACAGAAGGGTTTGCGTGCCTCGGTGTGGAGCACCCTGAGCTGTGATCCCCGTGGGTCTCTCATGCCTGAGCCGGGGATGTAGCCGCTTGCCGTGCCCTGCCGAGTGCATTGTGCACCTCAGAGCTGCGTTCCCGGTGGCCGGTGTGGCGGGGGAAATGCTGCCAGGGCCACCAGTGCACCTCAGAAGGCGGTAAAACTGCAGGGCTGCGTCTGCCTGCCTGCTGAGAGTCTCACTTGGTACCACGGTGGCTTAAGGTTTGCTATTAGAGTTTTAAAACTCTAACCTGCTTTTGGTAAGGTAGTAATCATTTATATTTTAAAAAAACCAAACAAACAAGCCAAAAAACCAAAAGAAAATACACCAAAAACCCAACCAAACAACCCCCCCCCCCAAAAAAATTACCAAAACGAAAAAAAATCTCCAACTTTGTATTTCAGTAGATGATAAACATGCAGGTGTAGAAGAATTGGGATTTCTAGTATTTGCATCCTGTCATGGGTTTTGCCCTTAGTGCCTGGCTTCCAGACAGAGAAATGACAGGTGCAGATGAAACATGAAAGGCTGAAGCTGTTTCGGTACATCCGAGGAGTGTGTGATGCTCCTGGAGCGCGTGAGCCCCGTTAGCACTGTGCTCTAGGGCAGTCTCACTGGTTAACTCACGCAGGGCTTTGGTGTCGGGCGGGTAATCTGCCTCCCGCTTTGAGAGCGGTCAGGTTGAACCTGTCTGCGGGAGTTGTCCTTGAGCCCTGAAACTAGAACCAGGCCTGACCTTACAGGAGCTGCAGCCAAGGAGAAGTACCCTGTTGCTGTCCTTACCACTGGCTGCAGGAAAACAATCACGTTTTGTAGAGCTTTTTTGGAACTTTAGTTCACTTGGAACGGAAACGAAATTGGACAATATCACTACTTTTACTGGGGGAGGTGAAAAATCATATTATTTCAAGTCAATCAAAACATGATGCCTCATCTTGCTTCTGACGGTTTTAAATGGTAACTTGCTGTGAAAGCAAGGATTTCAACTCAAAATACTGCCACCTGTTTAGAGCAAAATGTAACCTTTGACATGTTGACTTTTTACTAGAGTATAAAATCAGCAGCAGTTTTGCAGAGCTTTAAGGTGTGGATAGAACTAAATCATCTTGCAGGAAACGATTGTCAGATTTTTCCTGACCTCTATTTCTTGTATACCATGAATTTGAATGAATGTTTTTCATCTGAAAAAGCTATCAAAAGAGATAGCCTGGCAGTATCAACTGATTTGAATTAGGTGGTCTGAGTTAAATCATTTTTTCAAGAGGGAAGAGGACAGCAAATTAATTTTAAACTCTCTGCCCTTCCCAAAATGCAGCTCCTTTTTTGTATCAAAGACATCCCAGTTTAAATGGATCTACTGATGTTGTTTGTGACAAGGAACTATGGAGAGAGGTTACTCAGCTTCTCTTGATTCAGAGAAGTCTTGCACCTCTGAAAGTTTCCCCTTCCACACTATAATTTTCTAAAGTATCTGTGAGTAATAAGTCCTTCTTGCTTAAGGCAGAAACCTAAATTTTTAGAGCAAGTTTGTTGATGTTCATCATACTGAGATGTGGTTTAATGTGATGGACTCTACAAGGCAGCTGCGATGTGAGAATGTTTTGATGAGAACAGGGAAGGTGACCCTTCTGTGCGTATTTGTTTTACTCTATTTTGGTGGATTTTTTAGGAGGCAGCAATGACTGGAGGCCTTTTCTAGCCTAGGGAAATTCTTTGTTCCATCCTACTTTAGGTTCCCTGTGGCTACAACCAGAAAGGAGGGATGTTGAGAAGCAGCTGTGAGTGATGTGTTCAGTGCTTCAAAGTACAAAGGAGCCCAGTCAGAGCTCCTCAGAGGAGCCAGAGATACTTTTAATAGTATCGAATCCTGGGCTGTGAGAGCAGTTACTCTGCTCTCTCCAAAACAAAGGCACTATCGGCATCCAGCCCTGAACAAAAAGACTCTACCTCACATAGCTCACTTTGCTTCACAGCTCTTGGGGTGGCCTCTGGAAGAGCATCTGCACATCCTCCAAGCTCCCTTGCAGCGGCTCTGGGTGCTCTAAAAGGCAGATTAACATCTAAAGCTTTGGCTGTGTAAGAACGATTACAACCTGAAATTGAGACCTTACATTTCAGACAAAATGTACCATCAGTATTGAAGCTTCCAAAAATGCTTGAAAAATACTGTTTTATTCACCAAAGTGTTGTTGCTCACAGTGGTGAATTTGGAAAGTGTTTTGAAGCTGAAAGTGATTGTAATGGCAGCAGCACAATGTATGACGAAGGGGAGAAGTAGCTAGGGTGGAGGGACAGTGAACAGACCGAGAGAAGAGCTGGCTGAAGCAGGCAGAGGAAGCTGCTCTTGTGTGTGTGTGTGATTGAGGACATTTGCTTTAACAGAAAAGAAGTGCTTGGCACCACTTTAACATGAAAATAACTCTTGTTTTAGTGATTTTGGGAGGAGTAAAGAGGAAACCTCAAATGATTGGCTTGGCTTGGCTTGCATGAAATATCATCTCTGTTTAAAACTGTCCTTTTCCTCTTGGCTCCAGTTTTCCTCTGTTAACAGATTTGACCAAAATAGTTCTCGAGCTTCTTTGGTATAGTTCAACTTGAAAATATTTTTGCCAGATAATCTCAATCATGGCAGGTCTGGGTTTGCTATATGAAGCCATACAGAGAAGTCGAACAGGCTATGAGAATGCAGATTAATATTAAATGCCCATTCAGGTTTGTGCTTTTCTAAAGAAAAACTTTACCATTCCATAGGAGTTCTCTAATGACCTGTCTGGTGATTCCTTGCATCCTTTTTCTTTACAATTTCTATTATTTTACTTGTTGGGAGTGGGGAGGGGGTGGGGTTAGTTTTTTTTTTTGTTTTGCTGATTTTTAATGAATAAACTTTAACATTCATTTGAAGGCTTTTTATTGTATTAATAAAGACCTTTCAACCTCGCATGTTTTTGAACAACCTGTGTGTGAAAGAGCACTTTGCGTAACGTTGATCTTTGACTTGCAGCTGTACCACTTACAAAAAGATAGCCCTGAAGGTTTTCCTGGCATGACTTTGGAATATCATGTATTTCCTATCTTGGCTCCTGATAACAATGTACAGATAATTGTGTTGGGTTTTTTATTTTTATTTTTTTAACAATTATGTTGGGTTTTTTCCCCCTTTGTGCCTGACCTTTAAACCACGGGGTTTACGGTTGAAGTTGACACTCTTGCCCAGAATAATTGAGAAGAATTGTTGTTGGTTAGTTCAGAAGTTCTCCAAGCCAGAAGCCACCACAGTGGATGATGAAAGTGCTGGGCACATAGCTTCATCCCATACCTGGTCATTTCTTAAGACTTAGCAGAGAAGACCAGCTCATAGCCCTGTTTGGAAGACAGTGATGATTGTGTCCTCCAGCCAGATGCTTTCAGCCTAGGAACAGGGGAGGAGAGCAGGTGTAAGCAAAAGCAACTCTCATACCCTTAAAAGAAAGGATATTTGTTTGTTCCTGGGGCTGTGTTTTTCTTTATGGGCAGCCCCTCACTAGGCAGCTATGCTGTGTTTTTTCCAAGGAAAAAGAGCATCTCTGAAACTCAGAATGAAGAACCTCTGTTGTCTGAGTAGGCAGTTGGACTGTTTCTTGTCTTAAACTATATGTAAATGCTCAGTGTTTATTCTTGGTGGTGAGGTTAGTGGTGGAGGGTGTTTATTATGGTGAAGTTAATGACCTCTTCTGTGTTTTTAGGACTCCCTGTGAACAGGTCCTCTTGCATGCTGTCGCTGTATGCTAATAAATTTTGAATTAAAGAGAGGGAGCCCATATCCACTAAAACTTTTGTCTAAAGACCAGCAAAAATGCCAGTTCTGTTGCATGTCTTCCTCCCTGGGAAGTAACTGAAAACGCCTAAATTTCCTTCTGGGGTTCAACTGTGAGATAGCCAACAGATTATGAAATTTTTGGATGTTATCACTCTGTGCAGCAATTAAATTGGTGATTTCATCAAGAAACAGTCCCATTTCCAAATTAATTGAAAATGTTTTGCTGGTTTCTCTCTCGTAAAGAAGGAATAAAACTATTTAAAACTAATCCTTTGAATAGCACAGTATCTGAGAGTATTCTTAATTTTAATTTAGAGTCTTTAGCTAAATATGCAGGTCTTTCTTTCCAAATACTATATTCTCCAGGTATCTTTGAACGGTCAAAGATTTTTATATTCATAAGAACTCATACTTTGGACTTGTGAAGAGAAATAGCTGTTGGATTTTTATTTTATTTTTATTTTTTTAATATCTCATCTATTTTTTCAGAAAGGCTGAGGCAAACCACCTTTAAAAGGAGAAAAAAAGTGTTTAATGAAACCCATTGCATTAGCTGTATTCACTGTTGAAAAACTTTGTAAGCCCATCAACCTACAACTGGGATAAGATCAGTGTGCAGGAGCTGACAAGATGAAGAGCCAGATTTAACTCTCAGTACAGCAGAATGTGTGCCCTCAAAAAAACCCACACGTAGCATTGGCTTCAATTTCTTTTGAACACCTCTCTAGGAGTTTCTCTTTTGTAGGAAAAGTAACGAGCCCAAAAATTTGACTGAGAAGAGAGTTGCTAAATGTTGTGACATTGTGGAAGAAACATCCCCTACATTTTTAGGTCGGAAGTGACCTTTTGTGCACTGGGGGAGGTAGAAGACAAGCATTGACTGTCTTTCTTGCTTAGGGCAGCATTACTGACGTGTCTAAAAACTGCAGAACTCCTTGTCCTAATGTTCAAGCAGGGCTGCCAAAAAGGAACAAATAGGGCTGCAGATAAAAGTGTGCAGGGAAGACTGTGTCCCTTTTCCTCCTCCTCAGTCATCATAGGCAGGGTGGGGAGAGCATCGCTTCGCACTGCTTGATGACTCGACAGCAATTTGCTGCTTGTCCCATAAAAGGTTTAAAAAATTTCTTTCATTTATAGACTTCTTTTTTAAACCACTGACCATCAGTGTGATTCAGTGACTTCTTTAAGGGTGAGGTAACCTTGTCTCTGCTCTTTCTTATATTTTCAGCAAATCTTAATTCAAAAGCATGAGGTTATGTTGTTTGAGGTTGGGGTTTTTTCCCTCCCCGTGCTTATAGAGTTAGTTCTGCTTTACGAAGCTGAGTGTATAGATGTAGGTGTTAAACAGGTCGGCCAAATCTTGCTTTTGTGGTCAACTCCTTCATGATTTGTCATGTAAGTTTGTGTCTTGCAGAAGATGTCTGTCATCCTTTAGAGCTAGTGTGGCACAGCAGGACTGTGCTGAGAACGATCTGGGCCTGCATGTAGACAGCATGGTGTTGGTTTTATTTCCTTGGGTAATAGAGCAAGTCTGGGACCCAAGATACGCCTGCACAGCACTATGCCAAGGTGGGCAGAGGAGCTCGCACATGTGCGATTCAGGAGAGCGCCAGCAGCCCGGAGGAACACTGTGCTCATGTGCCTGCACTGCTTCCAGGACCACCGTGACGTGGTCATGGTTGCTGTGAGTGTGTCTGTGTGGCAGTGTGTGGTGTTGTAGAGGCTGTGCTTTACTTCTTGACACAAAAAAGAAGAGACAAGAGAGCAATGACCAGAAAGAGTGGGTTAACTAGATGAATGTTCATTTTCATAGCACCAGACTACTCAAACTTTAAAAGAAGTTCTTACTAAACTTAAATAATTTTTACTATTATTTTCTTTTTTTTACATTATCTGCCCCACGGAAGAACAGCGATTGTGTTCCACAGGAGCTTCATCTAGAACAGCTACCCACAAACTTTAAGGTGATACAGGGCTGTGATAGTATGCAATGGTGCTATGATAGTGTGCAATGTTTATTTTCAATCTACCTTGTTCAAAGAAGGGTGCATTCAGATTGTAATTCAGATTGTATCACCATAAGAATTGGAGAGTAATTCTTGATGAGTGAGGTCTTAGCAAGGTAAACTGGTGCAGAGAACTTGTGGTTCAAGTTTAATTTTGAAGTTTTAATACTTATCTGTGGATATCTTAGTGCCACTGGACCGTTGTTGACACTCTCTTCTAAAAGTGAAATATCACAGAAATATTAAGAAAATGCAGGTGTGAGCAACGCTGCAAGGGGAGTAAAATCTGTTTGCCGATAATGTAAGTACCCCAAACTGCGATAAGAATTTCTTCCATAATCAGCAGTATATTGCCACTGTGAGGTATAATTTCTGAGAAAATACCTTGAAAATGGCAGTCAAACCACGTCATGTAGATTTACTTTATGATTGTTGGTATGGGAACTTGATAAACCTTTTTGAATTGTGACAGGTATGTAGGTTTGAACTCTTTCAAATCATACTTTAAGAAGGAGGTGGGGGACAATGGGCAGAAACTCCTAATGTTGTTTAAAGGAATGATCACCTGTCGGTTTTTTACCCAATCACATTGTAAAAATTTATTTTCTGTAAGTGATCTCTAGAGTTAACAGATTTCTTTCTAGAAGTACTTTTTTATTCGTTTTTCCATTAAACTACTTTTTAATAGTTCTTCTGACATCTCTGAGGTGAGCTGTAGGTTTGAAGGAAATAGTCTCCCTTAACAGAGTAGGGATGACTTCAAAGCCAGAGCCTCATCCATGCCGGTTTTAAGTATCTCCAGAACAGATCAAACAAACCCAGCTCTCAATCTCGCCTTCGTATGTCAAGTGCTGCAGCAGCTTTTTGGACATCCACTGGACTCACTCCAGTACGTCAGTCTTTCTTTTCCCAGGACTCCCAAACCAGACTGAGTACTCCAGATGTGGTCTCACAAATGCTGCATAGAGAGGAATAATTACTTCGCTCCACCTGTCGGCTAATTAAATCGCTTATTTGGTGCCAGATCTTTTGCTGCCAGTTATCTTAATTTCCCTCAAGCTGGAGCTGGCGGAAGCTCTCCCTTACAGGGACTTGTAGGCTCTGTCACCTCAGAAGGAGCTGGAGCAGTGATGGTCCTTTGCATCAGTTACATGCAGGAGATGACCAACCCAGTCTTTGCGTACAGAAAACTGCAAAGGTTTTCCACTTCCCTCTAGAGAATCTTTTGCACCAGTCCTTCATACTTCATACTGCAATATAACCTGAAGCAATAAGATTGTATCATATGTTTTGGTAAAACAGTGAAGAAAATACATAGTAAACAGCATATGCAAAGAGATGCATTGTGTGTATTCTGTTTGTTTTCCTGGCAGTACTTTGGCTATTTGCTGAGTTACCCACTTTAAAGTTAATGTTTGGTAACAAATATGAGGATTGAAATAAGAGTCTTGACACCCAGGTGAGCCTCACAGGACCTGTGGGACAAAAACTTGTACTTAAAATTTTATACCCACTAAATGTTTTCTTCTCCACTAGATTTCTGAGGCTCTGTCATTGTGAGTGGGCTGTTTTAGGTGACTGACAAACTATACGTGATTTGCTGTATTTTAGTTTGTTTTTCAAGGTCTAATCTTCCTACACTATTTGATTATTTTTTTCCAAACGCACACAAAATGAAAATTTCATGATTAGTGGTTTAAGTACTGAAATTAATATTTGCCTGAAAAAACACAGAACAACTGGAGTACAAGATAAAGCCCCAACCATCAGCAAAGCTGTGCACGTGGGACTTATCCTGCAGTTGATGCTGCTTCTGAGAGTGTGTGGCTCACATCACCTACCTTAGAGGCCCAGTGTGGGAGATCAGCTGGAGGTGTAAATTTTATACCTGCATGTACCTGCTTTAATGTGTAATACATTAATGTTTAGTTTAGGAAGTTCTGGCTCGCAAGTAGCTGTGGCAGGGTAAGTGTCTGCAGTGTTGAGGGCATGCTGTGTGCTGCTTGACTGACCGGTGGTCAGGGGGATGGCTGGGCTGAGCGCTTGCTGTGCTTGGAGGACCTCCTAGGTGTCTATTCCATCAAAGAAAAAGGAAGCCTTAACAGCCCGCTAGTGTAAAAGGAAGTGGTAGAGAGGTTTGAGCTGGGGAAGGTTGCCAAGGGAGGGGAAATGTCAGGCTGCTCTTTTTTCTTTTCTTTTCTCTTTTCTTTTCTCTTTTCTTTTCTTTTCTCTTTTCTTTTCTCTTTTCTTTTCTCTTTTCTTTTCTCTTTTCTTTTCTCTTTTCTTTTCTTTTCTTTTCTTTTCTTTTCTTTTCTTTTCTTTTCTTTTCTTTTCTTTTCTTTTCTTTTCTTTTCTTTTCTTTTCTTTTCTTTTCTTTTCTTTTCTTTTCTTTTCTTTTCTTTTCTTTTCTTTTCTTTTCTTTTCTTTTCTTTTCCTTCTTTTAAATTTAACCTTTAATATTTGTTCCCACCAGAGAAGTTGTTCAAAGTCTCCCTTCCTACTCTGGCTATTGCTACCACTGTTTTCCTCCTCTGATTTTTCTTTGGATGTTTGTTCTTGCTCTGTGGCACTGGCTGTGGCTGCCAGAAGCTCTTTTAGTGGTCCCTCTTTTGTCTGTTCTGTTCCCATAACCCTCCTTACAGCAATCCTGTCTTCATGTTTGCTTACCTCGGTCTTCTCCACTGCTCACCTTCCTTGCCTTGCCTGCAAATCCTCTCATCTCCCAACACAAATGAGCTGTTTATCCTTGAGCTAATGGGTGTTCACAATACTCTGATCATAATGTTGCAGAATTGCTTATATTCACAGAGATTAAAAAATAAAAAGACGGATTACTTTTTTGCCCAGCCCCAGAAAATTAGTTGTATTTTTTCATTCAGTACAATTACCACTGTAGGTTGAGTTGTTTGCAGCTCAGAGTAAGTAAGAAGCCTCTCCTGGTATGGAAGCAACCTTTGGGTTACACGGCTCGTTCAGGTTACCGAGGCATTGTTACGTAGCAGAAAGGACTTCGTGCAGAAGATATATCAAAGTGGAGGCTTACTGCTAATCTGATCACTGTTTTGTGTGGACAAATGGGGAGCTTTCCCTGTTCACAGTAATTAATGGGCACACACACCCCCTAACCCCTTGGGGACACACACCTTCCCCAGGTACTGTTGGCAGTGCTGGTGAACAGCTCTTGCCATGGCTGGTCAGGTGAGGTTCACCATCTCAGGAGGGTGCATGCTTTTATTTATTTGCTTTTATTTAATCAGAAACTAGGGTCACTTGCTCCAGTGTTTAAGCTCTCATGAGGGAGAGAGTGAGAGTTGAAAGCATTCGGAATTTTTGTTCGAGTTTTGATTTAAGTCATGTGAAGAGCTCGCTTTCGGGTGTTTGGTTGCAGCTTGAGTAAAATAGTTCCAATGGGAAAATGAGGGGGATGTGTTTCAACTCACACTTAATATTTGTTTAAAATGAGTTATGCAGGATTAAACTTAGGTTATTGATAACAAGATAGAGAAGTCACAAAAACTCCTTTTCCAAAGAGTATGATGTGTATTATCTTGGTAGAAACTCTGGGACATGAGGCAACAAACAGCAGTGAGTGCAGGAGATCAGTACCTACTCCAGACAATGCCAGCACCTTTACTCTTCTGCATCCTGACCCTGACCACTCATTTGAGTAAAATTTGGATGGTGGCAAGACTGGAAACCAGTGTTACCAATCTCAAATATTTAAATATTTGAGTGGGTTTGGAGGAGAGGGAGAAGGGGCAGGAGTTTACAACTAGAGATGTTACATGTTCATTTGGCTACTGAGGTGGAAGGTAGTGTGGTGGCAGCTGCTGCTCAAGATCTCAAAGGTGACTATCATTTTCTTATGGAATAAATGTGTGTGTACTTGTCGACACCTTCTAATTAAATCTAACACATTCAAATTATGTTGGTTGGCTCCACCAGTGTGACTCAGGTATTTTTCATATATATACTTTGATTGCCCTGTCTGGAAGACTTGTTGGTAGAGTTGATTTGTGGCTGATCTATGCTGTTTTGAAATTGCTGATGCATAAATGGGTGTAGTAGAGGCTGATCCTAAAAATATTCTCAATTTTCTTATGTTAGTGTTGCCAGATGTTTCTAAGCAATACATTGGCTTCTTTGTATATTGTTTTTAATCTCTTTGGAAAAAAAAAAGAAATTAAACAAGGGAAGTCCTCTATAAAAGGAGTGGTAAGAGCTGGAGCATTGCTCAGTATGAGGCATTTGACACTATTTTCTCTTCTGTTTTGCAGTAGTTAAAGGATTATCAGTGCTGTGCAAACAGACAAGCCCACAGACTCCCTGTGCCCTCACCCCTTCCACCCCAGCCAAATTTCAAACCTTCCTGAAGATACAGATGCCCTCCAGCATAACTGACCTTGGCTGTTCAAGCAATATGTGTATGAACCAAAAATGTCAGAAATGGTCCTTTCATGTTACAGATGTGAGTCAGATTTTTTTTTTCCCATCGTCTTGTGACTTTATTCTCTGACAAGCGTGTGGTGGCTTACTGCTTGAGAAGTGGTGCCTTGGCGTTTGACCCTAAGCACATCACGTATTGACTGCTGTTTTAAGATGGCTTCTTGTTCCCTCTGGTTCTTTGGTGTAGGAATTTCCAATGTCATTTTGTAAAAAATTACATTTTTGGAAACTTAAAAGAGCAAATTATCACATTTGCTAAAAAGGCGAAGTCATACAATGTATTAAAACAAAGGAGTAGGGAGGATCTAAAGTAACTTTATCTCTGAATCATAATTTTGCGGACTACCTTTGCTGATGTGCTTAAATCTGAGTATGTGCCACATGCTTGGACTAGAAGTGTAGTACGTGCCATTGCCTCTATATATAGCTAACTGATTTTGAACACTTTTTTTCTTTGGGTTTTGGTTTTTGGAGGAGTAGGAGAACATGTTGAAGACATCCTACCCCTTTTTGTCTCAAAGGAAGAGAGACCTGGATGATGATTTTTATTAATTAGCAGTGGCCGAGCCCTGAAAAAAAGCAGCATAAACCTTCTTGGCAGTAGTTTTGGGGGCATTTTTTTCTTTACCTGATGTTTACAAGAAACTGCTAACCTAATTCTGGTATTCCTATGAGAGCTTATTTGTGATGAGTTGCCAGAATTCCTCAAACAGATTTTAAGTTCGTTGTTGGAACCTGTGGTTTGGGTTCCTTGGCTTCAGTTTTTAATACCAGTTTTTTGTTTGTTTGGTTGGTTGGTTTGGGGTTTTTTGTGTGTGTGGTTTGTTTTGTTTTGTTTAGTTTTTCTTTTTTTGCCTGTGTACAGATTTGCATTCTTTAGGAGAAAAATTTATCAAGCAAACTAAGAATAATGTAAAGTATAAGAAATTCTTTGGTACATAATGAATATTTGAAGATTTATGCCATTTTTATGGTTTTCTGAAACTGTACCTTTGGTCTCCTGTCCCTGTAGTGTGAGGGACCACACAGTACAGTTGTCCATGTATTGCAAAATTTAAAAATTAAGAAGTACAGTGAGGTTTTTAATATAGAAACGAAATAAATGCTAAAAGCATGGAATTTTGTATGTTTGTTTCTCATAGGCATAAGCAGGCCTTAAGCAGTTTGTTCACTTGTCCCTCAGACTTGGAGTCTTTTGATGTCTCAGAGTAGATTTGAAGATGATTGTGAATGATATTCATGACCAATGTTTTTTGGAAGAGGCGCGTGTTTAGAGGAGACACTGTGCTTTTAACCCTCCTGAAGGGACTCTGGAACTCGGTGCTTGTGGACGTCAAACACCTGGATGCTGCCAAACCAAGTCAGCATGTATGTTTTGCTTGACTAGCCATAGCTCTTCTCTCACCTTTTTGGGGTGGCAGGAGACATGGAGCAAAAGGGAAGGTGAAAGGGAAGGCTCAATGATACAACTGACTAGGAAGTAAAGGGCAGCGCAGGAGGATGCATTAGTAAGAAACAGAGCTTTGTTGGCCAAGTGATTATAACTTGATATTTAAATTCAGTGACCCTTTTTTCTAGGAAGTTGAAAACTATAGCTGCTTGATACCCAAAGTAACAAATATTTTTTCATTTTTTCAGTGCAGAATCTTTATCAGTAGACTTATTTATCAGGCTTTTATAGAACAAAAGTAACCCAAGCCACTTGAACTTGGAATGCTCAATAGAGGACTTGGAAGCCTGATAGCCAGTTTGCCTTCTAGGCATACCCAGTAATCTCCCAGACTTGGTTTAGCAGCCAGTCATGGCATTTTAGTGACATGACTTGGCTGTATCTACGTCTCAGTAATGTTCCTCAAGTTTGTTGGAAAAATGGTTGACTGGTGTGTAACCAGAAATAATGCCTTACTATATTTAAATTCACAGTGGGTAGTACACAGAATGTGGCTTCAGTCTCTTCTTCCTAGGAGTAGGGATTTTTAATGTCCCAAAAAAGATGTTTCATTTGTATCCCTTTCATTCTTCAGAAGTCCAGAACCTGTCTGCTTGATCCCTTTAACGTCTTGCTGGTTCGATTTCAGTGACAGTTAAGGAAACTTCTTGGTATAAGAAAATTTTGGGGATGAATAGAGCAGAAAGGGGAGCAGACAAAACTTTTTGTTATGTTGGTAGGCTGAGGTTTCTATGTCTGTGCTTTAGTCTAGAAGTTTTGACTAGGGCCAGCCCTTTCCTCTGGGAGTATCAGGCTCTGACATTTCATATTTGTTCTGCATTTTCAACAGCAGCAAAGGTACCAGTCAACATGCTGCTTTTTTTCTTCACTTCTGCTTTTACTGGAATTGAGGCAAATTCATCCTCTAGAGAAAAAGGAGGAGGGAGGGGAGAGGAAGAAATGTATTACTGCTGTATTGCTGCAATATCGGGTGCTGAGAAACCTGGTGTTTCTTGGGACTTCCTGTTAAACATCAAATGGTTTGTCAGTTTTGTTAACCATCTCTTACTTTTTTGTGAGTAAGCATCCTGCATTAATTCTTGTTGAGTAGAGCTGGACAAATTGTGCCACCTTGGCTTAAACTGATATTATCTTCTATTAAACTGATACGGTGAAAAGGATTTATCTGCACATATGTGAGCTCTGCTAGATTTATTCAAGGTTTGACAGAGTTTTGGGCGGGTTTTTGCTTGGTTTGGGTTTGGTTTGGCTTTCTGTGTGTTACTGGTCTGGGGCTAGCCCTTCTGCTGGAGGCTGCTACCTCATAGGCATGATGAAGTGGTGCTCTTCTGTACAGAGCTTGGAGCTGGACCCTTATGAGGTACTCTGGATTACGTGGTTTGTGTTGGGTTTACCCTCCTGTTAAGCACAACAGCCCGTGGGAGAGCAGGAGGGATATGTCTGCCCATTGCAGGCTGCTCACACCTAGGCAGCTTGCTCGGGCTGGGGTATTGGCCTTGCTCTTGGTGAAAAGGGTAAAGGGGGGTGTAGGTGTCTGTCCATCTGTCCACACTGCTATTAGCAGCGTACCTGGGCTGGCAGGTTACTCCAAAGGCATCCTAGGCTTGCTGAGCTGCAGACACTTAGGGTGGATCCTCACCATGGAGTCAATGACACCCTGAACCTCCAGAAGGTTTAAATGTGACTGCTCACATCCAGTACAATGCCTTCTTTTTTTCCCAGTGATCTTCCCCTAAATTGCTCTGCAGACATGTCTAGAAGAAAAATGTAATGTACCTAGTAATTTGTTTTTATTACCTTCCCTGTGTTACATATTTGTGGGGTCTGCTAATAGATGTTCAGAAGAGATAATTTCCCAGCTACTTCAGAGAGTTATAAGTTTGCAGTTGCAATAGCTCTGTTGCTTTTTGAAAGGGATTTTCTATGCTCCTCATAGAGGAGAGTGGAGTGTTTGGATATGCACCTAAGGTATTGCCAGTACTTCTATACTAGTAACCTACTGCTTCTCTAAAGGAAATTGGTTTTCTTAAGTACAGAAGAATAGCCTTTAGTTGCCAGCTCAGTTAGAAATACTTGCCCAGAGCTTTCCGGCTGCTGTTAGAGCATGTACATCAGCAATGTTCAGTAGTGGGTGCTAAGTGGGAGGAGTTCCCACCCGTAATCTCTGCCAGGCATCTCTCATGGCTTTTTGCAGTGTCTGTATCCAGAACTGACATAACATGTATGTATTTACTTCAGCATTGACTCAGGCTGCGTCTTAAACCACAAAGCACACAGGCATGTTGAAATAAGGGCAGACAGATGCCAGCTGAGGTTTTGTGAATCTTGCTTTTCTGAGAACAGCTTCCGAGAGTGACACAAAACTGTGCATGGTAGAAATTTAGGATATGCTGGTGTCTTAAATCATTCCAGTCCTAACGCCACAAGGTAGGATACAGTGAACACAGGTCACTACTGATTTCCAGAGAGTTCAAGGGAAGAGCATCTCCAACTGCTCTCTTCACACTTTGGTTATTGGAGAGTTTCTGATATCTAGCTGTCATCAGTATTTGCACAAAGAATGTCTATTATCTTCAGTGTACTCGGAGAAACAGTGGACCAAAAGGGAACAGGTCCTGGAAGCTTGTCTGTTCCTGCCTGTGTTTCGTGTGCAAGCAAAATGCACTGTCTCTTTGTAAAAGCTTTCTTCATCTTTCAAGGCTGGTCATGTGCTCCTTCCCCATTCTCTCTCCTTTTTAATCATCCTGACCAATTCCTCTAGCCTATCTGCATGTCTTTTCCAGCAGAGAAAAGACTTTAAAGCAAGTTGAGCAAGAAGTCATGGATTACAGAGTCTGCTTTGTCTTATCTGGAGGTAATTGAACTGAACATTTGAGGGCTTGGGCTCTTCCTTCTACTGGTAGCAGCAACCCATGAAATCTGTTGATAAATGAAGTGATGTGTACCCCTTGTCCTCCCCCTCGATTGTGGTTAACTCAGCAGTAAAAACAGCATGAAGTTTCCCATTTCTCCCTGAGCTTAAAAAGGAGAGACTGTGCATCAGCCTGTTGATTAATCACACGCACTCATGTGGTGAGAACTTCTCAGGGGATGGGAAACATTTGCTTTTAACAATCTTAAAATACTCTCATTTCAAAAAACGTTTCCTTGATTTTTTTTTTTCCCTGATGTCAAGGATGCTTAAGTGCTTGCAGTATCAGTGTTTGTGTATTACAGTTTGGGTTTTAGTTGCCTGATGTGATCCTGGGCTTTTCAGCTGAGAAGATTCCTGCTTACTTTAGTGCCCCGTGGAGCAGACCAAGACAGCAGTAGGAGAGATTGTCTCCTGCTGAATCACAGCTTCACCCATTGCAGGAGCTGGGAGGTGCCATGTGAAGGTGGTGGGGAATTTTGTAGGTAGGAAAAGGCAAGAACCTGCTAGGCATCTGGGAAAGAGACTCCACTTAAGCACACTTTGTTAAGACAAGCGACTTATTTTGCTGCATAGCCATCTAATAAACTCTGGGATGACTGGAGAAGTGTCAAGCTAGTGCAACTGCAAAGGAAGTCAATGGACTCATTGCTGTGGATGTACTGAATAATCAGGCCTTGGCTCTCTCAAACTGGGCACCTAAATAAAGAACACTTTTGAGTTTATCTTCTCTTTGTCATCAAGTACCAATAATACTCCTGGTGTCTTAGGATGCTGTAAAAAAAATGCATGCTTTGTGAGGGAGAACTCATGTGCTGAGCAGTGCAGGGACCTATAAGTGAACTGGTTGTGTTTCTGGAGCAAGCTGAGTAGAGTATTTGGTAAAAAGACAGTGAATGTCAAAAAGCAATAAAAAGTATTAAACGTCCACATTGAATAAGCAACAGCCATTTTAGGCACTGAAGGGGAGACTGTGCTCTTATGGGAAACTTTCCATGTGACCATGTAATTAAGAGCTTCATCACAGTGAAGTCATGGGTACGCTGGGGGAGGGCAGGCAAATGCGAGTGGCACAACCAGTAACAGCCCTGGGAAGCCTGGAGTTTTTGTGCATAACTTCATACATAGCCTTAATATTTTTGTCATGTAAACGTGTGTAATTGGTCTCTTAACACGAATCTGCAGTGAGATGGGGGAGAGGGAAAGCTGAGGCGTGAAGCTTTCTGTTGTTCAGGTATGAAGCAGCACACTCAATAACCAGAGAGGTCTCACTAGGAACTGGTGTTGCAAGTCAGCACATGTGAACCACACTAATTTGCTGTTGCCTGCAGTGCCTGTGGGAAAGATGACAAACCAGCCTTTGTGCGCGCGAGAAACCAGAGAGACACAATGCAGAATGGAAATTTGGTGCTGTTGGGACTGTAGGCGTTCCCATCTCTGCCTTCCTGTGGGTGGGAGGGTGTCGTACACGTGTGTGGGGAACGGTCTGAGCCACAGGCTGTGGGTTAGGGACAGTGTGGTTTATACTACAAGCAAGCCTGGGACCCTGAACAGCTTACAAGTGGGACTGCTTTTTTTCTAATTAACCTAGCTCTAGTTTGAGGTGACCAAAGTGGTTTTGTTTCTTTCTTTCTTTTTTTTTTTTTAACACTAATATTCAGGTGTTCAGTCTGTACCATGCTAAGAGCTTTTCGGTCAAAGAATGTGAAGCAGCTCTTTAATGCATATATATGAAATCTTACCATCCTTTACAGGTAACACAAAGCAGAGTCAGAACATAAACAGGCGATCTCGTGTCTGTCAGCACTGTTACTCTGTTTTATTTTAAACCTAATTATACTTGAAAGGTGTGGGGGAAATTGAGAACTTGACTTTTGGCACTTATCAGCACAATCTTAATTAACCATCAGCACCTCTTTTCATGCATTTCTGCAAAGAGCTCCACTCCTATGATCTCACTTCCGTCATCTCATTTGACAGTTAATACTGTCAGGTTAATTTCTCTTAACTTTATAACATAGTTTATCTTCTGTTTAAAAATAAGAGGTAAAAAACTTCTGAAAGCTGTTTGGGCTCTTTGCATGTCAAAGGACAAACTCATCAAGCTGTCCGGTTTTGACTCTCAGCAAGAGACTTCAGGGATATATATAAATCTCTGTACTCTGGCAGCAGGGTGATAGGATATTATGAAATGCATTTGTGCTGGTGAATGAGATTATAGGATGAACAGAAGACGTTCGAGGATGAAACTACATACAGATTTTACTTGCTAAATGAGGTGTTTGTACATGAGCCCTTTGTTAAATGTGAACTGAAATTTTTTGTTGTTTTTACTGACAGAGTGGAGTAGAAGGCATTAAAACAGTCATTGAACAGCTGGCATGTGTCAATCAGAACAAAAATAGAACCAAAAGGTTATGTTCTTTGTGTTTTTCAAAAATTTCTAGTTTTCAGTGTTATAATGACTTTTACCTTGAACGTGACAGGTTTGACAAACTGTTAGAGTTATTGAAAGTTGTTGGGGTTTTCCTCTATTTTTTTTTCCGTTGTTTTTTTTTGGGGGGGGGATGATTTGTTTTGTTTTGTTACTGCTTCCTTGGTTTTTAGAAGGAGAAGGGAAAGGATTGTTAGAGGAGGTCAGGGGTGAGCAGGTCTTTTTTGGCAATTGACTTTTATTTGAAGTAAAGATATTTTTAAAGCCACAAAATAGCATTTGAGTCATATAATCCCTGGTGTGCTTGTATAAGCTACTTATGAATTATAATAAAAAAGAAAATCCTGAAAAGCCCATGGTCAGTAGTATTTGGAAACTCGATGAAACACTTTAAGGAGTCTAAAGAAAAGATAAAAATGCAATCACATCCTGTGCCCATTAACATTATTGTATGAGTAAAAGCTGGTTCAGTGCCCGTACTGCATGTCCCCAACACAATGTTGATGACATTTTGAGAGAAGTGGGTAAACATTTATACTGCGCTCTGAGAAAAGGTTACCTGAAAGCCTTTTGATGGAACTTGGATTTGCAATTTCAGTTTTGTTCTTTAAACAGAAAAAACCCCCCAAACCAACCCCAGGTCGGTTGTGTAGTTGTATCTTTGAGAGGTTTTCTTTCTTGGGCTTAATGGAGCAGATCATAAGTGATATAGATATATATATATATATAGATGTAACAGGTGTTGTATCATTGCTTCTAGACTTTCATCTGTTTATTTAAGACTATATTCATATTCTTCAACATACTAATAGTAAGAGATTTTGCAAAATGTGGTGCTGCTTGCGGTTGTAACTTTAAGAAAAATCCACTTGTGTTTGATGACACAACTTGCCAGAATGTACACTTACTAAACTGAAAGGGACACATCCTGTGACTGGTTTCCTGTGAACTCCAGAGGGCAGAAGTCTTTTCCACTGTCATTCACTGTCTGTTGGTGTAAAATAAAGATTATCTGCTGTCTGCCATTTCCTCTTTTCCCTCTATCTCTATTTCTTTCTGGGGAGAGGGGGAAATAAATTTTCTGTCTTCTGCAGATGTTAGCACTGCAGGGAGTGTCTCTCTCTCCCCAGCTGCAGGAAGCATTTCCCAAATGGACTGTATGGCCCTTTTTTTAAAAAAATTTTATTTTATTTAAGATCATTCGTATTTTGTGCTGACAAATTTTACTACACACCAGTAGTATGTGTTTGTGGAAGAGTAATCATTTTGTGATTCATTTTGGAGGCACTCATCTGTTAAAACAGCATATAAAGGAAAAATTATTCAATAAAAAAAATTCTGAAAACAGCTCTAGCCCATTTGCCTCAGAGTCCAGAAAAGGTGCTTTTAAGCAAGCTTACAGTAGTACATATTGTACTGCTGTGTGACCAAAGCATCTGTGTCACAAAAACACTGTGAAAAGATGCTAGATGTCCATGGTATTGAGGGTTTCACTTCTTCAAGAACTGAAATTTTCTGCCATCTATTTATTAAGATCGCTTTCATTCCACATGTGAAGTTGGATGAAACTCAGACTTCTTGTGTCTCAGTACAATGGGAATCTTGCTTGCAAAACTCCCCTGAAGCCTACAAGAAGGAAATGCCATGTCTATATGATTTTCAAACACTTTTAAGGATTAGAAGGATTTAAAAGAGGGATTTAAATTTATCTTTAAATGTTTTTCCTTGCCCTCTCCCCCACCAGTCCAGTGGTCTGCAATGCCACTGTACTGTTTCCACTCCCAGAAAGAGCTGCAACCTAGGCTAGTTGACGAGGTCAGAGAATGAAACGGAGTGAAAACCACATTAACTTACTTTGTGTTCAGGAAAAAAGTGGTGTCAGTGGAACATTTAGGAGAGACACTGCTTGTGCTGTTTAGTCTTTGAAGAAAAAGTAGTATCTGTCTACAGAGTGAGGGATCTTTGTGCCAGTCACAAGTCCTGAAATAAGCAGTACTTGCAAGTTCTAGTTCCACTTTATTCTTTTGGTGCTTACTTGCAATCAAATTGCATTTCAGTAGTATCTCTCCTGATCTTTAGAGCTCATGGACAGCTCAAGTAGTAATGAAAGCCTTCATACATGTTAATAAAGTGGACAGTAAAGGGATTGTGAACCCTCCTGTGAACCTGCTGAAGTCAGGAAATCGGTGAGAAAGATGGTGCTGTTTCTTGCAAACAAAATAAGTGGATTGGGATTATAGCCTTTGCAAGGAGCAAAGAAATGAAGATCCACTGACAAAGATTTACTAGAAATGGTGTGTTTACAATATTTGCAATATTTCCTTTTCTGTGCTGCTTTCCTCCCCTCCTCAGTGGAGGCTGTTTATATGGAAATAAAACCTATTTCTCTATGTGAGATGGACCAATGTTGTCTGCCAGAGCACAGCTGCAGCCAGCCCTTTTTCTTTTTTTTTTTTTTTTTTTTGAAAGAAACAGCTCTAATGCAGTGCTGCTATTCCGAGGTAAAGGAGAAACAGCAGCAGGGTCCAGGTGGGGCCATCTTTTTGTTTGGGTTTTTTTGGATCCTCCAGTGTGTGTTACAGGGAGCTACTGAGGGCAGAGCTGCCTGGAAGGGCGCTGAGGCAGAGCGTGCAGGCAGCAGATCACAAAGAAGCCTGGGAGTTTGAGTGGGCATCTGTCAGAGCGTGGGTGAGGTGAGAAAGAGAATTTGGGTGGGGTTTTGTTGGTCTTTTGGGTTTTGGGATTTTTTTTAATAAAGGTTGAGGAAAGCTTCAAGGGTAGAGGTAGTGAGTGCAGAAAATACAGCCAGGACAGGAGAGCGTCTACAGAAGGCAGAAATGGTAAATCTAAAGCAAACAGCATAGCTATGAAATGAGTGAAAACCCACAGTCCTGTGTAATAAATAAGAGTGGGTTGAATCCAAGAAGTCAAATTAAGTTTTTTAAAAAAACTAGAGGTGCTTTACATTCGTTGACCAGAAAGTGGCTTGATTGAGTTATTATAAAATGTAGTAATATTAATTTTGGTGTTTCAGAAAGTGCTTTTGCTTGGAATGTGGCAGGCCAGAGCTATTCTCGTTTAGCTTGGGTTATTACTAGAGAGTGGCATAATGTTTTCTGCATTGTCCAAGTCTAAGTCTAAAGTTGGTGAGACAGAGATAAAGATGCTGAAATACAGAAATGCTGAGTCAAGCTGAGGGCAGAACAGCAGGCATGGAGGTGGCTGCAGACAGAAGGAGGATGCGAGGCCTTGGAGAGGGATTGAACTGGGGAGAGGGAAGCAAGAGGCAGGTTAATGTCTTGTTTAATTTGTAAAAGTGTTTGGCAGTTTATTTCTACACATATCTTTGCTTTATCAAGCATATACATTGTACTTGCAAGTTCATTGACAAATATGCTTGACTAAGAGAGCTAGGAGAGTTGGCAGCAGAAGTCTCAACTGGTGGGAGAAAAGATGAGAATTTTTATTTGGAAGATGTAAATTGAATGCTGTACTGAGAGGAAAAGTTGCTGTGCAAGGGATTTTTCTGGTGTCTGCCTGGGAAAGTAAAATTAAAAAATAAAAAAGAAGAGGAAGGAGAAAGGTGCTTTGTTGAAGTACCAGGGAAGAGATTTGGACATTGAACAAATATCGAAGTTCAGAGCCACAAGTCAGATGAGACTTGCTCATGCTGTTGTAGTTTTCCAAGACAAGTTATTGAAGAGAATGACAGGCAGGTGAAGTCCTGTCCACTGGAAAAGGATGGGAATCTCTGCATGTGGAACAGGAGACAGTCTCCTTTCTCCCACCATCCACAAGATAGCAGCTCTCCAGGAAATGGGGGAGAAGCTGGATTTTCTGGAGTTGTGGCTAATAGGGGCAGGGAATCTGATTAAACTAATAGAAGACATACTTTGTGTTTCACAAGCTCAGTTTCAAAAACCAATGGATGAGCTAATTTTGAAAAATCAGACCTCACTGCAGAAGGCAGGAACATTTCTCATATCTGTCTGAAGTGGAGAGGAGGCTTTGGCTTCCAAGGAAATTTTCTTACCACAGTAATGGTGGAGCTGTTATTAAGTCTCCCCTTGTGAGAGGGACAAAGTTATCCAAAGCTGTTAAGGTGAAGAACAAGTTAATCTTCCCCGAACCAGAGCTGCAGGCCATGTGCTGTGGCATTTTACCTGTTACTCAGGATAGGAAAACATGAGAACCTCTCTGCCTGCTGGTCCATACGTACGCATGCCAAAATGCCAAAACACTTTGGCGTAGTTTTAGCTAGCTTGGAGTGGGGGATGTACTGGTGTAGGACTCTGGTGTTTTCATAGTCTTTTCCTTTCTTGGATTAACGTATGGAGGCAGTAGGGTTTTTTGCGTTTTGGTGGGGTTTTTTGGAAGGCTATGGTCTGCAGCAGAGGGGAGAGGGAGTGAATAGTGTCAGGGAATGGGAGACAACCAGAGATGGATTTAGCTGTACAAACACCCATCTGTCCTTCTCCAGTAGGAAAGCAGCATAATGGCAGTAAAACATACTTTCCTTTAATGCGCTTCTCTACGCCTTTATCTCAAGATAAACTGTAAAATTCAAAGTATCAAATAAAGGCATTGCATAAAGGGCAGCTATTGCTGTACCCTGGAGCGTGATGTGCAGCACAATAGGAAACTCTTTAGCAAACCTGGAAATCACAGTGAGGAAATAGGACAAATGTTCAAAAATGCTCTTAATTAACTTGCATTATCAGTAACTGCACTGGGTTGGTTTCTCATTTAAATTTTCAATCTAGAAGTCCTTCTGACTGGAGTATTTCATCATTATTGCTGCAATTTAGCCTTTGCGATTGGGACACTTCAAAAGTGATGGCCTTTACTATCAAAAAGCTGCTCCAAGTTCTGGCTTTTAAAGCTTAAAACTTATTCTGATATAAATGAGGAAAGCATAGCTTTGCTATGAATCTTACTTTTTTTGTTTGAGGAGATTGGGAGGTTTTCCTATTTATTTAGATACCGATGTTTTCAAATTTGCATACACTTCTTTTAAATTCCACCTTTTGTTGCCATAAATGTTATTTTTGATTCTCAGTGAAGAATGATGAATACTTTTCCAGGAGTCTGGATCTCAAGGATTAATATGGTTGAACTAGTTAAATGCTAAATCTATTCAAAGTAAAACATGCACAGAGACTGCAAATGTTCTTGCATGCAAGTAAATCCTTTTTGTATTGAGTCTGGTTTGCTAAAGACATAACTGCTCTGCCGGCTTGTTCTGTGCAGATAAGTTATGTATGTTATAGGCACTCTATCTTAGGGTACTGTATTTGCTGTTCCTATTAATGCTGAGCTGAGATTGCAGTTTAATTCTGCTTTTTTAAAATGAGAATCAGCCTTTTTGAATGGAAGAGAAGTTGCTGTAGCACACATTATATTTTATACACAGACCTCATATCTCTGATGGCTAGAAATAAAAATTTCTCAAGAAAATTATATGGACCATGATAAAAGTTAAAATATTCAGTCATCTCCTGCAAGTAAATATCTCTTCAGCCTTCATCTGATAAGAGTCCTCAATGGGCTTTCGCTGAACTTAGCCACATCTATGAAATGAACGTATCACATCCCATCGTTTTGTTCAAGTAAGCACTATTGAAACTTGTGCTTATCAAATGACTGAGAAGTGTTAATTCTTAAGTCCTTGATTTAGCAGACTGGCTATCCATTCCCTTATATCTAATTTTAAACAGGAAGGTTTTGCAAAATAGTAATCAGGATGATGTTTTTATTTCACCTGACTTATACAAACCCACAGATAAAGCACTGTGGAAGAGCCGCTTTGGAATTCCAAGTTCAAGTACTCACAAGTTGGGAAGTGAAAAGAATTTATGCTGGGACAAGTTTCAATGCCCTGTGTTCTGAGAATAAAAGGTTCCTTTTTTTGCCCAGCTACATTCTTGGAAGTGACTGGGTTGTTTTGGCTGCAGCTCCTCAGAACACTCAGCCTGAACTCAGGGCATACAACTTCAGCACAAAAGGTCCACAGACGCAAAGGTTTCCTAAGCAATGAAGTGCAATGTGTTGGGAAGTTACAGGTACCCCCAAAAGTAAATTGCTGCTTTTTTCCATTAAGATTTGGGAGTTTAAATTTGTATGTCAGAATTCCGTTTGATCCATTTCTTCCTTTTCTGCTGGAGTCATCACAGCCTTTTTTTTTTCTTCCTCTTTATTAAACAAAAGGCAGAGTTGCTACACCTACGTCATAACTGTGGCCCAACAAGTCTAGTAGCTTGTTTTGACTTAACCAGATTGTGTTGCTTTGGGAAATGTTTTTAATACCACATGAGACAGAGAGGAGACAATGAATCTTCTCTTAGCTCCTTTGTAATTAGACTGTAATAAAATCTTACTCCTGACATTTAATAGCCCTTCTAACGCTGTTGGCAGCAATGCAGCAAAGCTGGGTGCTGTTCTGCATGTAACAGGTATGGAGGGATGGACCTACATTCCTGGCCCACTGATTTCTCATAGAACCATAGGATAGTTTGGGTTGGAAGGGTCCTTTAAATGTCACCTAGTCCAACCCCTGCAATGAGTGGGGACATCTTCACCTAGATCAGGTTGCCCAGAGTCCTATCCAGTCTGACCATGCAGACTACTAATTTATAGTAGAATTTATTCCTTGTATTTTTGGCTTATTTTCTATAATGGATCTTCTTCTTGAGTTTGAGTTCCTTAAGGGTCTGCAATATTCAAAGATGCCCACCTTGACTTTATCAGCAACAAAGCTGCCCGATGGTTCTGCAGCTGCCAGATGTTGTCAAGCACCATCTCCTCACACAGACTTTTCTACAGGGGATGTTAACCTGGGCCTCAGTGTTTCTTCAGGATTGTTGTGGTCCTGGAGTAATTTTTCAAAAAAAAGCTGCAGGGTGCATGTGCAGTTGGTGAAGTCTCTGATGGCAAAGATGGGACTTGAGATGTAAGTGTAGTGTTAGTTTTTCAGAGTAGGGACATGAGGCTTAGGCCTCAAGGCCTAAGATAAAGGCTTAAGATAAGAATATATCTATGAAATCAGGAGAAGATAATTCATGTAATTTGAGGCTGTTTCTAATTGCTTCTGCCATGTGATATTGAAAAGAAGGGAATGATTTCTCCCACTCCTGATTGCAAGATCACCAAACTGCAGACAAGTCATCTATAAATGGAAATATCTGCAATTTTCTTTGTTTTCCTGACTGATTCTCAGTATTATGAGAACTGTAGAATTGCTGTGATTGAATCAAATATAAACCCATCCAAGAAGTAAGCAGAGTGTTTCCAAAAATTATGCTGGTTGGGATATAATAAGTTTTAAATCAGTGTTTTTATATATAAAATCTGTGGCCAAAAATTCAGTAAAACCTTCAAAAACCTTCGTTTCCACTTCAAAGAGAAGATTTATTTAGCTTTCAAGTAATCACAAGGCAAACATGGCCGTGGTCTGTAATTTTTCTGGATGTAGTTAAGAAGTATTTTTGGAAGTTTGAGAGCTGTTGATAAAATGACAAACTACTTGCATTTCACGAGCATTTCCCTCACTTTGGAAGCTGCAAATGCTCTAGACCGTAGTGGTGATAAGTTATGTATTTCATCTATAAATAATACATGTTTATGTGAATATATTTAATCATTAGTTTGGTGTATTTGCAGGAATTATTCTGTCTCCAGCCTCACTGCCATTGTTGCTTTCTGTTTGTCTGTCACTACTTGAGTGCTCAAGAGGTAACAGTGCTTTAGGAGAGCAGGGACTGGAGGGTGATGACAGTCATCTGTCGTACTTCTCCCAGATTTCTTACAGGAAATGTAGGCAATTCCTGTAAGAAGGGGTTTTGTCTTCTAAGTATGCCCTGGGGGAAAGAGGATTGTTTGTGGGTTTCCCTTTCAGTGTTTTGTTGCTTGATTTGCCATTGCTCTCCAGGACCTGGGTAAAAAGGAGTGTGCAGAGGTTCTAGAGCTCACCTCTTTGAGGAGAACTAAGGCACTGGGGAAGAAGCAACCTGAGCCTTAATCGGGTGCATTTGTTATCCATGGAATTCAGAAAGGCACGAAAAGAGCTGCAGTGGGCTGTGTGATAGTTCATTTCCACGCCCCTGACCGTTCCCCCGACACGTGTGTGTGTGTGTGTGTGTGTGTGTGTATCAGGTGGAGGGCACTTCCTAACCTCCTTCCTGCTGGGACGGCTGGTGGGTTAAAGCCGTGATGTGCAGGGAGGGTGAGACCTCTCCATCTGAGTCCTCTTTGGCTCCTGCACAGGAAACGCAGGCGGTTTTAGACCTCCAGGAAGTCATGGCAGCCCCTCCTACACTGAATTAATCTGCCTTCTCTTCCTTTTTTATCTGGTAAGGTTTGCTGCTGCTGGTTTTTTTGTTTGGTAACATTTTCCTTAATGTAACTCTGGGAAGCTTCTGAACTGCCACTAATCACGAGCAGCTAGAACAGTGGTTGTAAACTTAATCCTGTCAAATATGCATCTACTTTCAGGAAAGACACAGTTGTTTTAAATTAAATCAGACGTTATCTCTGCCACAATTTTTAAGAAGCATACGAAGATTTTAAATTCTGGGAATATATTGAAATGTAGCAAATTTGTAACAAAATGGATAAACTTCAGCCACGTTGCTTTTTTGGAATAAAAATGCTCTGAGGTAATTCATCAAATTAGCGTGGTAGAAAAGATATCACATGGAAAAAGGTACACCTTTTAACAGACTTGAATGTGCCTGTATTTGTTTGCAAGAGGCTCGTGTTGCCTCCTTCACATTATTCTTTCTTCCGTCCTTCCTTTGTTGTCTTGTGCCTTTAATTATTTTTGAAATCCCAAGAAGCAGCTGTATCTGTACTGTGTCTCAGGGTAGAGACACAGTGATGTCTTGGAGCTCTCTGAAGTGCTGCAGAATAAGCTCGAAGAAGAAGAAATGAGAGAGTATAGGCTTCAGCGGAGATTCCTTTCATCAGGATATTCAGTGTTGCAGCCATCACATAAACAGCAAAATCAGGTCAGAACTGCCAGACTTCCCCTTTCTGAAAGAAAATTCTGTGTAAAGCTACCACTTCAAACTTTTGAAACAGAAGACTTTATAAACAGGTATCCTTATGGTTTATAATACAGAAAACAGTATTACAATAACTATGTTGCCTCAGGCAGCTTATTTCAGAATTTTTCTTCACTCGGTTTTGTAGTATGTGTGGTGCATAAATAAAATCTGTGCTCTGACATTTCTAGTTGTTGAGGAGATGCTAGTGATGTGCTTGCTAATGCACTCCTCAGTGCTGTAAGGCTTTTGCCTTGGGCTTAGCTCTTTGATTTTCACCCTGTTAAAATGAGGCGAGTGGTTATGGCTTGGCTCAGCGGGTGCTGAGGCGTGTGGCCAGAGCCACAGAAGAGGTTTCTTCTCGTCTTTGTCCTTTGCAGAAGGTATGGAGAGCTGGAATGGAGGGGAAAGCCTGCGGTCCTCTGACGTGACAGCCCTGAGTGAAGCTGAGGCGGCCACGTTAAAGCAGATGGGTGAATGAGCCCCTGCTGCTTCTCTTCTGTTGGTAGCCTTAAATCTCATAACTTGCAAAGCCAGCTGGGCAGAGGAGCCAGCGATTGTGGTTGTATACTGTAGTGAGCTCGGATTGGCATCTCGGTGCAGAGGGGAAGCTCACTTTGCTACGTGCAAGGTGCAAACTGCTGGGGGAGCCTGGAGTAGCAGGGTGAATTCGGAGATGAAACTCTGCAGTTGTGAAGGAAAGCGCTCGCGCAGCACTGACTGGTTTGTGAACAAGAGATGTGCCTCTCTAGTGTGGAATCAGATGCTGGAGGAAGTGCCCCCAATCTTTGCCCCCGCTTTTCTTGTAAGGCTTTGCTCATCATCCTGGTCTGTATTTTTTTGGGATTCCTCGGGACTCTCAAGGATACAAAATGAAAACCTTAACTCCAGCAAGTGTTGGCCTCTTTGGGATTGGCTCCTTTTATCTGGTTCGCGTTAGGACACTGGCCAGCAAGATGGGGAGCTCAGCTCCCAGTATTCTTTCCAGTCAGCACCTCTGTGTCAGCATCAGCTTCTTCTGTCCTCCTGTGAATTTCTTCAGACCAAATTTGTGTGGCTCTGATAGAAGGGAAGCAATGTTTTTCCACCAAACTAAAGTATTTGCTGAAGGTCTCTGCTTTGACTACATCTGTCACTGGCAGCTGTAGGAAAGCCAGAGTCACCTTGGCTACTGAAGCAATTTGGCAATTTATAGTGCGTGGTTCAGCAGCACTAATCAGAGCTAGATTTGACCAAATTGAATTTAAGTTTTGTTCACTTCTTCACCAGTCAATGGAGGTATAATAATGTCTTCTGGGGGGTTGATGAGATTTCACTGCACAAGCCAGAAGGGTTTCTCTTAATTGAGTCTGACCTTTAGTAGTTCACTGCTTTGGTTTGCTTTTCTAGTCTTCTCTCTAAGCCTGAGAATGCAACTTTGACCTTCTGCACCCTAAGCTGGGGCTGTTTGCATGTGAAATGCCACAACTTGGACATGATGATCCTTGTGGGTCCTTTCCAACTCAGCATATTCTGTGATTCTGTGCTCTTCAGAGACATTTCCTGTGACAAAATGACTCCTAGATTGCCCCATTTTTGTAGGGCATATAAACAATTGTGGTTTTTAAGTACAAAAATATTGTATATCGCAGGTTCTTTAGTGGATGGATTTGATTTGTTTCTTTTTGGGGAGAACTGCACTGGAGATTGCCTTTATGTTGTTGACATGTAAATTTGAATTTAGCAGTATGTTTATTAATGCTTCCAGTTGCTTTTCTGCTTTATTCTAGAAATTAACTCTTCAGCCATTTAATTAAAACCTTTGAGATTTTTATCTTTTTTTTAATTTCAGTTTCCCTTTTTAGTTTAAGTATCTTTTGTATGACTCTTCCACCTCATTTTTAAAGTACTTTTAAATGGTTGGTTTGTGATCTGAGTTACAATGAGTTAATATAATTTTCTTTCTAAATTTGACCAGTGAGATGAAGAGCAATTCAAAGTTTTCTGATAAGCATGCATGGAGCTTTGGATTATTGCTTTCTTTCTGTGTATTCTAATGAGTACAGTTTCATCCTTTTGGTTGCTTCCAATGGGGAAATTAACTTAGACGATATTTGCCATCAGTACATGCATGCAAGAAAAAAATTGCTTGCAAAAAGTTTTTAAAGGTAGTTTCAGTGTGATCCTTATTTAGTATTGCACCCATTAAATGAGTGTGGGGAGCAGTAGCTACGTAGGAGAAATGAGGCATTAGGAGAAAACAAGAAGTGTGGAATAAGTTGGGGTGTATACTTGCAGCTTGTGGGTTTCTGAGCAGCAACTGCTGTATAAATGCTCAGCCCTTTGTCTGGAGTAACTCTGGGCTCTCCTGCAGCTATAGCATAGGATAAAAGTATCCTCGTGGATAGCTTATACTCAATATATACCTTCTACTAGAAGTTCACAAGTGCTACAGGTTATTACATAGCATTTGGACCATAACATGGGACTTCTGGCCCAAGGTTCATGAAATTTGGGCTACACAGATTGTTTCTGTCTACGCAGAAGTTTGTGTTAAACACTTACCTTGTAGTCATGTTAGTGAAATCTGCATTTTAGGACGGAGTGTTAGTTTAAAGGAGGCCATTGTCTTCCCTCATAGTAAACAATGTTTCCTGATTAATCTGGGTAAAAACTGTAGTTGTCTTTGTATGTGTATTCAGTTCCATTCAAATGGCTATGACATTTGAAGTTCCTAGATAAACCTTCATCTATCATCGTTTACAATATCCAGATTCAGGATTTAATCACTCACTTGAGCTGCCGTTTTTTTCTGGTGATGTGTATCTTTGAGATTACTTTAACCCAAAAGTAACTAGATACTTGGCTTGGTTTAGTTTTCACTGTTTCACAGTGTCAGTAATCTAAAATCAAACCTTTTTTTTTTTTTTTAAGTTACTTTTCTCAGGATAAACAGGTAATGCAAATTTAATTCCTTGGTAATGTGTGAAGCTGACATGTATCTTGGTGAAAGCATAGAGGAGTCTCAGCTTCGTTGTGGTAAAGAAGCCAAAAATTAAACAACCCTTAGCTCTGGAGCGATAAAGCAAGGATGGAAGCAAGAATTAACCTCTTCCTTTTTTTTCTTTCTTTCCCCAAAATATTCTGATGTCCTGTCAAATGATTGCTAATGAAAAATAATTTTACTGATGTATTTTAAAATTATTTTTCAGTTTCATAATTTGGTCAAAATATATGCTTCTTGTGTAATACTTGATGCTTGCTCATATGATGAATGCAGGTTTATATGAAAATATCACAGCCAAAAATTAAAGTACCATTAACAACTGCCTCATATGTAATGGCCGTAAACTGACACACAAGAAGCTCCACCTCAACATGAGGAAGAACTTCTTTACACTGAGGGTGGCAGAGCACTGGAACAGGCTGGCCAGCAAGGTCGTGGAGTCTCTCTCTGGAGATATTCAAAACCCTCCTGGACATATTCCTGTGTCACCTGCTCTAGGTGACCCTGCCTGGGTAAGGGGAGTGGATCATCTAGATAATCTCCAGAGGCCCCTTCCAAATGTAACTGTTCTGTGGTTCAGTATCCAGTACAGGAGCAGGGATACTCCCCTCCTACATGGAGCTTCCTTCACAGCACTGAGGGCAGCGAACCCTCCTGTGAACCCTCCTGTGACGGTTTGGTGCAGGCAGTTTCATGGTGCAGGGTGATAAACTGCCAGCCTCAGCTGTAAGCTGAGCCTAGATTGTTTGTCAGCCTATTTTAATAACAGTAATCTGGAGATTGAGAGGGAATTTGCTGAAGTTAATGGAAAGACCCTAATCAGTGGGATTGGAACCAGTCATTGACAGTGCAATTCTTTGGCAAAAAGCCCCTTCTGTGGTATTCTTTCAAAGTACTTCTCTAAAAGCAGGGTGCCATTGGCTGCATGGAACTATTTTCAGTCCCTTTCATGCGCTAGTTTCTCTTTATCATGACTAGTTAGCAGCTCTTTGTGTTTGCTGGTGGCATGGCTACATGTGCAGTGCTAGTGCTGGCTGCTGAAGAGCAGATTTTGAATGAAGCCTTTGGGTGTGCACCGAGAGCTCAGCTGCAGATGGGAAGTGCCTTTCCTGTGGAATTTAGATTAAAATTGCCACATGCAACATATCATTCTGCAGTCAAAAAATGTATTTTAGGCTGTAATTCATGAAACAGATATTGAAATTTTAAATATATAATCTTGATGGATTATATCTTTCTTCCCCAAGCTCAATGTTGTCTGTTTATAATAAAGCAACTTCATGAAATTATACATGAGAGAAGGAGGTAGTGCTTTGACCATTAGATGTGAGCCTAGGGTTGAAATATTACGGCATATTATTTCCTGTAAGTTCTCTGTTCTTGTATGGGGGTGTAAATTTGGTGGTTTTTTAAAAGTGCAGATGTATCTGTAGATATCAATCATGCTTAAACTGAATAGGCTTTTCAAATATACCTATCACACAATGTGGTTTTGTGTTTAATTAAACATATATCTAACCCTGTAGTTGTTAATCTGTCAAACTACCCTTGGAATCTATAGCCATCTGATCAAGTAAAAGAGGACTGGATAAAACCTCATGTAAGGTTTTGAGGAAGTGCACGTCTAAGAGAAACCTTTAATACTAATTTTAAATAGTTTTCTAGTACCATGTAAGCTTTTAGTTACTTAGCATTTAAAGTGTTTCCTCCCATTTTGATGGTGAATTGCTGTATCTGTTTAATTTTTCTTGGATCATTTCCTGTCCACAAAAGACTTTATCTTAATACTCAGCCTTTCTAGTAAACACTCAATAGATAGGAAGTTATAGCTTCATAATAGAGCACATCTATGTGGAAATCTGTAAACATCCTTTTACATCCCTTTTTTTTGAGATTTATTCATTAGTCATTCCTGCTATGCTGCTTGATTTGTGTGAGAGCTTGGCAAGGCAGTTCTTGTCAAATAGGAACCTTTTCACTTCCTCAATGCACCAGACTAGGGCTGTACAGAGAAGGTGTATCAGTTTGAATGTTAAGGTATTTTATGTAGCCTAAAAAGCAAAATTAAAAACCTGATAGGCATCTTTGATGGCCAAAAGAAGAGTTTTGCAGAAACACAAAAGTTGCGTAATGCCCTGGGAATATTTTTTTTCCCATTAGCACTTTGGAAAAGTTTAGTATCGGGAGGGGGATAAGCTGATGACAATAGATTGAATACCACCAGTAGGCAACCTGAAACAGTAATTTTTGTGTTGAGCTGGTGGTCCTGCCCATGAGGCGATCAGAATTTTTACCTAGTTCACAGCTTGTTCTTTACACCCTGCAGATTATCAGTGTTAACCGGTTAGGTCTCCAACTCACCAGTTTTCGTGCCTGAGGTTCTTTCCACAGCAGGAACCCTGTCCTGTTCCACATCACGAGCTCCAGGAACCTCAGCACAGCGGTAAGCACGTCTGGGACTGGGACCCCATGGCTGGCCAAGCCTGCCTGCCTGCTGAACCTGCCACACCTGGCCCTGGCCCAGCAGGAGAATGCAGCACCACAAAGAAGCTGCAAGGCTTGTGCTTCCCTTCAGCCTCAGCTTCTCTTTGGATTTGCCCCATTATATATACCAGTGAGGAATTCTGTCAAAAGCATCTGCTCCATTGAACATCTCTTTTCTGCTTACGGATCAAGACAAATAGAAATTACCTCAGTCCAGATCAACTTCTTCTGTACCCTTTAGCATAATTTCTCATACTTATTTGGTTCAAAATTTGAGATTTATTTCCAAGAAATTCCTCTGTGTGTGCATACATAATACATAAAGATTTCATCATCTGCTTTTCTGTAAGTCGCTGACTTAATTATAATGGCTCCTAGGACAGATGCGCAAAATATTCTGCCTGAAGTTGTTTAAATTAAGACTTTAAGACCTAAGAACTGGGCAAGTCTTGATTTCTAGTTCCAGAAACTGCACTGCTGATGTTCATGTTTTTAATTCCTTTTCTGGTTAATTTGGCAAAGTGATGGTGAGGCAATTTTCACTAAGAAACCTCCAAATCATTTCAGTTTTGAAAAGTATCTATTTCCTTTCCCCCCCTGACTTCTAATCTCACTTAAGAGCCCATGAATAAGTTACATGACCTAAGGTAACCTAAGCTGCATCACAGGTGGCTGATGTAACTTTTCTGGAGCCCAAAGCATTGCTCTAGAGGCAGCCACCTGAGTTCCCTCATGTCAGCTCAGTTATTGTGACTCGTGCTTCTGCATCTCCCCTTTCTCATGTGAGCCAACGAGCAAGGGGCTGTGCTGCTTTCATCTCAACTGAATTAAGGCTGTGAATTCAGCGTGTCTGAGGCCTGGGGAGTGCTACTTCCCCTTCACCTGCTGAATTCATCTGGGTTTTTTAATTATTATTTTTAATATCTGCATGTTATCTAGGAAAACTTACAAGGACATCATCTCAGGTCAGGCTTTACTATGCTGCTGTAATGCAAACCAAAGGAGGGAGATAACTTGTATATGTCACAAAAACTAGCTTTACTGAATTTCTTTGGAGAGCTCTCTTGGATCTCAAATCTGTCTACTTTCATCTTCTTACCTTCCTGTTTCTCTCTCATGCTTGCACCCTGTACAAAGTACCTATATATCTGCATGTCTGCTCTGGTTTTGGATGTTTTTGGAAAAATCGAGTATCCCTTTCACAAAACCTTTTGGACAGCTGGTATAAGGAAGGAAATGGCCTGATTCGTGTATTTGAATTACTGACACAGTCTCCAAATACCTCAGATTGCCAAGTCAGGAAGGTCTTTTCAATGAAACCAATACTTCAGAGACCTATTTCTTTCAATTAGATAAACCGTGCAGAATCACAGCTATATACTTCTTTCTGACAGATCTAATGTTACTGGTAAATAATGAGCTGTGGTGGGTTGATCCTGGCTAGGTGCCAGGTACCCATGAAGTCATTCTATCACTCCTCAGCTGGACAGGGGACAAAGAATATAATGAAACATCCATGGGGCCAAGATAAGGACAGGGAGAGATCACTCACAAGCAAAACAGTTAGTTAGGGATAGTTTAATGTTACTAATCAAATGAGAGCAGTACGATGAGCAATAAAATCTAAATCTTAAAACATCTTCACCCCACCCCTTCCTTCTTTCCAGGTTTTCCTTTACTCCCACTTTTCTCTACCTCCCCTCTCCAGTGGTGCCGGGGGATAGGGAATGGGGGCTGCAGTCAGTTCATCACACATTGTCTTTGATTCTCCTTTGACTCCTCACATTCTTCACCTGCTCCAGTGTGCAGTCCCTCCCACAGGAGACAGTCCTTCCTCCATGAACTTCTCCAAAGCATGTCATTCCTATGGGCTGCAGTTCTGCACCAACTGCCCCAGCATGGGTCCCTTCCAATGGGGTGCAGCCCTTCAGGAACAGGCTGCCCCAGCATGGGTCTCCCAGAGGGTCACAAGTTCTGCCAGTAAACCTTCCACAGGGTCACAGCCTCCCTTGGGTTTCTGCCTGCCCTGGTGTGGGGCCCTCCAGAGGCTGCAGGCAGATCTCTGCTACACCGTGGACCTCTGTGGGCTGTGGGGAGGGAGCCTGGCTCACTGTGGTCTGCACCAGGGGCTTCAGGGGATTAAAGTTCTCGGTAATGCCGAGTGTCGTGTTGTTTATGTTTGTCAAGAATTCACATTTTTTTCATGTTTTGTGCCTTCCATAATCCAAAAGAAGTACAGCTGGTTGGGTTGTTTTCCCCAGACAGTGTTCCATTTTTGTTCCTGCATGAATTAGCAGCCAAAGAAGATTCTGCAAGTCTCCTGTTTCCTAGCCTCATTTGGAGCTAGCAAAAAGGACACAAATATAAAGCCAGTCCAGTTTTGCCACTGTTATTTGCTCTGATATTGACACATTCTAATACGTTCTTTCCTAAAAACATGCAGTCATTAATACCCTTTTCCATTTAGTCATCTGCTATTAAGTACAACAAAAGTTTCATAGAGACTCAGAGATTAGTATCTGATAATCAGAGTAAGTTAAAAAAAAAAAGCAGCAGCAAACAAAAGCATCAAAAAATTTATTTATGAGAAGATTCCTTGTGTGTTTTCCAACTTGAAAATAAATGACTGCAGCTTGTATTACATGAGTCTCTTAGTAATTAACCAACTTCTGGTGAATGTGTAGTACTTCCTAGGTGAATGCTAGACAGAGATGTTACAGTATCCAAGGTCTTGTCCCTACTTGAAAATAATAATATGTCGTCACATAATTTAGTAGAACTGGTAGTGAACATGTTTTTTTTGTGGGTCTGTACTAACTGATAAGTTGAAGCTGCCATTGGTGTGTTTTGTCCTGTGAAGTCCAACTGGTGTGTTGAAATAGTAATATTCTGGGTAATACTGCCTCGTGCTTAGAGATGCTACTTCCTTTGTGGTGGCATTTGCTGTAACTGTCCTGTGCTGGAGTGAGAGACTGGTCTCTGAGGTGTCACTCTGTCACCCCTTCCGAGCACTAATCTGCCGCCTTCCCCCACAGTGTTGCTTGTGCAGAATTGCCTCTTGGCTACCCATTGGCAGAACTGTAGCATTATTTCAGATGTAGGCATGTGACTTTCCAGTTGCAGATTACTTACTTCCTGCAGAAGCGGGCTTGTGTTGTAATGTCCGGTGTGCAAACCGTGAGCAGATGTTCCGCTGCAATCACTGGTGTTCACTTCACTGAGGAGAACGAGAAGCGCATCAGAGCTTGTTTCTGTAGAGCTGCCATCCTACGCATCCTGCACCGCTGACTGGTGGGCAAGCCACGGCAGCTGCACGTCATGCTGGACATGGAAGTGGGTAGCGGTGAAGAGGAAGCACTGGAATTAAAGCTATGATCTCATGGCACATGGTCAATATCTGAAATAATTATATATCTGTTTTCTGGAGCGACTGCAGAGCAAGAGATGATGGAAACGAGAGCGGTTTCCTAATTTCCTACTAGAAAATAATTTAATTGCTGAAGAGAATGAGGCGACTGTTTACAGACAGGGCCATGTGAAGACAGATCTGCAGGTAGGAGTTAATACCGCCTACTGATTTTTCAACTGTAAAAGGAAACTGGTGAATAATTAATAAAGATTATCTGTTTCTGTGGAACGGTTCTCACTAGTGGGCATGAAGGGAGGTAGTTGCTATTAACCTCATGTGTAAGAGCTTATAACTGATGGTGCAATAACCGTAGCTATCTTCAGAATCATGTGGCCTTGAGGAAAAAGGAGTAATTGCTTCCTATCTCTGGCTTTCCTTCTGCACAGCTGTGCTTTTTGCAGTGCTGTTCAAGAATCTCCTGCTCAGGTGTGAAGGAAGAGGATTGTTTGGTGTGAAGTGCCCTGCATCACTGTCCCATCCTTGAGATATGCATGGCAAGGTTTGCCAGCTTGGGCATTGGTAGGGATGCATACAGTGTGTGATTAATCTGAGAGCTAATTAGGTTCTTACCCTGACTGTACAAATGTGTGTCTCGTGGGATGTTCAGATGGGCGTTTAAGATTTCATTCTTCTCCAACTACCTCTCCCCGTCCTCGGCTTTCAAAGAAATAAGGATGTGTATGATTTTGATCTCTTAACTGTTTCTGGGGTGCCCAAAGGGAATGTTGTCACAGTGATGTGCTTCTTGGGACTACTTGAGGAAACTGCCAGGAAAAATCCAGCCTCATTCAAATGCCAAGTTGTATGCCTGGGATAACTAATCACTTTTTAAAATAGTAATTGTCATTTAGAAAGCCTACTTCTTTTAGTCTTTTAGAACTATTTGTATAATGTTCAACTCCTTATTTGCATAGACCTTGAAGTGCTTTGTAGACTGAGTGTACTTTGCTAGCTTGGAGTAGAGTCCTACTTTTTATGCGGAATTTTATTAGGAAATACTCATAATTTTTCCATTTGAGGTTTTGAAGAAGCATTAGACCACTAATTTTAAATTGTTTAAGTACTGTTTCCCCAGGATATATAGAATGAATAGTTTGGGGGTTGTTGTATTTTTACTTCTGCACTCTGAAGCCTTGAGCTTTTATTATCTCATGTACAGATGAGGAAAAGGACATGTATGAAATCCTTAATTATTTGCCCTTTTCCAATCTTGGTTTTGGGAGCTGCACCGCTAGATTCTTTGGGCACTCAATGGGGTATTTTTTTTTGGGGGACACTTTTCTATTAGGAACAATGAGATGCTTAGGTGCTTCCAGTGGTATTTTGGTGTCAATACAAATCTCCCGTGAAACAGCACTACAGTAAAGCTTTTGAAACTGGAAGGTCTTTTCTTTGATGAGATATCTGGCCCAACTTACTGAATTACAGGTAAGAGAGCATTCTCTTGCTGAAGTTGCTAGTGTACTTGGTGAGTCCTGGGTTATTCTCCCTCTTTATCCACTATGAACGCACTGCTGGGGAAATTGGCAGTAGGCATCTCAGATACCACATAGCCTCTGTGAGGGGAATGGGTTTTGTTTCTCACTGCTCCCTTTTTCTCTTGGAGAAATGTTGCTCCCTAGCAGTTTGTCAAGGTCTTTACGCTTGCCAGGAAGGAAATTTACCTTTTTTCTTTCTCAGAAAGTTCACTGATACCCACAGTTCCTGTCTCTGGCACCTAAATTCCCTACCCTAAAATGGGTGAGGGTTTGTTTTAATGAGTTGCCATCCACACTGGTTGCAGAAGCCTATTCAGGTACAACCTGACTTTGCTTTGTATGCTCTGCCGAACATGGTGAATCCAGAGGATGTTCTTTTTGGATGCATTGAGGCACATGGAGAGTGACCACAGAGACAAATAAATGCATCCACTGACCTTGCTGCTACATTGCTGTTACCACGTTATCTTCCTCTCCCAAGCACACGACTAATCAGAGCTACAGAGAGCTGCAAGGAGATAAGCTTAAAGGGAAAGAGAAATCAGACCGACACAGATGTTTCACAATCTGAGAGTTGTGTGGTCACTCATGTAAATCAGGTTACAATTAAAGAAAGTTTGTGTTTTACATACATGCATATATCTAATTGCTGCTTGCAGTTGTGTTTAGCTGTTTGGATGGGTGTTTCTAATGCAGATTGCATTCAGAAATATCAGTGCAAAATATTTTAAATCCTACATGCTCAGTTGCTTGTGCACACCATGGACTTTCTCTTATTCTATTTAAATAAGAAGCATGTTCTAGTTATTTTGCCACGTTCTTCTTCATGGAAGTAAAAACACAAAGTTGAAGGAATAGGTGATTAGTCAAAATGTTGTTGGCTACCTTGTTAAAGTTGTAAAGCTAAAGTCAAGGTGATCCTTAAGAATTTAAACTTATATTGAATAGAATTTAAAAGCCAGTTTCCTAAATACCATTTCTGGGATTTTTCCCTAAATCTTTTAACAACAGTCAGCATGATCATCTTCACAGTTTGTCACAGCTGAGAAAGCTACTAACCGTCTTTCCATGTGAAAGGAGATTAGAGAGAAGAGTGCACAAGTTAAAGGGAAGCCACAAAATTGTTAGACTGCTTTTTACTACCCCGATGTGAAGTTCTCCCTAGTTGTTGCCCAGAAGCCTGGAGAACGGAACAGAAAGTGAAAGCAAGGTCTGCCTCCACAACACAGGCTTCCTCTCAAACGCTTGTCCAGTCACTTGCTTCTGCAGAGAAACAAGGTGAGAAGCCACTGCTAGCACTGGTCACTCGTGTTTGCACAGGGGACTTGCAACTGACACAGCCTGCATCAGCATTGACCTCTCCAGAGAGATGTAGTCCAGAGGGATTTGCCAGCTACTTCCTCCTCAGAAATCACTTACTCTTCTGAAGAAGCGAGTAGTGGCTTCATAGTAAGTACTTAGCGGAAGGAAAATGGTGTCATGAAGCAGATGATGCTTTAAGTTCGTCTTCAGACGGTCGCTTGTCACAGCTCTTATACAAGCCTGTGGGGCTCTGTCTTCCCGTATTGCCTGACCAGAGTCTGGGTGAGGTTCTCCCTTATGGCTGTTCAGGACATGTGCACACGGATATCCTAAGGCACAGCTGTTGGAGTCTTGGCTACGAGGTGTGCAGCAGTGGAGGGCCTCTGTAGAACGTCCTTCCCATTTCCCATACTCGCTTTGCTATTTCCAGAACTTGAACCCATGTACATTTTTGACCTTTTGGTTTTCACACCTGCTGCCAGTGGTGCCATCCTGTGCTGTTCCCCATCAGGAGGGCATTGAGCAGTTTGTAGAGCAGATACTACCAGTGCCAAGCTGCTTGTGTCTGTGTGAGAGGGAGGAGCGTTGGCGGGAGATTTTTCTCTAGAGATAACTTCTTCCCCGTACTCACTCCTGACCTTCTTTGATGTCCTGAAAATTTCCTCCAGTAACTGGGCAGCATGACCTAGCATTGAGGTACACTAAAATTACATTTCTTTCACCTTCTATAAAGGACTTCCTTCCACCACTATTACAAAAAAGTAGGTTTTTACCCCACACCACTTTCTCCACAGTTTAAAGACTTATTCTGAGGTTCCTACACAGGGATGACTGTTTGATCTGCTAACAACCTGCCTCCCACAGTTTGGGATTTTGTAACTAGACAAAGATGACACTTTGAATGCTTTTTCAAAGCACCCTCCAGCAAAATGAGTCTCTGCCTTCTGAAGGGAGCTGTCAGGTGGGCGGAAGAGGCTGAGGCTGGACTACCTGTCCACAGTCCCTACTGAAAGCCCTGGGAGCTGCCCCAGGGGTGTGTGCAGGGGGCCACAGGTCCTGCTTTCATCTCATACATCAGCCATGCTCTGAGCAGTGGTGCTTCTAGGCAAGGGGTATTCCCCAGCTGGGCATGGACCTGCTAGGGGTGCTCTCTGGCTTCAGAGCTGGAGAGCAGCTCCCTGGCAGGGAGGGAATGAAAGGAGTCATCTGGAGAAGCACTGGGGTTTACTTTTCCGATATATTCAAGGGTTTGCTTATGTTCAGGGTTTTGGGCTCTTTCAGGTGTTTGCTTTGCCTTGGGATTCAGGCCACTATGGTAGTGTAAAGTTTAAATGAAAGGTTCCAGTTCCTATGTGAGGTTTTTCAAACAAAAAGGTTAAATGGTTTATTTGTCCCTTTCATCTTTCTAAAGTCCTGCAATATGTTTTCACTAAGGTGTCATACTTTATGTTAGGAGAGAAGACTTGTGATTTTGTGAATGCAACATTTGTGGTGGATTCTGCTGCTTCCTGAAAAGGAACTTGCATTTTACTGACAGTAGGAAGCAGTTATACATACTTTCTGTCTTTTTCCCTGTCTGAAGGAGCCTGCTCCTGTGGAAGTGAGTGGGAATTTTCCCATTAAAAACTAGAAGGATGAGAAGAACAATGCAAAGCTTCCAAGGCTTAGTGGTGTTGATCTTTTTGATGTAAAGCATCTCACTTTCTCCTTGTGAAGATCCTACTCCATAAAATCTCTGTCAGTGAGAATGGTAAGTTCTGGATGCAGAATGATGACAAAAAGCACATTTCTTCTCTATGGCTAAGCCTTTGAAATTGTTGGCCCAGAGAGATTATTGTTAGAAATTCTACAGGACAGAGGGTGTAAAAACCTGCAAGAGGGGAAAGCCACACATAGCTGATGACTGTTTGCATTGTGTAGACACTTAATGGCATGAAGTGGGCTTAGCAGAAGCAAAAAACATCAGGAGCACTGAAGGTTTGGCTGAAAGTGGGCGTAGCACTGACATTCCAGAGATTTAGTACCTGTGATTTAACTTCCTCAACTCACCCAAGTCTAGAGTTACAGCTTTTTAATGCAACATGGAAGATCAGCTTTCAGGTTTTTAAAAAAGTATGAAAGCTATCTTTTTTTTTCTTGCTAGTATTCTAGTAATGCGTGTTTAATAAAAATTTTGCATCTGCTAGAGGAAAAAATAGAACTTGTAAAAGTTCGTTTGTGAAGTCACTTCACTGGCAAAGGGCTGATAAGATAAATTCAGAGTTCGAAGAGGCTAATACTTCAGTTTGCCCGGAAATCTTGGTCTTTTAAATCCAAAGCTTCAAGCAAAGTTTTGCTGTGTGTTGTATATAAAGATAAGTACAGGAGACCTGATAGGACTGTCTGTGCAAGATGTGTCAGCTGGAGCCTTGCTGTATTCATCTTCAGTGCCAAGCAACTCCAATTCCTCTTTGGTCAAACAAACTTTTTATTCATTGAGGTGCAGTTGTTTGCCAGAGCTATTCTCAGTCATGTGTCAGAGGGGGTACAATTAATACATTGTAAAAATTATTTTTTTATTAATGGTGTATGCTGTGCAGATTTAATAGAGCCCTGCTGGCAGTGCTCTGAGGACCAGTGCAGGGTAAGGATTTGCCAGATTGTAGCTGAGCACTTGAAATTCTTCAACCAGCAGGAAGGAAAAAGTGCGCAAGAGAGCCCGTGGGAACTGTATTTGGGTTCATCAGCGTCCGCTAACACTGTCAAACTGCCTGTCTCAAACTGTTAAGGCTGATAAACTGCCAGTAATTATCATTTAGAAAATTAGCGGCTGCCAAAACCATCACACACATCACATGTGTTGGTTGGACTGGTTTGAAATTACTTCACTTAAACAAAAAAAAGAGAAAGAAAGAAAAATTCCCGAGCCTGCATCTGCTCCAAGAATAGCGTTGAGTTTTGACATATGACAGTTGGTGCTGGCAGAAGTTATTTTTGTTGTTCAGAGTAGGCTTGGGGGATACTTTCTTGGAGTGCGTCACTACTGCTATTTACCGTCCGGGTAACAAGACAATTGAGACCTCTGAATATTTGCAGCAAATCTAAATAAATAACTGAAGTATGTGGGATCTCCTTTCCTTTCCCTTCTCTTTCCTTCCTTGCCTATGACACTGGACAGAGAGAATGAAAAATAACGGTTGCCAGAATGAAAACTTTCTTATTTTGCAGTTGATTTCCAGCCACTGCAAGGAAACTGAGTCATCATGGACGGGCTGAGCAGGGCAGAGCAAAAGTTTAAAAGCAGCTTTGGCTGCACACCACCATCACTTCATCTCCTCACAATCCTCCCAAACAGCCCATATGTAGAAAACATGGCTTGAGGCAGAGCAAATGTCATTCATTTCCTCCCAAAGGAAGCGGAGTGCCACCATGACCAAGAGCTAAGAACACAACCGTATGAACACAGACATTGCTGTGAAGGACGATGAGGGTGGTGAAAAGACCATGTAGAAGCTTGCATGATGTTTTTCACACAGAGGTTTGTGATTTGGTCAGTCATCAATGAGTAAGTTGGTGCAAGGTCTCTGAGTCAGTGATCTGTAAGTCTGAAGGACTCCCAATTTGTCAGCGCAAGAAAATATCACTTAAATTTTAGCTTACATTTTAGTGTGTGTACCTTTCTACTTCTATTGAGTGCAAGGGTGTAAAAACTTTGTGTGCTCTCTGCTTTTCTCTCCAGGCTGTGGTTCAAGACAGGACTTCTGGAGTGACACAGCCAGCCTCTGAAGTTCTGCTCACACCTGCTCTCCTGTGTGGCTCACCCATCACTGTTTCATAAGTTAAAGCAAAACATTTTGGAGTGATTGATACTAAACCCCCATGTCTCAAAGACTCAGTGATCAGTGCAGTGTAACCAACAGGAAAATCAGTTGAACTGAGGTAAATGGAGAATTGCAGCAGAATAGCCTCTGCATCTAAGGGGTAGGGGCAGCTCAGGATTTATCTTCATCAGCACTCCTGATTTGTTTTGGAAGTACACTTTTCAGTAAGTGGTGTCCTGTATCAGCTTAATCGAACTCTTTGTGAAATACAGAAGGAGAATTTTCTCTTTTCAAACAATATTTCTCGTACTGTGAAGCAAGTACTCAGAGAGTACCAAATAGAAATGAAAGCAAAACGTGTTGCATTTCGTTATTTCATCTGTGTGAACACTTTACTGTGTCTAATTCTGTTAATCTAAAATTATAAACAAACTTACCCTGATACAATCTAATTTTCATTATAGACACCAAATGCTATTATGCTGGGCAACAAATTGGCTTAAGATAATTCTGTCTTTACAAAATAAGATTGTAATCAACAGATTTATAGTTTAATAAAGTCTCATGATATATGTATACCCTATAGCTTTTAGAGCTTTATTTTCAGTTCAGAGTTCCCATTAGTCTAATTTAGGATTATTGGTACAATCATTTGATTTAAGATATGCCTTTTTATAAACCAACAATGAGTGTCAGCCTGAGATACTGAAAGGAAGCAGTGTGAGGGAGCCATCTATGAGACGTTTTATTGCAGAGCTGTTGATGGATGAGATTTAGTGACAAAAGTATGAAGTGAGAGCCTATGTTCTGTCTAAAGTTTGCAAAGGGCAGGGGACAGTGAGGATATGTAAGAGTCCCTACAGGGGAAAGTGAGGTTATTTTAGTCTGAAATAAAAAATATAAAAACTTTTTGTAGGTCAAAAATACTTTTTTCGTTATTTTCTATGTCAGTCTAAACTGTAATCTCTGAACACCATGGTATAGTTTATTGGCCAGATAGCACTGATCTTGAGATATAAAAGCCTGTTGTATATATACAACAGAACCTTTACTGATATGGATATAGAAATCAATTGCATCTTATTTATGTAAGTACTTAAATTAGGGATTTGTCTGCGTCTGCATGTTTTAGTTTCCGATTTATTCATCTACTGGTTTTGTACTTTGAAACAGCAAATCTGCTCCATTTTGCTTTTTTTTTTCCAAAACAGGTTTTTGTTTTTATAGAATCATAGAATTGTTTGGGTTGGAAGGGACCTTCAAGATCATTTAGTTCCAACCACCCTATCAAGGGCAGGGACACCTTCCACAAGACCAGATTGCCCATAGCCACATCCAACCTGTCCTTCAGCACTTCATGGGATGGGGCATACACAGCTTCTCTGGGCAACCTGCACCGGTGCCTCACCACCCTCACAGTAAAGAATTTCTTGCTTATATCACATCTAAACCTACTCTCAGTTCAAAGCCATTCTCCCTTGTCCTGTCACTGCATTCCTTAGTGGAAAGTCCCTCCCAGCTCTCTTGTGGGCCCTCTTTTGGTACTGGAAGGTGCTGTAAGGTCTCCCTGGAGCCTTCTGCAGGCTGAACAACCCAAGCTCTCTCAGCCTATCTTCATAGAAGAGATGCTCCCACCCTCTGGTCATTTTCATGGCCCTCCTCTAGACTCACTCCAGAAGGTTTGCATCCTTCCTGTGTTGGGGGCCCCAGAGTTGGACGCAGCATTCCAGGTGGGATTTCACAACAGCAGAGCAGAGGGGCAGAATCACCTGCCTGGCCACGCTGCTTTGGAGGAGTCCAGGACAGAGTTGGCTTTCTGGGCTGTGAGTGCACAATGCCAGGTCATGTTGAGCTTCTCCTCAACCAACACCTCCAGGTCCTTCTCCTCAGGGCTGCTCTCAATCCATTTTCCATCCAGCCTCTATTTGTGTTTGGGATTGCCCTGACTGTGATTGCACTTGGCCTTGTTGAATGTCACGAGGTTTGCACAGTCCCACCTCTCAAACCTACCAAGGTCCCTCTGGATGACATTCCTTTCCTCCAGCATGTTGACTGCACCACACAGCTTGGTGTCAGCAAACTTGCTGAGGGTATAGTCATATGCCTGCAGTTTGCTCGGCTTCTTGTCTGAGCAAACTGGCAGAAATAATTAATTAAGCTTGCACAGTAAGCAGACTGTGGATCTGGGTCATTTGTAACAAATAGGTGAGACTTCGTGTAATGATTTTGCTAACGTGATGAGGTGTGTATACAGCAATGTGAGTTTCTAGCTGGCCAGCTGTGTGTGATCGGAATTAAAGTATGTACCTTTATTTCAGAAAGTGTATGAAATGTGAGGATATGTACATGTGCTCTGGTTTGGGATCTTGTGAAGGGCTGACTGCAGGCAGACTGGGTTCTCTTCCTCCTGGTTTGCCCCTGTGCTCTTTCAAGGAATTGTAATCTTCCTTAGGTATGCTTGGATTAATGTTGCCTAAGAGCCTGTAATTAAACATGCCGGGCTTGAGGATCCTGGGAAAGACCAGTCCTCCTTGATCCTGTGTGTCCATGAGCAAGGACAGGCAGCGCTCGGAGCTGTGAGCAATAGGCCACGGCACAGGCAGCTCTCTCACTGCCACTGTCGGGCTGGGGAAGGGTGCTGTGACTGCACTGGGCTCAGCTCATCAGTCCCCTTTTGTGCCACAGCACAGGAAGACCTTATCTCCAGTATAACTGGAGCCAGCAGGGTGTATGTCGGGGAATAGCTTCCCTTTCCCCGTGCCCCTCCTTCACCCACGCTTTTAGAGTAAAGAGAGTGTTTCTCTGGCTAAAAAGCAGCGTTTCACAAGGACAGGAACCAAGAGACAGTTCATTTCTATGGAGAGTTGCTATAAATAGCTTGCTCTGTTAACATAAATTCTTTCTGTGAATCCTACAAACAGGGTTTTATTCCAAGCCTACAAAATGCTTTGTATACCCTTGTTACTTTGTACGTGCTGATGCTGACGCTTCCCCCCGCAAAATGAGAGGTAAGCCTGACGCTTGCAGGGCGACGCTGTTCTGTTGATGGAGTAAAGGAGTCAGCCTTCCTAAATAGACCTGTTACAGCATTAATTTCTTACATCACTGATATCAAGAGGACCACTGGACATTTTTAAGGCAAGTAGGGCAGGACTTGCTGAAGTCCATGCACATTGGTTTTTAAACCTTCAACTAGGCTGCAAGGTTTTCTACTGCTCTGCTCTCAACTAATTCTTGCAGTGAGTCTGGGTCAGAAGCTGTAGCTACTGCAAGCCTTGAAAGCTTTGCAAGGCTTTTGGGAAGCTTGTAACTGCTACACTGTGAATCCTAGAGTGAGAAGGAACTTGCCCAGGAGGAAAGTGCCTTCTCTTACTGCTCATGCAGTCAAAACTCTATGGACATAAATGGTCCCAGCTGTATGATATGCATCTGTCACTCTTTCTGTTTTCTTCTTTTTACATAGTCCTGGCACTGGAAGCCCTTTCTTTGGGAGAAGATTTTCAGTTTCCATTTAAATCCATTTCTGCATTTGACTATCTGATGCTCAGTCCACGTTCCTGCCCTCTCTTCACATGAAATGGAAGCCAGTGAGCTGCTGAAATTTTCATAGAGCTGAAAGATGTGACCCAGAGGTGTCTGTCCAGAAAAGGGAAGTGCTTGGTGTTCAGGCAGTTGATAAAACACATGTGTTTATGAGGAACCATGCTCTGTCTTACTTTTTGTCCTTTTTTTTTGAAATGCGTCCATCTGCTTGTGGAGACTGCCGTTTTCACTCCCTTGTCATACACATGTATGACAAGGTCAAATACAGATCTCTTTCCTGATACCCTTCCATGCAAGAGGTGCTTCGAAGTACTTGTAGCTCTCTGTCTGTGTGGGTGGGTTAGAAGTGGAGTAAGCAGTGGATGGGCACGTTTGTAACATGGGGAGAGGAAGCAGACCAAATACACTGGTTGTTATCCAAGGTGAAAACTGCAGTGTGTGGCAAGCAGGGCATCTTGACATGCCAGGTAGCATTTCTGCACAGACTGTCCAGCTGCAATGCCAACGGTTTTGTGGGACTGTTGTGTTCCCAAATTCTATTGATAATTTGCCATTTGATGTAAAAGTACATGTGAGAGAAAGAAACCTGGTGTTTTTATCATGTACAGTTTTGGTTTAAAATATGACTATTGATTAACTGCTGATGATGGTGTTTACTGTTGAAATCTTCACAACTGGCCCTTGCAGCATCTCCCAGATTGTGCGAATGGAGGGGAAATTAATTAGCTGGCTTGCATATTCAAAAGAAAGAGGAAAAAAAGTCTCGTCTCTTTGTGGCTCTCAGACATGCATCCCTCTTTTCTCCATAGGATTGTTATGGATATGTACTTCCAGGGATTGTACCGTCAGCCTGTACCATTCATACATTTTGTAGAGTTCATAATCAAATGCGTTCACGGCTGAAAGTGGCACACGTGCTGCACTGAATGCTCCTTCTCAGATGTCTCCTGCTTCTGGTAACCCACATTCTGCAGCTGGAGGCTGCGCTCCAGGCACTGCATGAATGGCGCGTCTTGTGTTTCAGCAAGGCAGAGTGAACTTGATTCTAGGTCAAAATCAAATGTGACATTTCCTAAATGCGCGAGTCCAAACTAGTTACAGAGCTAAAAAGCGGAGCCTGTGAGTACTTTTTGTGTGTCATTTCTCAGTGATTTACAGTCTGTTTTACTCGAGGCGCGAGGGACGTTGAATGTGGGTTTATTATTCTGGTTACACCTGCAAAACTGAGAGTAGGAAGAAAATAAACCAGTGTCACCTCATCACATAGTGGTGCAAAAGACTTACCCTTACAGTACCAAAAATCCACATCTGTTGTTCCAGGGTGAGTGTATTTTGTTTACAGACAGTGGCCTAGATAATACCTGCCGGCACAGCTCCTCAAACCATCAGCCTGCTTCTCCCTGCTCCACTCTTCTTCCCCACAGTGCTCCCAGGCGCAGCGAGAGCAGGCAGTGACCCAGATGCGCTGCTCTGAAAGTGCCATTTGTTTCCAGCACTCAGCATGCTGGCAGATTTGACACATGGCTACACACGCATCCATCACTGGACCAAAATACGCATCTCTCGTGCTGTGAGGGGCGTTGTGTCAGAGAAGCCACTGCTGACAGGGCCAGTAGCTGTTCACACATCCTCTGAGGTGTGTGGCAGTGTGGGTGCATGGGACACCTGCCCTCCGAATGTGGAAGGATTTGTTGAGCTTCATGACGCACTCCTGGTGCTAAATTTTTTTTGACTGCTTAAACTTTCCAGGGGGTTAGCAGGCAAGAATTTTGCTACTACATCATTTGTTACCAATGCTACCAAAAAAAAAGAGAAAGGCCTTTTTTTCCACTTCTGTTTTTTGTCAGGGAGTACAGGGCTGTGTCCTTTCTCTTCTCCTATTCTGACTACAGCTTATCTTTGATTCCTTTGCATACAGACAGAGCTGTTACATATATATGCAAATATGTGTTTATACAAATATCTATTTACACCGATATGTATAATCATCAGAGTCATAAGTATGTAGATATATCAGGTTGTTAAGACTGGAACATAAAACTAGTTCTCTCTCCCCTCATCCAAGCTATAACCTCAATCAGTCTTTCTTCACTTCTTTGTGGATACCAAGCCATCAAGTCTCATTCAGCATGACTAAACAGATATCCATTGATACCTCCCTTCCTCCCTCCACCTGCAGCTCTCCCCATTATCTCACACTGCTGTTGCCATGGACAACATCAGTGTCCCTCAGCCAGGCCAAAATCTGTCCATCTCTCAGTTCCCTCTGTCTTTACTCTGAGACCAGCAGATTCTTCTTGCATACGGTTTCTTAATAAATGCCCTGTGCTATCCACACCACACAGCTGAAATTCACATCTAAGCACTCATTTGTTGTCTTGAATTACTGCAACATCCTTTTCTCTGGCATCTTCAAATTATAATTCCATCTGTCCAGAATGTCTTTGCAAAAAGAATTCGTCCCCTTTCCTCATTTTTTAGCAGTGTAACCTTCCCTACGCACTCCTCTACTGATTTTATCATTCAGCACAAGGTGCCTATCTTTATCACCAAAGACCCTCCCTTCCTCTCTACTTCCCATCTGTCAGCCAGCTCCAAGAGGGCATCTTTCTCCTCCAGCCTCCTGTGATGCCTGTCTCTTCCAGTGCACGAGTTGCTTTCTGATGTGTCGTTACAGATTTTCTTCTGACCTAACCCACCTGGTTAATATCAGCAGGACTACTTTCTTCTTTTCCTTTAGGTCTCTCCTTTAAAATGTTCTATTTTTGTCTGGGATGCAGGCAATGCAGAGCAGCTCACCACCCATCTTTGGCTTTCGGAGTGCAACACTTGTACAAGTAGTAAGCACTCATAGTAATTTTAGACCTTATTGAGATTAAGGCCTTAACCAGCATCTCCTGTCATTGCAGGCTTTTAAAAATAGGCTCAACATGCACGGTAATAGCAGCGTTGTAACCATGGCAATGCAAGGAAGGCAGGGTTTGCAGGCAGGGATCTTACCAGACCAACTGGCGTGTCTGAGGGCTGGACCAGGATGACACAGGGGAGAGGTTTCAGGCTAAGGAAGGGACCGTGAGCCCCAAAGCACATCTGTTTTTCCCCAGCTGGGTCAGGTGGCCTAATAAAGAATAATACAAGTTTAGTTGATCCTGCCTTGAGCAGGGAAGCCACCAGGGTGGTCATTCAAGGTCCCTTTTAATCCTGTAGCTCTGTTTTAGTAGGCAGAGCTGACTTTTCCTTGGCTGTGTGCTGTGTGTTTGAGCATATGGTGATCTTCTGCTGATACCAACAGAAGGTCTCTGAATATCAAGAAACCAGAATATCCTCGTTAAGGATCTTCTTGGAGGATAGGAGAGTAATATATTGCTCTTTGAGCGGAGGCTGGCTTTGTGCAGCAATAAAACATGAATATTAAACAGGAAATCAATGACACTTCTGAAACATGTCTGAGACAGAAATCCAGATGCTGTATGGGGATATAGGCCCTTAAGCCTCATGTCTGTGCTACTCTTTTTTTTTTTTTTTTAAAGCTGCATCTGCATAGTTGGCGGTGTAAGAGGGGGGCATAGCAAGAGGAAAACCAGACATTTTAGCCTAGTTTCCTAAGGAAGTGGGGGGTTAGGTTGTTAACTCAGTGTGTTTGTACACCAGTCCTCCTCTTTATAAGTTTGCAGGCTGTCTCCAGCCAGGGAGGGGCCTTCAAGGGCAGCATTTTTCTTCCCAGCTCTTTCTCCAGTGCAGTAGCTGCTGCAAGGAGGTGAGCTGGGTGTGGTGGCAGCAGAAGCAGTGTGCTGCAGACCCCCTGGAGCAGCTGATCAGTGGCTGCAGCAGGGCTCATGCAGTAAATGTGACTGGGTACCAGGCATCTCGGGCTATGGGAGAGCCAGGAGCACCAGGATGCAGTCTGGGAAGGACTCTCATTGTAAAGTTAGTATCACGAGTCCAGATGAGCTGGAAATTCAGTTTCATTAGTTCCAGTGATCAGGCGTTTGCTTAATCTTGAAAAACAAAAGACCAAAAAAAAGTAGGGAGGTTATATTGAGTAGTAATGACATTTAAAATCCTTAGAATATTTCAGCAAAATAAATGCTTTTGTGTGGCTTCTGCGTTGCAAAGAGGTTTATATTAATGTAACACAATCCTGGAATTACATGAACCTTGTGTTTGTTCTGGTTAACACTGGGACACTTGCTTTCTGAGGGAAAACCTGATGTCTTTAAGGGCAGTGTGAAAGAATAAAGACTTGATCTAGAGCTTGAGGCTGAAGCATTACATCAGTGCAAAATATTTTCATTTATAGTTGTAGTGTGTTGTCCTGAGCATTTAATTTCCTGTTTGCAGTATGGGAGGGTCTTTTTTGGAGGCCACTAAAGAGCAAGGTTGGTTGTTTAGGGTGTTTTTGAAGGTAAATTGTCAAAATACTGTAATTTTTTGTGGTTGGTCCTTTATTTATTTTTATTTATATTTTATTTCTTGAATATAGAACCCAGCAACATGAAGTCTCGTCATTAAAGTAAGCAAATAAGTAATCACTGAAGTAGCATAACACCCCTCTTTTTTTTTTTCACTTATCCCCATCCTCAGCCCATTAGTGATTTTTCCTAGGTTTTGCAAGGTGCTTCTCAGATTTAAAGCTTATATTCTCTTCTGTTTTGTCTTGTGTGACAATAAAGGACCTTATTTATTTTCTTGACTTGTCTCACTATTAAAAGAAAATAAACCAGAACGTCAAGTTTTTTGTTCTTCTATTCCCAGTACTCTTGTTTATTTTGAAACTTCCAGAAAGAGATAAGAGCAGCTTAAGAAAAATGCTCTCCAGAGTAATCCGTTAAAGAGCAGCAAACAAACACTGCAGATTGGTCCTAAAGGCCGTGCTTCCTTTCTGGGGAGGGAGGGAGGTGGGGAGAGAGGATGTTTTCTTTTTAGCTGTGCTCTAATCATCCAATCTGGGATTTGATAAGCTCCACAAGTCTGAAACTGCTGCCTCCTCCTGTCTTCCCCCTTCCTGCCTCTCAGAAGATTAAAGTGAACATGGCAAAAAGGAAACAGTTTATTTTCAGCTTGTTGTAGTTAATAATTAGTTTACAGTGCAGCATTCTCATTGTTTGTATTCTAATCATGTTGCTATATTCTTTTCTTACACTGTTTACTTTTCACATCACGAGCCTTCTTTGATACAGAAATAGGTTTACAAACAGCCCATTCTTGCAAAATTTCAGCCTCTTTTCAACATTTTTGTATTTCACATCAGGAAGTGTGACACATGTAGGTGGAGTAGCTTCTGCGAAGACTCGCCTTGCCTGCCCCCCCAGCCTGTGGGGTGCAGTTGCAGACTGGGCCGTGCTTTCTTTTCACACTCTGACAATTTGGAATTACAGTAGTTAGGAAAACCGCAATAGGAAGCAATCAAGCCATTAAAGTGTTACATGTACAAGATATAAGTATTACTTGGCACACTCAAAATTAGCTAAATCCATGTATTGACTGAACTACAAGAAGTCCTTAGTAAACACCCCCGATTTGTCCTAAGAGACACTTGTGCTGAATTCTTTTAACCTTTAAAGCCTCGAAGTAAATTTGCCAGGACTTTGAGACTGTGCGTTTCCATGTATTTTTAATGACTTCTTTGACAATGGGAATGGCTGACATTATGGGTAATGTAATATTGCAACACTAGCATATATATTCTATATATATTCTCTATGTGTTCCTTGTATGTCATGGAAATAATGTCCTTAATTAAAGCCTTGCACACTGATCAAAGCACAAAAATATTTATTGTATAAGTAAGAGTCTCTCTTAAGGGGGAAGGGGAAATTTGTTTATAATAGTGGTTGCTTATAAAAGCAAATTTTTGTGTACAAAAAAATTATATTTGCATTGCAATGTAATTGCACTAAATGGCCTTCTAAATGGCCTTTACTGCTTCTCTAGAAGGTTTGTAAATACACTATTTAGCCATTTTCTACTAAAGGTCCTTCCAGGTCAATCCTATATCTTCAGAAGGAAAGCATTTTCTTCTTTGAGACAAACTGGAAAATCAATTATTAAAACAAACGCTTCTGAAACCTTGCATTATGCATGGACTTTTTTCCCCTTGCTGTCTTTTTTAACTTTCATAATGATGTGAGTGCTTATTTCTGGCCACAGAAGTGTTTCACTGATGGCACTGGGAATACTGGGCAGGTAAGGATGAGCAGGCTGAGGGTGTGGGAGAGGGATGCAGCACTGGCTCTAGCCACCATGTGCCTGCATCACTGTCTGCCTGTGCCCTCTCTCAGCTCCAGAGATGCCCAGCAGCATTTCTAAGAGCCAGTTCAGAGGGATGGAGAATTCAGTCTATTTTTAGGACTATGGTCTTCATTCATTTATTTTTTAAAAAATTGTTTGAGGCATAGTACTTCTCATTTTTCTGCAAAGAGAAATGCAAGTACTCTTCCCGTAATTAATGAAGTAATTTTTCTACTATTTCGAGAACTGAAGTATGCTGCTACAATCACACGCTCCTCATATGTAACACTCTCAGTCTAAGTGCCTACTCAGTACTGAGCTTGCTAATAGCTTCCCCTATGGATTGCTCAGCCCCCGTGGCTGCCCACGGCCGCCTGGCCCAGGGACAGGCGGTTCCAGCGGGAAGGCCGAGGCGGGCACAGCACGTGCTGGCTTTCGGCTTGCACAGAGCTGCGCACTTTCTTCTCTCCGCAGCAGCGCGGATGACCGGGGTGCCCCAGGGTTTGGGTTCATCTCAGAACACTTTGGAAAGGCAGGGTTTGTGAATGGGCCATGAGTGCCATCACGATCGCCTCTCTGTCGGCAGTGGCTTCACTGTGTCCTTCTCCCCTTGCTCACCATGACCACCGGCTGTCCCACTGAGGGTTTCTTAGCGCTTCTCTTGAGCCTTTGCATCTGCCTCTGCTGGGTCTCTGTGCACACCCACACTCTCTGCCTGTACTGGCGCTTTCCATGCAGGAGTTCTTGGTTGGATGGTGCCGTATTTCCGGATCCCAGCTTTATGCTTTCAGCTCTGCCGTGTTACAAAGCAAGTTGATGCCTGGAAAAGGAGTTGTGAGTGAAGATTTTGTTTAGTGTATCCAGTAGAGATCTGGATTCAATCTACTTATTGAAAGTAGATTGAATCTACTTATTGAAAGTAGAGAAAGGGGAAAGGTACTGATATCACTGATACTGGGCTGGCAATATAGAGGGGCTTGAACTGCCTGGGTGAGGGGCACAGCCCAGAGTGAAGGAGAGCAAGCAGCCTGCTTTGGCAGGGCTGGGAGCCACAGAACATGGGGACCAGCTGACAGCAGTACGTCTGCTAAAGGTAAGTCAATATAGCCAATGTGTAAGGCGATTGAAGTGTCACAGAAAAGAGGCAGTTCAGCTTTTGATCTTTAACACAGTTTGTCGGTTTCTTTCTCTTCATAGCTCCATTTTATTAAATCAGAAAAAGTTTGAGCAAAGGCTCTGTATTTTCCCGGTGTTTTTCTCCCACGTTTCCTGTTTCTTAAGACTTGTTGCCACTGCAACGGTGACTTTACATCTGAGTTCCTTCTGCTCCAAATGGAAAGGGCAGACGTGTTTTTAGACAGGAACAAGTTTAATGGTGCAAACAAACATTCTTGTTTTGAAACTATTAAACTACTTTTGGACTCCTTTAATAGTGGGACCTAGTTATCCTTATTTACATCCTGCATGTGCGAAAGCTTTCCAGTAACTGTTTTAGAAATCCAGTGACTTTCACATGAAAAAATGCAGAGTGCCTGTCCCATAGCCACTGTCCTCTTTCCAAGTTTTGGCACTGTTGCATGGGAGGATGAACCACTAGAATAGCAGTGTCTTAGTATAAGTCGTCTAATGGTGTTGCTGGTTGTTTTTTTTTCACTTTGCTGTTGTCCAGGGTTGTGTCTGGACTCGTTGCAAGAGCAGATTTTGGTGGGAGCTCCCTCTTACTGCCCTCAGCTCTCTCCCCTCCAGCCTGTTGATGATGGGAATTTTTCATATCATGTGCCAACTATCTGGGACCTCACTTAGAAAATAGGTAGTTTCAGGCTAACAGGCTTTTGTCTCTGTATAAGAACAAGCCTATAAGCTTCCCTTAAACTTTCAATGTTTTATTGTTGGAACGCTTTCAGATGTTCACAGGATAAGGGCTCTTTATATGTAATCTGGCATTGCACAGTAAAGGATTACTTTATGTACGTTAAGATGTGCAGTTCCTTTATAAACTAGCTGTGTAAATTCAGCATGTAGGAGATTGGTTTTCTCCTTCTGTGCAGTGTTGCTTTTAGAAAGGGTCTCTTGGTTTTGGTCAGTTGGAGGTGTTTTTGATTGGTTGGTTTTTGGTTTTAATAGGGTTACAAATCTTAGGTGGTGGGAATAGGTGGAAAATGCTGCATGCACCCTATTAAAAACTGAACATGCATGCTTCCATAGATCTATTCAAACAGCAGTGTCAGAAGAGTCTTGGGTTACAGAATCCTCTACCAGTCTGAAAAGGGTAACTCACAATTGTTAGAGGAGGGTTCTAGTAACCTACTACTGAAAAGTGCCTTCAGGACCAATTCATGGCCCAAAATCTCTGTGGTATGATGTGTTGTGACATAAGCAAGACTGACTTTAGAACGGATGAAAAAGGCAGGCTATTACTCTAAAGAGACTAACCAAGAGTTTCTTTACAAAGTGGATCCAGCTCATTTACTGGTTACATATCCTGATCCAGACATGTTCCTTTGTAAACTGTTCAGCATTAAAAACTTCATTTTTCCAGTTTTTGCCAAGTAAAATAGCAGCCCAAGCACCAGGAATGCCTGCTTCTACTTGAGGTTTGAAAAAACAGCAGCAGAAGCATGTTCCTAATAGAAAACTGACAGATGTTTATAATTATGTAGATTTTCTTCTGTGTTTGAGTACCATAAACTCAATTGCATCTACTAGCATTTGAAAAGTATGTAAGACCACTTATGATTTCAATCAGCCACTTCCTCCAGCTGGGTGAAACTCGTATGAACTGCAACATGTACCAGACCAGCACCCTCTGTGTGGCTGTTTTTATGCTTTCAGTCATGGTATCATCTGTTTTCAATGGTGAGTAAATTGTCACTCAACAATTTTTGCTTCAATGAACAATCAGGAGTTTTGTGGGTTCAGATCTAGGATTATTCACAATGCACTTGATGCAAAGATCCTTGAAGCTGGCGAGTGCTGATGGATTTGAGAGTGCAGGCTTGAGAAGAAAGTACTTACCATGTCTGTTTTCAGTGATTTCTCTTTTGCCAGTAGTAATAAACTTAATTCTGATCCCAGTATGAGCTGACAAAAACACATTTGAAAGCTGATGAGGAGAAATAGAGGTTGTCTCATGAAGCAGACAATGCCGTGAAACCAAACACGCAAATGATGTGTAGTTATGCTACTTGCCACATTCTGTTTCACAAAATACTTCTTTCTTTACAAAAAGAAAGTAATTTTTCCACAAGGCTACATAAATACACTGCTGATACAGATGTAACACTAGGAGGGGGATATGCGTTTTTGGTAAAAGGTGGCAGTTTGTTCAAGCTCGTGCTGCCTACAGGAAAAGGCTGTTCCTGGCAGATAATAACTCTGATTATCCCCCAGAAGTGTTTGGGGTTTTTTTTAATATTTCAAATCATGTCACTCTGAGATTCAGCGCAGCTTTTCGTGTTTGTTGGTGTTACAAGGATTTTCTGTATCTTACCATGTAGGGGGAGATGCTTGGACAGCTTTCATTTGGATACTGGTGGGACAAACCATTTGTTTCCTCTCCTGTTTGTTATACTAATTGTAAAAGAAGCCTATATTGGTGTGCCTTAAGGCCTGTAGTAGTTTATTTTGCGTATCCTGTGCTGTACTCTACAAAGTGAGCAGAGCTTTTCTGAAAAGTGCTCATCAAAATTTGGAGATCTGTAACATCCAAAGCCTTCAAGGAAAAGGAATACTTCCCCTACATTCTTGGGTAGAATGAAAATCAGTAAGACTAAAATTGAGTTCTGTACAGGCCCCCAGAATGAACACAAAGAAAGAGTAAATAATCTTTGCTTTACTCTGCAAACTATGTCCAGCCCTCAATTATGCAGCAAAATACTTCCCTTCCCTACTCCCTCCCTGTTCCACCTCCAAGCCTCTCTTCTCCTTTGTAGCCAAAGAGATAGAGCACATTTTTCACCATCATCTAAAATCAAGCAAAAGGCTTCCCTAGGCTTTCTATCTGCCATCCCTACGGTTCTGAAGATCTTGCAAGGCTAGAGATCTGGCAAAGTGTGTGTCTGCCTAAGATTTAACAAGACACCCCTTTCCCTAGCCCTCTTGCTAGTTTTTGTGGTACATGGTCTCAGTGAAAGGCTTGGAATAGACTCCCTTGGCATGTATTAAAGCAGCTGCCTGCATTCCCATACTGTAACAGTGGAGCTGTACTGTTGGTCCATCCTTTCCATCCCTTCCTCATTTTACCCTAGAGTCAGCACAGGCCTTTTTCTTTTTTATTTCATGTTATGTTATGTTATGTTATGTTATGTTATGTTATGTTATGTTATGTTATGTTATGTTATGTTATGTCACTTTTTGGCTGAAGAATTTCCCCAGTTTGGTTTAATCCTTGTTGCTGCACAGGCATTCGTGCTAGGATGAGAGAAGAAGGGAGAGAGGAAGGGAGCACTGTCGGGGCTGCATCCAGAAGCTCCACACCAGTGCTGGGGGGAGTTCAGCCCCTTTTGGCAATGGTGCCAGACCCTGTGTTTCAAGTATTCCTGGGACCAGCAGCATGGAGTACAGAATTTCCTTATTTGTCACTCCTCTGAGGAAATTATTAAATCAGTCTCATGGTGTAGAAGAAAATAATGAGCTAATCCGGAGCTGAGGTGCCGTTGGATTGTTTTGGACCTGGCTCATTTCTTAAGCCTCTAACTTCTCTGCATGCAGATTTTATCCAATTAGTTCGGAGGCAGCAGTAGAGTTTCTTGACTTGATTTTTTCTTTCCAGGCCAAATGCCTGGAAGCTAGGGAGGGAAATGGATGGCACTGGAATAATAACCACCTTCTCTGAGTTTGAGCAAAGCAGTTAAGACCTACTTTTTTTTCAGTGTTTTCATAAACTCTGCCAAGCTGTACAAAAGGTGATGGGAGAGGAGGGGGTGTTAATTTTTTTTCTTTATTCCTTGATGTACCCACTCTTTTTCTCAACTGCTAAACAAATAAAGTAAGCAGAGAAGAAGATGCTTGTTAAAAAATGTCTTTTCCTAAAATCTCTCACAACAGCCTCCTCCGATTTGTAATGATACATTTTTTTTCTTTTCTCCCTACCCTGAACCCTCCACTCAAATGAAGTTTGAGCTTTATAATATCAGATGTCTGCTTGCGAATCGGGATTTAGAGCGATGTGATCCAGTTTCCATATTTTAGAGGAATATTTATTTGGTTATTCCTTATTAGAAATTTTAATTTCATAACTGCTTTTTATGTAATGATGACCAGTAAAAATAATTTGATTTAAGAAGCCATTTCCGTTTTGTTTCCTGTTTATGCCTGCAGCATCTTTCAGGAGAGGTGCTGGCACAAGACCTGCTGTTTCTGCAGCTGAGGCAGGTTTTCACGGTCAGTAGTGCAGGGCTCCAAGTCATCTGTGTATAGCTGTAAAGTTACTCATCCAGCAGTAATTTCACAGATACCTCTCTGGTGGAAAGCTCAGCTGTGTACTTGGGGGAGAATGGGACTTAAAAGCAGTTCAACTTTAGTCTGGCTTCACTGGTGTGGACACCTGGGCACTGAAAATTGTGTTCTTTTCCATTTGCTGCACAGTTACCACTCCCAACCCTGAGCACCAGCAGAATCCTTGCCTCCTCCATCTTCTAGGAGTATACAAACTAAACATTTTAACATCATTGTTAGTCTGTGCTCCATGAGTTATTCTTTCAAAGATTTCGCCTCAAGGAAAAATAAGGCTTAGTTGTCATTTGAAATTTACTCAGGGTTGGCAAAATGATGGCATTTGTCACTTTTGCTCTCCATCTTCTTCAAACGGGCCCTAGTGTGTGTCAAGCTGGATATTGTGTTGGCTTCCTTCTTCTCCCTTTTTGTTCTTCTAGAGAATGCCGAGTAATTAATACAGTCTAAAAATGAAGTGTGGCACAACCCCTTTTTTCCCTTTGTGTAGTTTTCAAACAAGGAGGCTGTCATGAACCTACGTGCATCAATTCCAAAACCAGTTTGTTAGAACAAAATCACTGAGAGATACTGGGTTGACCAATTTTTTTTAGGGTTGGATCTAAAATAATTGGCACTCTTGCTGCGTGCTGCTGCGCGTTTCGTGTTGTTGACCTTGTCTCCCTGAAGTCTGAATAGCCATCATGTCAGTGACAGTGATGTGTCTGAGCAGTCTGAGGGAATCCTGCAATTATTTTAATATTTTGCATAATATCAGTGGAATTCAATAATTAGTTGTGAAGGTTCAAATCCAATTACCTCCTTCCCTAAACCAGGAAAAATGGTAGAAGTTGGTGATAAATGTTAGTAGAGAGAGAAAAAAGTGTAACATAATTTGTGGTGTTCCAGTCACTAATTATTTCTTTGCCTTTCTCATTTTACAGGGCATGTTTCCGAGCCATTTGTGAGGAAATGTGGTGAATGTAAACTTGCTCTCTTCGGGGGGGAAATTGTGGTAAGTGGTGCTGTCTTGATCAATTTTGGTTTTCGAAGAGAATTTCAGAAACATTGTTCTAGGTTTCTTCAGTTTTAATTTTTTTTTAGCTCTGGAAAATACAGAGGTATAGTTGATTATAAGTGTTCTTTCTCTGGTACGGAGAGTCGCAGTGTGAGAAGCATTGACAGAGAACAGCATGCTGGGCCTCAGGGCGAGGAATGTGTTTTCATTTGCTCCAGCGGCATCTGCTTATTGTGTTTGTAGCTGCTCCATTCTGCTGAAGAGTGGTTGAGCTAAAGCCTAGAGTAGAAGAAATAAAAAGGCCTAATTTAAAAACAAGGGGTACAAAAAAAGCATACTAGCTGTATAAAAGATCAGGAGCAAAAGTAATGCAGAGGGAGCGCGTATTTCCCAAAGTGGCAGGGGTGTCCAGTTACTCTCCAATCTTTCCATCTCTTCCCAGAATGTCTGACTGGCACCCTTGCCATGTGGAACCAGGATGGTTTGCTTACGTCTGAGAGATAAGGAGGTAGTTAATGTGTGCTATACCAGTTTTGCTATTCCTCCTTTCCGTACCAGATGACAAGCTTTGCTGCTTGTCTGACTGTACTGTATGCAGCACTTCCAGAGGCATCAGCTTCCAACAGACTTCTGGTCCTCAGTGCTCCGGGAATATGGCACATCATGTGTCTGTGCTGCTGAGCTGCACCACTCTGAAATAAAAGGAGGTAGAGAAGAGCGGGAGGTAATTAGTGACATGTCCCAACTAGAGGGAAGTAATTCAGAGAAAGCTCTTCCAACCTGCAAAACATAAAGGCGGCAGATCTGGAGCAGTTTGTTGGCTCATCTTGCTTTTCCCTTTAGGAGACCGTCAATATACACAGTTCTGGATAGCAGTGATCAATCACCCTTGGGTAAAGAAATGTCAGCAGAAGACTGTGTCCCTGCTTTCCCTTGGCCAAGCAGAGTATTAAACTGGTGCTTTTTCTTGGGGCAGAATGTGCAGATTGCAGATGAAAACTGGCTTATTCCCCACTGGCAGAAGACTTCAGAGTCAGATAGCCTGCAGGGTAGAAAACTGAAATTCAAAGAGTGGCTCTGTGAGAACACTTGTTCTTTTCTACCATTTAAAAACCCTCAGATGTTGTTACATCATATAGAAAAATATGGATTAACTAGCAGATGTTTAAATGCAGATTACTTAGCCTTCTGCAGAACATGTACTCTTAGAGACAGGAAAAGATAGGATAGTCAAGCCCAAAATTTCACAAAGAAGCTGGCCAAACACATGAAAAGTCCTGCACAATTGTACTGGATAAACCCTACTGCACCTCATTCTTTTAAATTATTTTCTCTCTTCAGATCAGCTTTTCTGACAATCGTGCATGTTACAAGTTTGCGTCTATATCCATATGAGAAATACAAACAACAGTTACTTAACTAGAATTTGGTTGCAGGACCATACATGATCCACAGACCAGAGTATGAGTTCATTAGTCCATGAGATTTTGTGGTGACTTCCACAAAACTTTGTGACTTTGCTTCAAAAGAGGATAGGATCTATATCTAGTTTTCTTTTTGGTGGTAGTACTCATACTTTGATTCTAAAAGTTGTCCAGTGTCCTTATAGATTGGCTGATCTTTGTGTGAGGAGTGTGACAAAGTTCACAGGTGAAAGAGGAGAACTATTTGGAAATAGTGATGCTGTGTAACACCAAGGAAAAAAAGTTTATCAGCAGACTTGGTAGTTAGATGGTTGTGTTCTAATTTCCCTTCAAAGATGCTTCATCTGAGACCAGCACAGTCTCCATGGCTGACCTTAATAAGAGAGCATAGTTCAAGAGCAGCAAGGGGAAAGTGGCAGAAGAAGCATGCTTCTTAGAATCATGGAATAATCCTGGTTGGAAAAAACTGCCACAAAACTGCCAAGAAACTTGTACAAACTGTTGTCTTGTCCAAACCCCCACTTGAAACATGTCCTATTAGGTCAGGTTGCTCAGGGCCTTGATTTTCAGAATTCAGCTGGCTGGAAACTTTACAGCCCTTTTGGGCATCTGTTATGTCTGACCATCCTCAGAGTGAAAAAAGTGCTGTCTTGTTGCTTCTTGCTGTTGTTCACTGTCCGTCAGTGCAAACTCTGTGTCTTCTTTGCCCGTGAGAGGGGAGTCTTGAAGAAGACCTCAAAATCAGGAAAGTTGCTTCATGTGGCTCCAAGGAAGTGTGGTGGCATGCAGATGCAGTAAACTTGCTAGTGGGGAAAAAAAGAGAATACAATCTGGTTCACAGAGGTTCTACTTGGACAATGTTTCTCAGTCTGTACTTGATGTTCAGACTCGGAGAGTGTGGCTGCTTGACTTGGTTGGATTTTGAAATGTGGAAGGGGATTAGCTGCCAAACTGATGCACCTGAAAACTGCCAGCTTTCCTGACTTGCTTAGTGATGTAAGTCAATGAAAAGAGGTACTTCTCACTGCTGAGTTGTAAACATCCTGGGATTTTTTCAAGTTAGTCTGGAGCTGGGTTTGTGCTCCAGGATTTTGCTCTAAAATTTGTTTTCCTGCAGCCATTGAAATACATAAACAGAGTGCAAATTTTGTTTGTTTTCACAGCTGTTCTTTTCACTCTTCCCACTTCAAACTGTTTGCAACATCTTATTTTGAGGTAGAATAATCAGAGACCATGAGTTTCCCATATGTAAGGATCTCTGAAATATCTCTGACCCCACTGTGTTTGCCTATGGCATTACAAATTCCCAGAGAGTTTAAAAATAGTTGTAAAAAATTTAAGACAAGGGAACAGTTTTGCCCAGCCTCTGTCCCTAACCTACTGAATCCAAGAAGTACGCGACATCAAGAGGACGTTTTGAATTTATCTTGACATAGCTCAGAGGCTCAGCAGTTATTTATTCATCTTGTATCAAAGTCCTAGAAAAGGTCATGCAGCCTCTAGATCAAAAATTCATAATGGATTTAAGAGCTGATTAGAGACATATACTTGAATGCTGGGAGGGGAATCTTGGCTGAGTTTAAAACTCCCTCAGCTAAGCTGATGACAGTGTGAGAAGACTCTTCATTGATGAGGTTTCTGTAAAGCAGCCTTGTGGATGTCAGAGCCGATACTCATGTGGGGCACTGTAGGTTTGCCTTGACCACGGCATGTGGAAGGCAGTCACGGAACAGCCACCCTTCCACATCAGATACTTACACAACTGCAAGGAGTCACAAGGAGCCCGACTGATGTAGGACACGAAACCTTGGGGTGATCTCTGTTGTATTTTTTCTCACAGTCACACTGCTCTTTGCCAGTCCACGCTCCCCTTGAAACTCTTGCCTTTCATAACATTTTCTGTATTTCTGAGCATGATTTACACTGTACTGTTTGGGGTTCTGTCCCTGTCCTTCTAGACCCTGCAGCTGGTTACAGCTGTCAAGATCAGGGGAGGATAAAGCTGTGAAGTGAGTTGAGGGACTGCTGTACCATAAACCTGACCTGCATCTTTTTGCACCAGGTGTGCCACTGTGCATTCATGCATTTCCTACAGATTTCCTCTTCCCAGAAAAGCTGTGAGTGCTTCAAACACAGGCCTTGACGTTGAATGTGTATCTCAGGGCCTGGGAGTCCACAGCTCTTTTCCCTCTGAATTTAGGCAGGGATACTTTCCCAAGTTGAGGGCTTTTTGATGTTTCAGGTGAAATCTGAGATGCTTTCTCCGTAGACTAGAAGCAACTGCACATCTTAAACAGTGTCTGCGGTTATTATATCAGTAGCTCAGATATATCAAGGAAAATTTGGATTTCTGCTAAGACACTCATCTGCTCTTTTGGGTTTTTTTGCCCTATTAGAACAGTCAAGTTTTTCTTCTCTCTTTATTTAAAAAAAAAAAAAAAAAAAGTAGCAGGTAATGGCTGCATTTATTTTAAGAAATTATATAAAAACAAATTTTCAATGTCTTTACATAGAGTAAATTTGTTTGCCTTTAGAAAGACTGTGATGCCCTGTGCATGCCTGGGTGTCCAATTTGTATGGTGCAATTATTTATATCCCTGATGTTTACCAAAAATGCAATTGCATTTCTCTTGGTAGTTCTTCACACCTGTCAGGTTTCTGACAGAAAGTGTTATAGAGCAACTATCTATTATCTGTGCTCTCACTACAGAAATAATGTGCTGTGACTTTTGCTTTATTACCTGTATTCTGCCATACCCACAAGAGGATTTGCCCAAGTCATTAGCTGTTCTCTGTAATTAGGGCTCACCTGGTGTATTTTGGTCCTATTTCTAGCAGCTTTTAGTTTTCTGAAGTCATTAATTTGGGCACTGATGTGCCTCATAGTGTCCTTCTGTTGCATATCTTCATTATCTCTTCCTATGGGCTGAAGATTATCTTTCTCTTTAGGAAGGAAAGTGTGGGAAAATGCTTGAACATTTTTATATATTTGGGGCTTACCAAGATTTGCTATGCTGTGCTTGTAATTCCTTCAATTTTAGTCTGTTTCTCTTCTTCCAGTGTAATCCATTCAGAAGATGTGCATGTTGGTGCTGCTGGGGGTAGTAAATGTTAAATCTGGTCCATAAGATTTGTAAGGAATGTGGTTTGTCCCCTGCCCAGAACTGCATGTGTCCAGTCCCAGCCAGATTGGATTTAGTCTGCTCTCTGTGAAGCATTGTTATACTTCTGTTCAGTTTATTAAATCAGATAACCCTGCACAAGGAGGTTACGTTCCAGTCTCCTGCAGAAGAGATCTTTGTGTCTGTAATATTCCTACATTTCGCTGGTAATTCATTTAATACAGCTTTTTTTTCCTTCCCCCCCCGCCAAGTTTGAGGTGATCCAATTGTTGGAATTACTCAGCAAAAGAGAGTTGATCTGTGGGCCATCTATGTGAATGTCTCTCCTGAAGAAATAGGGAAGGACAGTTAAAGCAGCAGATGGAACAGAGCACTTCACACAGCTGTATTTCCCAGCTCTCTTAGCTGGCTCAATGGCAAAGATGTTTGCAGTGGGTCATGATGTCTCAGCAGCTTGAATATCCATGATAGGATTTAGCAAATGATAAATTGGTTGTGGTTTCTTTTTTTTTAAAATCTAGATAATAAGCCTTCCAACTGCTCTGTTGAAAGAAAAACATTGCATTTTGAAAATTCAGATGTTGCTTTAGGGAGTGTTGCATCAGTGTTGCTCTCTTCTGTACATGCATTGGGGAAGTTGATACAAAAGCTCTTGTTCCATTGCAGGGAAATGTTTCACACGTTATGTTCCACTTTCTCCCCTGCAGAGAACTGAATACAAAGACATTCGTGATACAGGGCCATCCAACCCCTTAGGAGCTCAAAATTAGACATGGAACAGCCTTGCAGCTGGTTTCATGACCAGCTCTGATCATTTAAAGTGTAAGTGCAGCTTCAGGCAGGCAGGTGCCACCCAACTAGTCATGGGATCCTGGAGCATTGTAGGTGGGATCTCCAGGGAATTTAGTTGCTAGGAAGCATCACCTCCTTAGTGAGCTCATGCAAATTAAGGTTTATTTTTTTCAGAGGTTAGTAATTTAGTCATGTTTGGGAGTTTTCTGCAGAGATCAAAACACAAAGATTTTGCCTTGACACCTTGCACGTTTATGGTCCAAATCACAAACCTCTCGAGCTGTTCAAGGAGCAACCAGAAGCTTTTCACATGAATAAATCACTCCAGTTTCCCATGCCTTGCTTCAGAATTAGCTTGAAAAATTTTGGCTGACATCATGCCAAAAATCCAAAACAGCAACAAAGCAAGGGGGAAAAAAGCCTCCCAGCAGACACCCCGCATGGAGAGTATTGCCAAACTTGGGTCTGTTTGTGCCAAGTTTATAATCAGGCAGCAACAGGGTCTTAGTAGGTAATGCTCTCAAGCCACAGCTAATGAGCCCCGCAGCGTAGGGAGTGAGGAACACTATAGAGAGAGCCTGATAATGCTGAGTGCAAGACACAGATCATATCTGGGAATAAAAAGAAAGGAGAGCATGGTCTCTAGGCATCAGATAAGGCCATTTCTGTGGATATTACTCTTACTAAAGGAGTAAGTGTTGTAATGACAAATAGATCTGTAGGTAGAGTTTAAGGCATGCGGGCAGATGTAGATTTTCCTAAGTGTGCTGTATTTTGCAGTACAAGCCACAGTGCTGCTTTTCTTCTACAGCTTCTTTTATGAAATACAGGAAGAGGGGGACGGTTAAAGTAATTTTCTCAACATTAATTCTACCTCATCAATACTTCATGGATGTAATAGAGTTACAGTCATTTGGGAGATTATTTTATCATCCAGGTTCAGTGGAGGTTGCTGAAACTAAGTGGAGGACAGAATCCGTGTGCGTGTGATACAGGATGCTGTGGTATCAGGATTTAATTATTATGGGATTTGTTTGGGAGATTTCTCTGTGCTATTTGTGAAGCTTTATGTTGGGCACTAAATATATTGCGTATGGACAAGTGATCTCTTCAGTAAGAGTTTGGTATGGATCTCCAGGCACAAGTGTCTGTTTCCACCTCGTAGCATAAGCACACTGCTCTAGTTCTTCATCTCTCATTACATCTTCCTCTCGTTTACATGCTCATCTGACACAATCGTAATGAAGCTGTGTATAAAAGATCATGAAGAGGAGGAGAGATCTCATTGCAGATTACCAAAGCTGAATATTTTTGGACTTTGAGTTATTTATATTATCATTCTGCTAAGCTCAAAGATAAAAGAAAGCCTTGGACGCAATCCAGAAAAATCAAGAACAGAAACTAGTGTAAAAATCATGCATTAATGCGTGTCTTGAGAATGCCTGCAGTGCTGTATCACAATACCCATTCCGAAATAAAATTTAAGATGGGTGGATCCTGAAGGCCAGTGCTCAGTGATGGGGGAGATTACTGCTTGGGGTGTCACACTCCATTAGCTGAGGTGGAAAGCTGTGTTAGGGAGTGCTCCACATCGTTGTGCAGCTGCCCTGCCAGCAATGGGAAAAAACATTCATGGGCTCCAAGGGGTCCTCTGCAGCCTCCACCGGTCTGGAACAGTCAACTCTTCCCAAGGCATATTATCAGGGAACTCACTGATGGTGGTATTTAGAATATATCCAGTGAGCTTAAATTCATGACAAGTTTGTGTTTGTGTTAGCTCTGAAAACCTCAGAGCTAACAGAGGTTTATACTGCCTTCTCATAAATAGCATTTTGTCCTGGTGACCTTTATACCTGTTCAGCACCCACCTATCGGAGTCTACCTAATATAGAAAGTCATATTGCTGCTATTGTTTTTTAAAAAAGAAAATAATAAAAGATTCAACTGTGTAAATGTCATTCCTGCCCAGCCCGTTTAGTATTACAAGACAGGGAGAAGTCTGCTTTGAAATTTTCCCTTTGGCAAAGGCTTGGAAAGCCTTGAATATTGTATGCATCCTTGATCGTGTCATGCAATGGTAGTAGTGAACAATACAAAATCTACTGTCTGATTCTGCTAAGGTTTTGAATGCTGTGCTGAGTGCTGAGCACTAGTCTTCCTAATCTTACAAGGTGGGGTTGAATCCTGTAACAACCTTTCAGGAAAGCTGTGACATAGCCACCATCACGGAAACATGGTGGCATGGTTTGTGTGACTGGAGTGCTGCAATGGATGGCTACAAGCTCTTCAGAAGGGATGGGAAAGGAAGGAGAGGAGGCTTTGCATATTAGGGAGCTGTTAGACTGGATAGAGTTGAGGATAGCGACAATAAGGTGTGGAGCACCTGTCATACGAGGAGCGACTGAGGGAGCTGGGGTTGTTCAGCCTGGAGGAAAGGAGGCTCAAAGGAGGCCTTATCACTCTGTACAACCACCTGAAAGGAGGTTATAGCCAGGTGGGGGTCAGCCTCTTATTCCAGGCAACTAGCAATAGGATGAGAGGACATAGCCTTAAGCTGCACCAAGGGTGCTTTAGGTTGGACATTAGGAGGAAACTTCTTCACAGAAAGGGTGATTGGGCATTGGAATGGGCTGCCCCAGGGAGGTGGTAGAGTCACCATCCCTGGTGGTGTTTAAGGAAAGACTGGACATGGCACTTAGTGCCATGATCTAGGTGACATGGTGATGCTTGGTCATAGGTTGGACTCAATGATCTCAGAGATCTTTTCCAGCCTAATTGATTCTGTGTGGTTCTGTGATTCTATGATTTCAGACAGCATTGATTTACTGATGTAAGTTTTGTGCTGTTATTTAATCAAACTGCATTTCTTACCTTGTCTTTTATTTTGTGCGAAATCATGATAACTAAAGGAAGTGACTTTACAGGCAGAAGGATGAAAATAAAAATAGCAGGAGACATTTTACATTCTTTGTAAAATTATTAGTTAAAAATAGACATAGATGTTAAATCGGATCTGAAACGTTAATTACTTTGATCCCTGGGTTAACGAACATTCCCATTCATGCAGGTAAGATGCTACATAGAAAGAAGACTCCATGTGAAAGAAACTTCAATTGTACACTATAGAAACAGGATTTTGGGTCATCTCTTGTCCTCTTTTGCTGTTTATCAAAAGTTAAAAGTTTGTCTTTTTCTTCAGTGGGAACTTACACCAAATTAAAGTACAGTATGCTTTAAGCTAGTGATTGCATCAGTCATCAGTGTCTGTTACTGAGGGGTGCTGAGTCTGGTTAGCTGTAATTGGACAGAATCAGCAGTCTGGGGAAGTCCTCATTTTCCATGATATTTGTTGCTTGTGCGTGACACTTAAGAGTTTTTGTCCATTTTTTCCTCCTCTGCTAATTCCTCAATATTAGGGAATTAGTGTCTCTCTGCATGCCATTTACTATCAAACATAATCTCCTTTTCTCCTATTTCTTTCCATTTACATCCTTTGATGAGAAATATTTAGGCCACTACATGTCTATTCTTGTCAGACAGAGGCTGATGAAAAATCTGTTACAGGAAATTCTGCTCTATCTATAATGCAGGGTATCTCAAAATACATGCTTAGACATACAGAAGGCAGAGACTGACAGCTGATAGATGCTGTAGACTTCTCATTGTTTTCTACCATGGTCATTATGCCAAATGTGTCAGAACACGGGGAAACAAATTTGTATACAAGTGAAGGGGCATATTTTTGGCAGGGAAGACAATGCAATATCCACTGCCCTATTTTTAAGATACCCTTTATGACCATTTTGGTATCTGCTAAATGCCTTTGTAGAAGCCCAAGATCATTCCATTGGCTTTTTCAAATGCTTTTTCTCTGAAGTTTTGCCCTCTAACTGACTGTAATTACAAAGGGAGGCTTAGTTTGAGTCTAACCACTGGCTTTCCTGTATGTCATTAGATGGTGTTGGGGGATTATCAGGCACAGTTGTAAACTACAGTATGTCTTTATTTTCTTTTTTGGGTTACACTGTTTATAAGGCAAGTGTTTCAGATGACACAGAGAGAGAGAGAGCACTAATCAAAGCTGACAAAGCAGAAGGAGAGCTTGTGTCGAACTACGAGGCTGTTTGCAGCAGCCTTTTGCTCACCCCAAGGAGGTACAAGCATGCCGAAGACACAAGCTACCTTACTAGTGTAAAACAGAATTCTTACATGTTGATACTAACGTGTTCATCATTTCTGTGTTAGTGCAGCATGTGCCTTCCATGTGTGTCATCCTGTCCATGCAGCGTAGGTGTTACCCAAACACAGTTACTTGTCTGGTCATGCACATGGAATATGCCATTGGCTACCATCAGCAGTGCCAAATCTCGCACGGAACTGCTGCTCCTGTCGTGCTCTGGGCAGTTTCACGTGGTTTATGCTCAGCAAAAGGCGTAGCACCCTTCGTCTAATCTCTCTTGCAGCAGTGTGCAAAGAGACTATGTATTACATAGTAGGCAAAAAGCAGCCCAGCTTGAAAACACTTCAGAAGGTGGATGGATGTTGGGAAGAGCTCTGAGGAAGGAGCTCTCTTTCCAGGCAGAGAGAGGAAGCACTTGAGCTGCTTGCTGTGCACAGCCAGTGGTCTTTTGGAAGAGCTCACATTCACATCACATTTTGTTAGTTTGCTTTACCATTTTAGGTCCTCTGACTGGCATCTGCTTTTATCCATACTTTTCTGCATGTGCAATTTGGGTGAATGTATGTGAGACCTGAATTTTAAGTTTTGTGGGAAACACAGACCTGTTACTCTGGTGTTGCAAGACCCCTTTTACAACACTTGTAAGTTTCTGGAAATCAAAAGAAAATTATGAGGTTTGTTTTGAGGCATATGTTTGAGACAGCATTGAAAGTCATTTGTGTTGCAGAGGGCTTCTAATTGCTGTATGAAGCATTTCTGTTATTTAACATCAATAGTTTCTGTTACTGTATTAAATATTTCTCTGGTTGTGCTTCTGATTAAAGAAATAAAAAATTCCTAAGCTGTCACTTTTAACCACCTCTTCTTCTCTAAGAAAACTCTTACTCAATACTATGAGAGTCCAGTACCATTCCAGGCCACCATCCTGCTTCAGCAACAGCTGTAAGAGTGCTGCTGTGTGGAGAATTTTTGTGTCAAGTTATCAACATTGTTCTGCTTCCATTGTAACCGGCAATTCTCATGGTATTTTTTTTGCCCAGAATATTTCTCCTCTTTTTGAATCTACTTGTGAACGTAATCAATGTCCTGCTATGCTCTTTTGAATCTCTTATGTCTGGGATAAATTCCAGGAGCTTTATGGTGTAGCTTTAGGCTCCTCTGGGTTGGAGACGCTTCTACTTGTCACCCAGACAAGAACTTTCCTTAACTATATAAAACAAGAAAAGAAAAGAAAAACAGGTAAAAGCACAACAAAAAGTATAAAACCATTTTCCTGTTCCAGGGTGGAGGAAGAAGACACCCTAGGCACAGCTGGCAATTAGTTGTATATATTTTTCAGATTTTTAACCAGCTCTCATAGAAATCTGGTTTTTGATGGACAGTTCCCTAATGATAGTGGACAGTGAGAGCAGCAAATTTCATATGCTCTGCAAGTCAGGGATGGTTGAAGTACCAGAAAACTGTGAAAGTCTGAGAGAAATGCCCTTGGAGCTTGCTTTGTCTGCTCACAACTTGCCCTTTCTTGTATTTAACCAGTTTGAGTCCAGGTTGTCTGCCCTAGGCTCCTCTCTGTCAGTGGAGTGGGGGGAGTGTGAAGGGAGCTGATTTTTAAAATCTTTTTCTTTCTTTTTTTCTTTTATTTTTAACCCATTACACATGAGCAAAACAACAGGCTGTACACAAGTTGAAATCATGGTGGTTCATGCAAAGTGTCAAAGTAGCTGTGGGTGCTGTCAGAAATCTGTTCCTGGTTAGTTTGGCAAGACATAAACTAGAAAGTGACTCCCCAAAGGTACTTTTGTGATTATGTGGCAGGTAATGACACATTTACTGTGTTAACAAGCTTTACTGTAGCTTGCATGACATGTCCAGCAACCTCCAGTTAAACCTTCTGTAATTTACAGAAGTAATCCTTCTGATGTTGCATGCTAGTATCCTGCAAGAGTCTGGAAACCTCTAAGCCATCCTAATCCATTTGTTTGATTTTATAGGTGTTGCTTATCTTATGATTAAACAAAATCTTGAGAAATAGGATTCTTCAGTGGAGCCCAGTTAAATCTTTTGCAAGGGCTGCTAAACCTTCCAAGTAGAAGAAACTGACACGGCAGATCATTTACATCTGTATTATCTCATCAGTGGGTAATTTACAAACCTCACTTATTATGTAAATGTATTCAGTAACCAGAAGAAGGCTTAAATATGTGAGAAATCATACTTTTATGTGCTGTAAGTCATCTCACCTGTGTTATGTTTGTTCTGGGTGAAAAACGGTGTCTGACTCTGACTGGGAGCCTCTCCAGGGATCTCATCCTCAAATCTGCAATGCTGTGATTTACAGGAACAGCCTTGTGATGCCTCTTGAACCTTTTGGAGCTTCCTGTTTCTTTCTTGGTCTTTCCAGGACTAATGTAATTTTAGCTACTTCTTAGCAATTAGATTAGGCACAGGCAATTTCCTTGTAAAATTGCGTGAGCAGGTTCTTACATAAACTGTAATAAACTTGTTGTGGCTCAGCAATGTTTGGCAGAACAATTAAACTGGACTTCAGTGCCACAAATAGGTATGTAGTTAAAAACCACAGATCTGCTCAGGTGCTTGTTTGAGTTTCTAGAAACATAGTCTCTCTCATGGCCATATGTGTCTTCTATTTATGGTTTCTGCTGCAATCTACGCATCTTTCACTTTAGAAAATCATGTTTTAAGTACATTGGATGGTAAAGCCCTTGCACCTCTTATCCCACAAATGTGCCAACATTAGACACTTTCATTTGTGCCATGTCTGTCTTTGGTGTTTATTTTTAAGCAATATCCCTGATTTTGTTTATTTTAGAATAATACTATTTTAAAACAATACCCTTGAATGTTCAGGGATCTTAAGACAGAGGAAAGAGCAGTTAAAGATTTCATACAAATCAAGAATCACCTTTGTGAGCATCTTTCCAAATAAGCCTGAGAACTGTACAAAACTGACAATTTCTTTTTCATGCAAGGGCTGTATTGATTTTGTGCAGCATGACACATTCTACTAGGTCTTTGTGCAAAAGAAACTGTGCTAACCTCCTGCCCCTTCCCCTATCAACCGCATCGCTTTCTGACTGCATGTGTCTGGTGCCCCTGCAGCTATCCCCATAAACACAAATGCCCCTTTAAACGTCATTTCTCAAGCTTTTTCCTCTTCATTTCAGAAAGCACAGAGAAAGCAGAGTGTCCCTATTCACACAGAGACATACCCTTAACATTTCCTGCCAGTAGTCTGATTGCTAAAAAGAAAAAAAATCCACCCATGGGTAATTAGTACTGTGTGTGTAGTTAATCAATTTAAAATTAAAGGCCGCTGGTGCTGCTGAAGGGTCGTACTAGGTTTTGTTATTGCTTTGAAAAAAACCTGGGTTAGTGAAGACTGTCTCTGAGAAGGGATATTGGTTCTTTGTGCACTGCTTGCAACAAAAGAGAAGCTGGGGGTGCAGTTTCCACAAGGGATGCTGTAAATTTTATTATCACCTAGATCGCGGGGTTTCTGTGTTGATTTTAAGAGAGAAGCCCTTCAATGTAAGGAAGCAGCTCTATCTTCTTACTCACAGCAAAAGGAGCTGGTGTGCCAGCGGTCTTGTGGGTGAGATAGGAACCTCATCTCCTGCTTCCTAGTCCATCATCCTCATCATTAGATGATTCTGCCTCCCAGGCAGACTGATTACTTTATATTTTCATTCATTAATGATTTATCAGACAGCTCCTCCCCTCAAGGCTCATCTCCTCTGTTATACTCACAGCCCACACACAACCAGCAACACGTAGCTGCCAGCTGGCACTCTGGCTCTGGGGGAGCAAGCTGCTGGTAGCCCTTTCCACATCTCCTGCTGCCCTCTCCTCCCCTCCCTTCCCAGTTGCTTGGCTCACCTGCGCACTGCTTGGTGGCTTCTTAGATTGCACCAAAGCAGTGAAATCCCCATGCATCCTGTCCTCCTATGCAATCTCTCCAATCTGATTGTTTAATGTGCTTTTCTTAACTATTTCTTTAACTAAAAAGAATAGAAAGAAAGAGAGATGAGGTGACCCCACCTATAAAGCGGCCGTGCTTGTGTCTTTATTACGGAAAGAGTGGCCTCTCGCTTTGGTGAGAGGGTTTGCTTGATGATGACTCAGATTTTAGTAGAGAAGCAGGACTGATGTGGAGAGACTGAGCAAGCTGTGTCTGTGAGCAGGAAGGTGTGGGTTGGCAACAGTTTCAGGTTTTGCTGTCAGGTGCTTGGCACAACAGCTCTGTTGAAATCCCTCTCCAGTTGTCTGTGTGAGAGAGTGATTTTTATCACATTGCTGAAGATTAACTCTATTCTTGTTCTCTGTTCTGCTCCCAGGAATCAGGCATGCTCTGAGGTCTGGGAAAGAGAGTCCAAATGAATTCTCATGATGAAAGGGGGGAAAATCCAGAATTATTTGCTGCTGTCCAACTTGTCCACTGCAGGCAGGCGGTGACTGAGAGCAGTGGGAACAAGGACTGCAGGACAGGAAGAAAAGAATATAAGCTAGGAGAAAAGGAATAAATGAAACTCCCTTGAGTCATTTATACATGAATGTATAACTCTTGAGTGCTTAATCTACTCTTGGCAAGTGGTGACTGATAACTAATTTTCTCTCTTCCCTCTCCCACATCCTCCCAGCGTCTTCAGAAAGGACATGTGACAGGAATAATAAATCTCATTATTTTAACAGGCTAAAATGGAAACTATGGATTAAAAGTGCTATGGATGCCTCAGTAGAGAGAAACTGACTGTTCCTAGGATGCCTAAAGTATATTTTCACTTGCACTGTTTTTGAAATCTTTCTGAAGTTTTTAGACCACTCCACTTACCTTTTTGGCACAACACTTTTAACTAAACCGGTGTTAAAGGCATCAGTGTCCAATTGAGCAGCCTTGTTGCTCCTACTGCTTGAGGGTAGCTAGAGCCTGGCACTGCTCAGTCTTTGGGGGAAGTCTGGATTTAAGTCTAGGTTGGATTATGTTTTACTCTAGGTCTCTGAGTTGGAGCTTTGTCCTGCTGTTTTAAGGAGGGAGATGGAAGGTTAAGGGGAGTTCAGGCTGACACACATAATGGTGCTCCAAGACTGATCAATTTGGATGCCTTTGGCTTTGGAGCAGAAAGAGGTGCATGAGAACAGTAAATGGTTATGTTCTTTGTGCAGCCAGGTGTCTGAAAAAACAGTGTCAGCTCTGAGGGTGTAGGAACTCTTGCTCCGTGTCACAGGAGGCTTCAGGGCTCCCACAGAGGGGGTGGAAGACCGTGGCAGGGCTCTGCTCACACAGGCTGAGGGGAGAGTGCATTGTGTGGTGACTCAGGTCAGAAGAAGGGGAAAACCAAGAACAACAGCAGGTAAGTTATTCCAAGGGGTCGTCAGTGAGCCGAACAGAGACTTGGGACATGAGTCTTGCAAGGCTGTAGACCAAGGACACAGCCCATTGCTTGCTGCAAGAGATTGGTGCATCGCAGAACTGTAGATGAGGACGGCAACCGAGATGGATAAAGCCCTTCATGCATTAGCAGGTGTGTCAAAACTTCTTCCAGGTCTCTCAGTAAAACCTGTCAAACCCAGCACATGACTGTCACCAGAGCTAAGGGCTTGATGCCTGAGGAGATTCCCATCAGTAAAGCCCTGACTGCTTCATTCTCTGTTGTCTGTATGTGGGGTGTGTTACCTTGTGCATAGGCTGCATTAAGTCTGCAAGAAGTTACTGTAGTGCAAATAGCGTGCACTGAATTTCCACCTAGTGCTAAGTGTCTGGGGCAAAGCAGAGTTTACCAAGCAGTGGTTTGATTTTTCTTGCATCTCATCTCTTATCTTTACCACTTGGACTGGAGCACAGGACCTAAAAAAGAGAGAATCTGAGCCACACCTTTTCCCTGCAAAATGTGTACTACGCTTTTGTTACCTTACTGAATTGTTGCATTTTTCTCTATCTTGTAAAAGGAGTGAGAGGAGGATTTTTGTAAGTGCAGCAGGTCTTCATATGACCTGGCAGAATCATAAACTACTGCAATTAGAAGGGGCATCTGGAAATCATCTACTCCAGCCCTCTGCTCAAACCGAGGCCAAGTTAAAGTTGGTGCCTCAGAGCCATATCCAGCTGGGGTTTGGGTATCTCCAGCAATGGAGACTCTACAGCCTCTCTGGGCAACCCATGCCAGTGTTCAACACCCTCAGTACGAGAGTTTTTTTCTCATGTTTAAACAGCATTTCCTGTACTTTAATTTGTGCCCATTGCTAGTCACTGGTCGCCACTGCAGGGTCTTGCCTTGCCTCATTTACTGCCTCCCATGAGGTATTTATACACATTAATAAGACTGTCCTGAGCCTTCTCTTCTCCAGGCTGAAGAGTCCCAGCTTTCTTAGCCTTTCCTTATAGATGGATGCTCTAAACTCTTAACCATCTTTGTGATCCTTTTACTGGATCTGCTCAAATTAATCCATATCTCTTGTGTACAAGGGAGCCCCAAATTTTTAGGGATCCCTAAACTGAATCCAGCACTCCAGTCATGTCTTACCAGTGCTGAATACAGGGGAAGGATTGTATTTCTCAACCTGCTGGAAGTGCTTTTTCTAATGCAAGCCAGGAGGCTTATGGCCACCTTTGCCATAAGGGAGCATTGCTGGCTCGAGTTCAACTTAGTTTCCACTGAAAGACTCAGATTTTTTCCTGCAGTGCTGCTTTCAGGCTGGTCAGCCCTGGATTGCCTGAACCCTGCTGATTCAGGTTGGCATTTTCATCTTTTTCTCGTGTTTAATATGTCTGTGGCAGCTATTTCTTTGTGCAGACTATTTGGTAATTTTGCATAATTACACTATTGAACTAATTAAACTATCATCCTGAAATCATGTCCTGTGGAAAGCAGTTAGCAAAAGAAGGCTCAGTGAGGCTTGCACCAAAAGTGAACATGTAACCTACCTAACATATTGGGGTTTATTTCCTCCCTTTTCTCACGCTTAAATGTAAAATAAGCATTATACTGAAGGAACCAGGCAAAGGCTAATTTGCCTCATTTGAATGTGAAAAGGAGCCCACATCCTTCCTGTGCCCTGCAAAGAATGCAGAAAGACTTTACAGAGAAAACAGATGTACTAATATGTATCACTTGTTGGGGGCAGGGAGAATCCAGGGTGCTGCCATTAAACCAGTGCTGAACTTGCAAGAAAACAAAAGCACCAGCATACAAAATGTAGTTCTGGGAAGCTGACAAGGTTGGGACTCTTTTCTTTTGCTTACGTTTATGCTCCTGACATCTGAAAAACTGCTCTGGAAATAAATATATACACGAAAGGAAACATGGAGCCTCATTTTTCACGCTTCATCTTCGAGGAAGATGGTTAAGTGCCCAAATGCAAACAAAAAGCAGAGGCTCCAGCCCAGCCATAGGGAAATCTCCTGCACTTCAGAGGCAATATTGCCTCGCCAGAAGAATACACTACTGACATCATAAACAAAACAAACATACTTTTTGGAAGTATCCCTTCATTTTCGTATTTTAAATACCTCTCTAGTACATAAATATGAAGGAGTTTGTCCTGTTAGCTCACAAAAAATGCAGGATACAGAGGGGAGTTTTAGTGGTCTGATGGTTTTTAGCATGGGAGATAGAGAACGAATGAACTCAGATGTTATTTCTACAGCTATGCAATCCAAGTCAGAGTTCTGTCCTTTCCTGACCTGTTTATCCCTTTCCAAGAACTGTGGCATTGAGCAGTCAGCACTGACCAGTCAGCTTGTGAATCTGCTGGTGTTCATAACTTCCCAAATTCAGCAACTTGCCTGATGCAGATTTGGCCCTGTAGCAGTATAGAGTCTCTTGCCAGCTTTTAGCTTGCAGACAGGAGGCAGTAGCATGTGGCCATGTATAATTTATTATATACATGTGTTGTCAGTCCCAGTAATAAATAGGATAAGTATAGGAGAATGCTTTAAAGTTTTCTCTTAAACGGGTGCCTCAGACTTCCTAAATTAAAAACTGGTTTTCTAAAATCAGAGAAGTGAAGCGTAGCAGTTACTCAGATTTCTTTGTTCAGCAGTAGTAGCTGAGTAACATCCATGAGTGGGTGCAGCACTTAGTGAAGGTGTTGTGCTCTTTTCCCTAAATGCAGCAAAATGGACATTTCCTTACAGTCTGCAATACTGAGGTTCTCTTCAAAATTGACATTTCCTGCTTGATCTGCTGTTTGCACCTTTGGAAAGTGTTCTTTATTCACAGGAGTTTGAAATCTATAGCGCTGACGCACAAATATCCAGCCATGGGTAAGACAGGCTCAATAACTTTGAAAAGAGAAATTTTAAGCCCACTTACCTAAATCACTTAGATGAATGTGAATGGAGCACAACAGCTTGAGGTGTTTGAGTTGCAGTTTACGTGCTGGCTTGTTTTGTACAGTCAGGGTAAATAAAATCCTGGCCTTGAACTGGTATCTGTGTATTGGAACAAACATCTCAACGCACCACACTGCAGAAGGAAGGAAGCAGAAGAGAAATTAGATCACTTTCCTGCATTATTTCTTGTAAGTGTAGTCTTCTTATGTATGGAACACACATTTCCTGTTGTAAAAATATTGTAACAGCCTGCAGTAGCCAAACAACAAACAATCTGCTGTTGCTGAAAACTGGAGTCAGAGGAGCATGTTTAGAGGGAAGTATTGGAAGACTGCAGGTGATCGGATCTCTCATGCTCTGAGAAGACAGTGAGCGTGAGCTACATAACCACTGCTGTGATTGTCTTAACAACCGCAGCTTTACAACATGGAAGAAGTAATGGACTGACTCTTCATACAAATGACAATGTAAAGGTATGAGTGCATTTGGTTCTTGCTTCTTGTTTTGTATCATCTGTGCATTTAGACAGAACCATGTGGGTATCTTAATCCCCTCTTCTTCGTGTGCCTTAATCCTGGAGTGTACGTGCTTTCTTTATCTCTGTCTACAGTGATAGGGGTTTGTACCTGTATTCCACATGTTCTCTTACAGCACCATTAAGTCCCAGCTGCATGAACTGCACCAGCTGTGTTTTGTGATAGGAATCACGGAGGTGAGAATCCAATTCAGTAACAGAATCACCAATCATAAAATTGTTTGCATTGGAAGAACTTTTAAAGTTCATCTACTCCTTGCCCTGGGCAGGGACACCTGCCACTAGACCAGCTTACTCAAAGCGCCATCCAACCTGACATTAAACATTTCCAGCAATGGGACACCTGCAGCTTCTCCAGGCAGCCTGTTCCAGTGTCTCACCACCCTCATGGTAAAACATGTCTTCCCATATCCAGTTTAAAGCTACCCTTTTTCAGCTGAAAACTGAATTTTAAAAAAAAGTCACTACAGGTCCAGGTAAAGAGTTTCTCTTCATGTCTCTTATAAGCCTCCTTTAAGGCTACTCTAAGGTCTTCCTGGAGTCTTCTCCATGCTGAACAACCCCAAGTCTCTCAGCCTGACTACATAGGAGAGGTGTTCCAGCCCTCTGATCATCTTCATGGCCCTCCTTTGGACCTGCTCCAAGAAGTCCAAGGCTGGACTTGTGCTGGGGATCCCAGAGCTGGATGCAGAACGCCTAGTGGGGTCTCACAAGAGCAGAGTAAAGGGACGGAATCACCTCCCTTAACCTGCTGGCTATGCTGCTTTTGATGCAGCCCAGGATTCAGCTGGCTTTCTGGGCCGGAGTCACATGTTGCCAGCTCATATCCAATTTTTCATCCATCTGTACCCCCAAGTACTTCTCCACAGTACTTCTTTCAGTTCCTTCATCCCTCAGTCTGTACAGATGCTGGTGATTGCCCTGACCTAGGTACAGGCCCTTGCACTTGGCCTTGTTGAACTTCAAAAGGTTCTCACAGTCCCACCTCTCAAGCCCATCAAGTTCCCTCTGGATGGCATCCCTTCCCTCCAGTGTGTCACTGGCACCACTGAGTTTGGTGTCATCCACAAGCTTGCTGAGGGTGCACTCGATCTCACTGCCTTTGCCATTAATAAAGATCTTGAACCTGGTAGGCTTAGACGAGATAGGAGGAAGAAATTTTTTACTGTGAGAATGGTGAGGCACTGAAACAGGTTGCCCAGAGAAGCTGTGGATGCCCCATCCCTGGAAGTGTTCAAGGCAAGGATGGGTGAGGTTTTGAGCAACCTGGTCTAGTGAAAGGTGTCCCTGCCCATCGCAAGGGGTTGGAACGAGATGGTCTTTAAGGTCCCTTCCAACCCAAACCATTCTATGATTTTATGACTAAATTCCTGATGATTGGTGGCCTTAAAATCCTTGTTGCCTGAACCTTGTGACACTTACGCAGATCCCAACACAGAGTAAAAGGTTCTGCGGCCTCTGATGCTCAGCCAAACTGTGGACCGCAACTTGTGGCCACATTCTGGGGGCAGGTCGCATAAAGGGCGGTAGACGAAGGACAAAAATCTGTTTTTACTTTGTTTAGGGGTGGTTTAACGTTCCACATCAAGTAGCTTCAGTGACTGTTACACATGATCACTCTTGTCTCAGACCACACTTCCTACGGACATTAAAAATGGTAATCTTTATCTGTCTCTTGATCGTGATCAGATAACAGATGCAGGCTTTTATTGTGGTAGAGTGACCCACACAAGTAGCTGCAGAAGAGCAAAGTGAGAATCCTCACAAGACTTTCTCTTCCTGGAAACACTCCAGACACACAGAAAGGGGAAGCCTTAAGTATCTCATCTGGTTTTTTGCGTTATACTGTTGCAGACAATCTTTCTGTATGGACTGAAGGGGGAGGAGCTGGAGGACTGGGAGAAAAGAAAAATTGTAAATAGCAGAGGTGCAAGCCTTTCTTAGGAGAGGAAGTAAGAGAGAGAGGAGGAAATGAGCTTGGGATCTGCTTTTTTTGTTTGGTTTTTATTGTATAAAACTGAAGGACAAGCCACGTTCAACCCTGGTATTTTCCCTTGTGAGTTCTGAAAAACTGTACCATTGATGTGTGGATCTTTTCTCTCTCTTACAGAAGTTGTTTCAGGAGAAACATCACCAAGTGGAGAAGAAAATCTTTAGCTTAGTCTTTTATTCTCAAGATAGATGTTGTGGCATCCTTGATCTGGTTTCCTACCATAATTCGTCTTTCCTATGGAAAAAAAATGTTCCCAGCTTCTCTTCCTGCTGTCAGTGGGCAGTAAAAAGTCAGTGTTGCCTCAGTGCTCTCTGACTTCAAACTGTGCCGCCTCAGAGCATGCTAGAGCTTGGATATTTAAGTGAGTGGCGAGACAGGAAGCTTTGGTCCTGACAATTATATTGAAAGCAGGTCCATGCAGCCCCCTAAATCTTAGAAGCATGTGAGAAAGGGAAAAAGAGTGGTTTACGTTAAGTTGAGGGAACTATGCTAGGAACTGTTTTGAATGTACTGTAGCCATAAAGGACTGCATTAGGCTATTCCTGGGGTTTTAAATTAATATCTTCTATAGAAGAGATGTTTTGTGCATGTTTTGTGCAAAGAGCCAATTATATACACAAGTTGTGCGAATTTAAGCTATAAATGAAATGCTGTGTATACGTAAAAATGCTACTTTAGAAATGTTTGTCTTGGTTCTCCCTTTCTTAGACAGCACGTATCAGTATTGCTGCTGGGAGGTGGGCATGGGTTTGGCTGGGGTTTGGATTGTGCTTTGTTTCCTCTCATTGTTTTCTTCAGTGAGGAAAGGAGATTGGATAAAACTCTTTTCTGGTCTCTGTTGACATCAGCACATTCGATCTGCCTGCGTCCAAAAGAATTATGTCAAAGCAATTGCCTGCATTTGTTTCTTAGCGTGTTCTCCAGCAGCACTGTCGCTTGAGGGTCAGACTGGAATACATTAAACTGGAATTGGGGCAGAAACTGCAGCCAGCCTCGGGTCAATGATGCCTCTTGAGATTTGTGAAAGTGACACTTCTGGGGTTCATTGCATTAAATTCCATAGCATTTCTATGTCTAGTCTGGGTGAATTACAAAGGCAGATGGGATGGTTAGTTTCACATTCTCCCATTTAATTCTGTGTCTGTGTGTCTAGAGTAAAAGGACAAGCCTTGCATCTGATTTATTTTGCAGTATTTAAAAAAAAAAAAATTAAAACCGTGTATTAAAGCTCTTTACTTCTATGTAGTTTTTATCATTTATAGTTAGGAAGATTATCACGGTTACTTCATCTGTAAAATTCTATTCCTGGAGTCTGGCCTGTGTGATCCTTGGTACATGTTTTGACATAAGCCTTTACAAGGTTTAAAAACACAGTTGCGTGTGTGCTTAACAGAACATCCTCATGCCGTAGGATGTAGCTGGGGTTGTGCCAGAGGAAGAGGGACAAAAATGCATCCAGGAGTACAGAAAGTATAAAGATGCAAAAATGTACAATTCAAACTGTACTTTTACTGGCTCTGATTCATGTTTTATTAGTAGCTCTGAAACCTTGTCCTCGATCAGCTTTCCCTAAACTTCTGCTCTATTAGTGACTGAAGAGTTGCCAGTCATGGTTTTGAGTCTTGAGATCTGTTGATAGGAATGCCAGGTATAGCAGAGCTGAAGTGGTGGTGTGTGTCTGAATGCATGTACACATACATGTACATACACACGACACTTGGATTGGCCTTTTTCCTCCCTAAAATGTTTTGCAGACTTTCTTGCTGTGATTCACTCTGCAGAAGCTTTGTACTACGTTTTCTGAGGACAGGATGTTTCTTTTATGTTTGTAACATACAAGCAAGATTTTACTATGGTGTGCATGCTGTGTTTTAGCAGGCATCACATACTGAGCATAACCAAAAGTTTGAAAAACACATTTTTTCCACCTGTTGAACATAAAAATAACTGTACAACGATAATTAAATTTAATTAGATGTTTGTATGAAATAACGCCTTCTAAATCTCTGGAGTGGCATATGTGAACTAGTCCTGAGCTCAAGTATTTGAGATTATTTTATGTGTTTTATTTGCAGAATTTACACTGCAGCATTCAGTGATAAGTGAGTTCATTCCAGAAGCTTAAAATGAGATGATGCCAGCAACTGGCACAAATCAAATACTTCCAGCCTTCCCACTCCTGCACATTGATAGGATTAATACTTTCTGGCCAAAGGCCCGGGTTAAGACAGACAGCACACACAAAAGCTTGTGCTGCCTCCTTAAAAAACACCAAATTTAATTATTGGCAGACTGTGAGATGAAGCAAATTTGGTCACCAGGGCCCCACAGCTAAACACGTGGTTCTCAGAAACCCAAATGCCGAACCCCAGCCTTGGGACAGATAGCCAAAAGCTTTCTTGGCAGCACTCAGTTCCCTCGGCATGGAGACAGGGAAAGAGAAGACATGTAGGTGTCCTGAGTGACCTGGGAGGTTGCTGCAGGAGTAGTGCTCATATCCATTCATTCTACTTACAGGATCTAACTTGTTTTCCTGAAGAAGGTAGCTAGTCCACCAGTTCATCCTAAAAGAGTGAATTTGGGAGAGGAAATATCTGTGAGGTATGGAGAATTCTTTTCCACAGCATAATTCTCTGAGGTCACCTTCTGTGGCCAGGGGGTGCTGGGAAGAGATCCAGCCAGATCCCTGTGACAAAGTTCCTGTAGGACGCAGCAGATGAAGTGAATTGCTGAAACAAGGAGTCACCGGTGCTTTCTCAGTGGCAGAGCCGTAACAACACCCATCGGTTTCCTAAAAGTGGCTTTCTTGGCATCTCAGTGTCAGGAGCTTTGTACAGTGAGGTTTTGTGTGGAGCCAGGTGCTGGGAATTGAGAGAGGCTGCCTGCAGATCCTGTAGAAAATGGACGGTTGGGTGTCTTCTGTACTTAGATGGCAGCTCACCCCAAAAGCCTGGGGTTTCCCCGGAGGTGTTTTGTAAGCTATGAGCAGGAAGGCTGCCAGGATTCCTGTGAGGAGAATGAGAGTCTTTTGGTGGCAACGCAAAGCACAGTGTGATGATGCCATGACCACTCAGCTCACCTACAGGAGCTCCTGCTTTGTAACAATTGGCCCAAGATGTATGGGCATGCCTCCTTTTTTAATCAAGCACGGTTACTCTCACAACTTTGCAGAGGTGGGCAGTGCATCATAACCTGTGATGCAAAGGGTTAATTACTGGTTAATTGCCTATAACACATCGTTGCTGAACAAGCAGAACAAACTTGCCTGTTCAGTCTGGATTGGAATAATTTTCAGTCCTGATGCAATTTCTAACTTTGGTAGATCAGAGCCTGCTGTTATCAAATTTATTCAGTGTAAGAATACTGCAATACCGTGAACAAAATAACAAAATTCCCTCTAAGATTTTTGTTGGTAACAAAGCCTTCTGTAGCCCAGTGTTTTCAGTTATTTAATTTCTCTTCCCTGAACACTCTTCCAGTTTTTCCAACAGTTTTTTTGTGAAAGGGAGCAGCAGAACCTGATACGTTATTCATGGAGCAGGGGAACAAGAACCAAATACAGCGTCACCGTAACCTACCTACTCATCTTTTGATTTTCATTTGTTTGTACAGCTGAGGCTCGCATTAGCCCTTTTGGCCACAGCCTTGCGTGGGGAATTCATGTCGAGCTGATTGCTTCCCAGGACCCCGGGTCTCATATTCAGTCTCTGCTTCGGAGGATAGAGTCCTCTCTCTCCCTCTCATCCTGTAAGTATGGCCTGTATTCTTCATTCTAATAAGGTGATTTTGTACTTGGCCATATTAACACCTAAACTTGTTTTTCCCATCTTTCTACAGACCTCAGTTGCTCTGTGTCAGCCTTGTTCTTTTGTGGTTTGATTTCTGCCATTCCCAGTCTCGTGTCTAACCACAATGACTGAACTTTAATCCAGGTCACTGATAAGGCTATTAAATAGTAAAGGAATGATCACCAATGCCTGTAGAACCCAATAGGAACCCATCTGTTTGCTAATAAATAGTTTCTCTTTTATGGTTACATATCGGTTTCCTTCATTTATCAGCTTTTTAATACTTCTAATATGATTGTGGACTCAAAAGTGACTTCAGTATAAAATAGGTTTAAGGTTTTAGCCTGATCTTAAACGGTGCTCTTCACCAATGGAGTCCTGCTTTCCACATACAGATGGAGACACTCCATATAGGCTTCAAAGGATTCATAAAGATATTCTACAGAACAAGTCAAATGACTTAGATTTGTAATGCTGTTAACAATGCTGCCTTCATCAAGTGAACTTGTAATTTTTGCAAAAAATTACATTAAATTAGTTTGACAGGATCTATTTTCCTTAAAGCCAAGATAATTGACTTTAATTACAGAGCTTTGAAAAAAAGTATTAATTGAGACCAATGTTGGTTGTTCTATCCTCTGCAAAATACTGGAAACTCATCCAGTTGACCTGTGATTACTTTTTACCCTTCTCAAGTAGTAGCCCAGTATGAGCCTTCTTCCTGTCCTTGGTCCTTCCCCAGGGGCGAACTGCTTTAGATGCAGTAGCAGCTCCAAGGCTACCTCTGTAAACCTTCAGAGACAAGTTTATTTCTAGCAGCTAATCTGAATCACCCAGAATCGTTTATCTGCTGCTTAACATCTCCTCTCCAGGGGCTGCTGTGGTGGGAACCTATTTCATTATCATCATCATAAGCAGATCATCCAGCCTTTTACCTGTGTGCTAATCAGAAATATTTACTGAATAACTTCTGCTGCTGTCATATTGTTATGAACGATTCTACAATTTTTGTTGTTCAGGATTCATCTTTCATAATCTGTTTAGAAAAAATAAAAAATGTATTTCTGATTTTATGTAGCTTTATTTTTTTTCTAGTGTCTTCTTGGTTCCTCGATATAATCTTTATTTTAGCTTTTTTTGCTTCTTATTATCTTTTTCTCTTTCCTCTTTCACGTACCAGTTTTCTAAATAACATTTTATATGATTTCTCACTTCCCTGGTAAACCCAGCTGTTGGGTTTTTTTCGTTGTGTGTTATTTTTATCTAGCCCATTTCCATGGCTGTAACACTGTAGGCATTTAGGAAATGTCTTAAACTGTTTGCAGATGTCAGCAACTTTCTGCATGTTCTGCCTTCAGCCTGATTTGACTCTCATTCGCTCTAGTTTTGTCAAACTGCTTCTCAGAAAGCATGCACTAGGATTGTAATTTATGTATCTATAAAGAGCATACACTCACATATTGAGTAAAATTCTGGTCTGGATTTGATTGCAGGCAATGTTAGCTATTTGCACAGGAAGTGTTGGCCCTTTTCAGTCTAAACAACCAGTAAGCTTCTGGTTTGCGATCATTTCCTCTCCACTGAGACAACGTCTCGAGCAGGGATGCTCTGGCTCCTGTGCGAAGCCGTGTATGACTCACGGGCAGTTCAGGTGTAGCTACACCACAGGACCAGCAGTGAGCTGTGCTTGTGCCAGTGCCGCAGCTGCTGCCCATTGCAGTCCCTGGCTGGGGCAGGAAGCGAGTCCTGCTGCACGTGGAGTGGGTGCTTGTGTGACCACGGTGGGGTTCAGCCTGGGTGTGGGGGAGTTCCGCTCTTCACCTTGTGGTGATCATGCTGTGAACTACTCCTGTCCTCTTTGGTGCTGCGAGGCCAATGTTGTAGATGACTCATGTAGCTAACTGGCAAGAGTTTAATTTCACAGGGTTAGGAAGGCCAACCCTTCTTTTAAATTAGGAGTTGGTAAGTTGTAAGTTGGTGAGTCACTTGTAGCCCTTTGGAAAGTACAGCTCTGTGTTAGTGCTAGTGACATAAGGTCTCCAGAGTAACACAAGAGGGGATTTTGTACTTCTTGTATGTAAGTGTTAAAGAAGCTCATAATCCATGTAACTCTTCAAAATTATTTATTTCCAAGTTGTCAGTCATTCAGATGTCATTTGTGACACATACAGTCTGGTGCCACCCTCTTCCATTTGGGATTTTTAAATTGACTACAGCTGTTTCTGTTAATAACATAATCTAAATATAGCTATTATTTTTCAAGAGTGCTGTTTTGCATTGCTACTTTATAGGCAGAGGGTTTATCCATTTTTTTTAAGAATCTTGTAATTAGCATATAAGCAACTGAGAAGGGTCATCTTCTCACAGTCTTTGCTTTGGTTGATGTTCTCCTCAATTCATGGTTTGTGCTGAATGTGCTTGTGATTTCTTATTTGACCTGACTCTCCCAGCCAGACTGGCTTAGAGTGTCAATTTGTTCCCTATCAAGAGGTCCTTTTCCCTTTACAACACAAATCTGACTTGTTCCCTTTGCTGTGGGGACAGCACAGTTGTTAATTTCAGTGACCTTCAGTTTTTTGTCTCTTTGTGCTAGGAAACAGGTAGGAACTCCAGACAGGATCTCCAGATCTCCTGTATTGTCAACAGTTGTGTATTTCAGAAGGTGTATCACAAAGAACAGTCATTTCCAGTGAAACCCTCCCTGTCTGCTCCAGATTACCATCCAGTTCTACACTTGCCTTTTTGTCTTAAATACACAGAAGTAAAGAAACCTCTGTAGACTCTTCCTCACGCACTGAGGGTGATGTGGTGGTCAGTCGCGTTCAGCTTTCCTGGCTCTGTCCCTTCCCAAACCTCCCGCTGCCTACTTGCTACAGTGGCAGAGTGAGAAACAAAGAAGGTCTTGATTCTGTGTGAGCACTGCTCAGCAATAGCTTAAACATGAGTGAGTTATCAACATTGTTTTGGTCACAAAGCTAAAGCACAGCAGGGTTTGGGATGCTGTGGAGAAACTGAACCCCGTCCAGACACAGTAAACTTACCGAAGGTGTCATGTAGCAGTAAGCTGTCATATACTGAAACCACGGTGGCGACAGCAGGGCTTGAGAGAACAGGTCTCACTAGAGAACTTTTCTGTGGGTGTGTAAGCATAGGCAGAGTTTTTCTGTGTCCCCAGTACTGGTGTAGTCAGTACCTTCAGCATTCACTGCCTTTATCACAGTGTGGTTGCCACCCTCTTTGGGGTCCCCACCTCTCAAGCATCTTTGCTGTTGTAGATTAAGCCAGCTACAACGGTGGTGAGAAAGCTGGGGTTTTCTTTTTGGGCTGGCCACAGGCAAATTTTTGCTCATGTTTAGGAAGAAGAGTATTTTTTTTTCACCATGTAACTGGACAAACAAGGAATTTAAATAACTCTATTAAAATATTAGCAGTAGCAACCTAGAAGAAGTGAGAGCCCCTTCAGGAGGGAATTGTGTCTGGAAGGGTTTCAAAGTAAGTCTCCTGATTTGAGACTCAGCTTGCTCCCTTTTTCTTGCTGTCACATCCTCCAAGTTCTTCAGTCACAAAACAGAAATCAGACAAGGCAGAGAAGGGGTTAGTTTCATTCCTGCTTGGGCAAAGGGGGATGGGGAGGAGCAGTGAGGGATTTTTCCAAGAGAACGTCTTTTATGCCTCTCTCATAGTCCACAGCAGCAAACAGGCAGAACTTCTGTGCTGAGTCCTTCCCCTTTCCCCCGTTCCTTCCCTGCCTATCCTGATTCACATTTGGCACTCTGCTCTGTGCCGCTCCCATACTGTGGGTCAGATGAACACCCATTAATCCTGGGTAGAATCTAAAAATAAGAATTGAAAGAAAAAAATCAGAACAGTATGAATCAACCTGCAATCATCTTTCTGTTCTCCTAATGGGAGAAAAGAAAGAGGAAATCAGTGGAGACACTGTTTTACTTCTTCTCTTTCCAAGACAAAATTATTCTGGCATTTGCAGCAGTTGTTCTCTTGATATAGGTTTTCTAATTTACACACTTAAAAGGCACTTTAAAATTTAGGTGCATTAGTTCAAAATGCTTATGCAGACCATCCACCCGCTTCTCTCTGCTCATGAATAGAGCTACCACAAGCAGCCTGATGAAGGAGGAATGTAGCTCGAAATCACACCATTGAATTTACATGGTGTTCTCTCAGAACCAGGGATAGATCCGTCCTTTGTGGGGGTTAACTGTAGAGTAAGCAGTGTGTTTACTGTATGTAGCTGCTGCCATTAGTTCTGAATTTCAAAGATTCTTTTAACACATTTTAAGCGTAAAAAAAAATCCCGTGTGCAGTAGTGAGTCTGACTTGCTCTTCAGTTAATGAGCATAAAACCTGCAGGCCTCCCCTCTGAAGTTAGTTACATGTAAGACTCTTTCTTTTAGGTTACAAGTGAAGTTTGTAGGTTGGTGGGAAAAAGAAAAAAAACACAGAAGAACCTTTTCTCAGAACTGCTGCATTTTTCTAGGGCATCTTTTTCTCAAAGTAATAAAAGCCCTGAGACAGTACGAGGCATAACTCAGTTACTGTAACTTTAAGAGATTGCAGGGTGAGCCTTTAATTGCTTCTTGTGTTTTGTTCTGGTTTGGTTTTGCTGAAAGGGATATATCACAGGGAGTGGAAGAGAATTCATGTTTTTTGAAAAAGATGAGGCCCCGACATTCACAGACTTGGCTGGCAAAGAAGCTGCACAAAACCAAAAGGGTGGCGACGTGTCCTTTCATGGGCAGTTTGGAGGGTTTGTCTTCTCTTCTTGCACTGGGGAGCTTTTGAGTACGGCTGCTCAAACAGCATTGTGGTAGTGCAGCTTCCTGTGGCCTTGCCAGGTGACCTCCCCACCAGACAGCTACGAGCCAGTCCCACCACCACAACTGCCCCTCAAAGAACACGTGGACGTGGTTATTGTTCCTCCTGCCCAGCTGGAACACTGACTTCCTTTTTCCTCTCTAACTTGTAATAAATAGATCTTATAGCTATATGGATAATAAACAGATTGTCTGGGTTGTAATAAATCTCTTGCCAGAGAGGGACCAAGACACGCATTGCTTTTCCTTCCTGGCCCTGAGTGGCCACTCGCCTTGCCCCATGGACAGCTGTGCTCACAGCCTCTAACACAAGCCAAGGCTCTTCTTGTAGCTCAGTGAAATCCTTCAACATGTGCCTTCTTTTTCCTGGTCCTGACCCCCAAGGCTGGCTGAAATTAAACGGGCAAGGCAAAGCCCAAACCTTCATTTTTCATAACTGACTTTTAGTTCCGGTCCCAAAGGGGAAAAGAGGGAAGGCAAGCACAGGGCCACACTTTGCAGGCATGTGTTAAAACTTAAAACCTTGTTTGTAGTGTCAGGAAGCTGTTGTTGCCAGGGCTGTGTCCCCAGTCACTCAGTAAGGGGGAGGAACAGCAGGGCAGAATATGGCACTTCAAAGCCCCTTCCAGGGTCTGCTCTTCTCACAGCAGCTGGAGCTGCTCCCTTTCCTGAACCCCTTCTGCCACCATTGTAGAAGACTTCCAAAGCAACTGTAAGCTGACAAGGAACAAGAGTAGGAGCACTCCAGCACCGTGAAAGGCATTTGCTTTCAACCAGGACAATATGGCAGCAGGAGCTCGACTAAGACTGCTCTTCCTGCTCCTCCAGCCATGGATGTCCATGGACACTGCACAGCAGCCTGACTTTTGACTGCTGCACATGAACAATTGAACTGCTGCGTTTTTTTCTGCTCAGCCCACTAAAGCAGAATCTGGGAGTGAAGCATTAAAGGTCTCCCTTAAAAATCAGATTATGGTCTCCCTTAAAAATCAAATTATACAGCCCAGGAATTTTTGAGTGTTGTTTTGAAACATACTTGAAGTTTTGCCCTGGTGTTTCTGGCTTTTTGTTCAGGAATATGACTTTGTGTATGTGAGATTTTCTGCATATCTTTAACAGTCAGAGGACATCCAGTGGTAGTACTGTGTCTTCTCTGATTTACATTTTTTAATGCAGCATGACAGGTGTGTTGCACATGTAGATTTGCAAGAATTCTGCACAAATCTCCAGCTTCGTTCAAGGCTGAACCACATCTATCACAATGCAGTAAAATTATATTCTTTCTAGATCGGACCTTAGTATAAAAATTATATGTATATATAGTAACCTGCAAACCACAAGCCTGAGAAATAATGAATAACGCCCAAGAGTTTGAATTTTAAAGCATTTGTTGTATCTCTCTGACTTAAAAAATTGTGGAATCACTGGCTAAGCTGGAATGTAGGCAGTCCTCTAAAATGTCCCAGAGTTAATAGATAAAAACAAAAATAATGCAATAAGTGCTGCTGTTTTATTCCATCTGTTTCATCTGAGTTGGCTCGAAACTGACACAGTGTTAATTCTGGAAATCCAAAATGCTCCCATCAGCATAGATGTGAGTCAAAGAGAGGTCAGCAAGCAGACAGCATGAGAATTACTGACCTACATAAGACTGGTTTTAAGTGCCTATTTGTTGCCCAACTTGGAATGCCTTCCTGGCGACTTGTAATAGTCAAAGTGGGTGAGGGAGACTTTTCTGAAAATTGAGGAATTTAATGTGTCTCAGAGTTGTGTTTCAAAATATGTAATCCATCAGTTTCTCTCTAGGGAACTACTAATAGGGCATGGAAAGTAAGACATTTCAGCTTTGGGGTAAATTTCTGTGTTGATTATTCCTGCTATACAGCCTGCAGGAGGCATTCCACAGTCATTTTTAAAGTCTCTTTTAAAAATTCTTGGAGTTCTTATTCTTGGAAAGCCTTTTCTGTCCTACTTGAATCTTCACGGTAACTCAGAATGTGGCATTTTGAATATTAAATCCTACGGTAGCTCATAAAATTTGGTTTATTTGATGTCACAGACTGATCATTCTGTGGTGCTTTCAGCAAAACATAAAGCACCAAGAAGATGGCCCTTAGAGATTTCATTTTTCACAGCCATGCTGGATGCAACCCTTAGTTTGATTCATGCCTGTTCACCACAGAGACTGAATAAAAGCCAAGGAGTTTGTGCTTCTGATTTCCTTTTAACATAACTATTTCTTAACTCAGCTTCCCTGCTAATGCTTTCCAGACAAGATTTGTAAGACTTGGTCAGAAAAAGGCAGTTGACAGTTACCAGTCATCCAGTCTATCCCTTTCATGTTTTTTATGGAGAGAAGTTATCTTAAAAATATGCCATCAGATTTAATTCCAGAGAAATCCAGGAGGAAGGAGAATGCACCCTGCTGGGTCTGAACCTGCTCCCCATCGCTTCAGCAGGCTGGAGCCCTCTCCTGTGCCAGTTCCCTTTCCTGTGCAAGGGATTGGAAGAGAGGGACCACAGCATGGATCGAAGGGTGCAGAGTAGACAGGTTTTTCCCTGCATCTCCCAGTACCTTTCTCTCAAACACTCTTAAGACCTGTTTTCTCTTACAACTCTAAAAAAAGTAGGCTCTGAAAATGTACCGTAAGAGTTTTAGAGTTTCAGCTGTGAGTTGCAAAAGCTTATGAGAAACTTCTGATGCTCTGAAGGAGTGAATTTACACCATTCTTCCCCCCATCCATATGCTTACTACTGCAGAAGCAAAGGTTAATCAGTACTTTTTGCTTTTCAGATATCACATGTTGGAGCTCTTACTTTTAAAATAGAAGTGTGAAAAAAGGAATTTTCCTGCTATTCTTGGACTTTTCCTAGGCTTTGATTAGCTAGCAGAGGATGGCTTTTGTTTTTGTTAATGAAGTGGATGTCTGGCCTTGTTGGGTGTTTCAGTTTTGGCTTCCACTTTGTATCAAGAACAAAAAAACCAAAGGAGGACAATTTACAGTAATAGTAATAATGTTAATACATCTGCTTAGCCTTCATCTGTATCCTACCTGAAAGTAATTAAGGTGCTATGACTGTATAAATGATTAATAATTATATAATGAATTTTATATCCTTGTCGACTAATGTTTCCACAATGTGGGTGGAAACTCCTCTTCTGGTTAGGCACATGTTGGATTGCTTGCAACGTAAATGTTGGAGTCCAAGAAATGTAATGAGGACAAGAAAGGAGACAAGTAACATAATGTTTATTTTCATTTGTGTCTAAGGAAGTCTCAAAACCCATGAAAACGGGGTGTTTGATGTTTTCATGAAAACACATGTTTTACATTGCCCATAAAAACACAACTTCAAAATAAACAAATTCAACTTGCTTGCATTAGAAAAGTTCATTTTAATTAAGTCAGTTACATACCTTTTAACATTACCAGTGTCAGACTATGGTAATGCTATGTGACCCGTAACTCACACATCTGAGAAATGCTGCCTTTCCGAGTGGAAATAGAATAAAAACTTGTTTCCTTACTGTAAGATGCACAGCATGTTGGATGAGCAACATTGTGTGCTCATCTCTAGGGAGTTTAGTGTAAAACAACTCCAGATTTTGTTTGGTGATCTCAGAGCTGGCTGAATAATTCCAGCCTTCCACAGCTCCAAATGCTGACGTGTAGGGAGATGAAACTTTTGGATATTAAAAGCCTGCTCTGTGGTACTGAAGGAGATTAGGTTTTGGATTCCATTCATTGACACAAAGGCCAGTGCTGAATGGAGGTGATATTTATTGTCTATGAAACCCCTGAGTAAGCTGAAATCACTTTAGGCATGTACATGCATACATGTATTCTCTCACATTTAGCCAACTCCCTACAATGCTGTTTCTTTGAGACAAGAACAGACAACTTTCAGGGACTTGGCTTGAAAAAATGTGTGCATGCAACACCCTCTGTCACATTTTACAAGAGGCTGCAATCAAGCAGTCTTTATACTTGGATTGTCTAGACACTGTGACAGTGGGAGTGGACAAGTGAAAGAAAAAGCCCATTTTGTCAGTCATTCACTTTGCATCAAATTCTCCTTCCCTGTGTGCTGCCGTTGCCAGCAAAAAGATAAAGCAAGGAAAAACCAAACAAAAATCAAGACATTCATAATTCACTGGTTCTCTACATGTATCATTCCTAGTAATAAAAACCCAAACCATTTTTTTAAACTATCAGTACATATGTATACCATCTCCTTGTTTATTCACTTTTTTCAGAATTAATACTTTTAGCAGTTTTTCTTTTTGCAGCTGATTTGTCATTTTAACTTTTTTCCTTATCAATGTGTAAATGAAATATGTAGGACTGTCTTGTCAGCAGCTGTAAATTCATACATGAAATATTCCCGGATTTCAGTGCGGGATTTTTTTCCCTGCTCAGCTGAATGTTTGTGAATGAGCAACAAGAAAACCACTTTCCCTCCCACTGGTCTCCCAGATTTCATGTTTCCTATATATTTTCTTTGTTTAATTTTCTTCTCTACTTTTTTCATGAAAGCACACGGAAAAAAATAGGAGAAACAGAGCTGGGAGGGGAAGGGGAGGAGGTGATAGAGTTGCACAGGGATGTAAGTCTGCAAGCCAACGAAAAGGCTGTGAAATTCTTCTTTAAACAGTAAATCCTGCATATCACTTGGTTGCTTTGAGGTGAATGTTGCAGCTTTAAGCAGGCTGATTTAATGGCTTACTCTTCCCTGTTCAGGTGGTCAGCACCTCTCCGCCCTTCCTGTTGAGCTGGGATTTCTCTCATGGTATCTCCCATGCAGCGTTTGCTCGCTGCTCATGTTTTGTTCTCTGCACATCACAGCCACGCTTTCACAGAGGTGTAGCAGGGTCCAAGCAGTGAGTGCCAGACTCATCTCTCCTGCCCAAAGCCTTCTGGGCTCTGCCTATGCTGAGAGCAAGGAGATGAGCCATCACCCCGCGGGGCTCTTGCCTTCCGCGTGGTCCTGCTTCACTCTCTGGCAGTGCCTGTAGGACTCCTTGGTTCTGAGTGAGGAAAACCTCACTTCGGAGTGACATCTCCAAAGGGTCTCCAGAGCCTGACCATCCTGCTGTTGAAATGGTAAAAGCAGTAGTCATGTCTCCACAAGCAGTTTTTCACAGATGATATGAAGCTGGCCAGGGCACCTGTGCACCTCTCATGGTCCCTGTGGGCTCACCTGTTGTCACTGCTGGTCCTGGGGATGCACAATACTCTGAACCTCCAGCTCCAACCCAGCTCCCGGGGTGAGCAGAGGCAGGAGGTCAGCATGGCTGCTGCAGCAGTAAGAGCAGCAGTGTGTTTTGCAGCCTCCAGGCTGCAAAACCCTTTCCCTCAACCAGTTGTTGCTTTAGTTTCTTGAGGGATCCCAGCTCGTGCCACCCATTGCAGCAAGTGCAGAGTCAGGAGTCTGTTTTTCTGTTCTCCTGAAAAGACTTAAACGTTTTGGTGAGGGAACCCTGCTGAGTGGATGTGGTGTCTTGAAGGGAATAAAGAAGTGCAAAAACGGCAGTTTTAAGTCAGGCTAAGAGCAAGAGAGGGTAGACCCATGCTAACTGCAGGCAGTACAACTCCAGGAAATAAATAGAAATAAAATTACAGTGTAACAGAATCATTTAGGTTGGAAAAGACCTGTGAGATCGTAGCATCCAGCCTTTAAGTGATCACCACCATGTCAACTAGACCATGGCACTGAGGGCCATGTCCAGTCATTTTTTGAGCACTTGATGTCCAGCCTGAACCTCCCCTGGCAGCCTGAGGCACTGGCTTCTCATCCTGTCACTAGTTGACAGGAAAATAGACCCACCTCCAGCACCTCAGTATATTTCTTGTAGCGAAAGGCCCAGAACTGGACACAGGATTCAGGATGGGGCCTCACCATTGCTGAGAACAGGGGGAAAATCACTGCCCCGCTGTCCTGCTGGCTGCACTCTTTCTGGTACAGGCCAGGATGCCATTATTATTGCCATTATTTTTGTCATTATTATTGCCGTTATTGGCAACCTGGGCACAGCTGGCTCATGTTCAGCTGCTGTTGACCAGCATCCCCAGGTCCTTCTCCACTGGGCAGCTTTGCAGCCACTCTGCCCCAGCCTGAGGCACTGCCTGGGGTTGTTGTGACCTAAAGGCCAGGATCTGGCACTTGGCCTTGTTGAACCTCATACAGTCGGCCTTAGCCCAGTGATCCAGCTTGTCCAGATCCCTCCACAGAGCCTTCCTGCCCTCCAGTAGATCAACACTCCCACCCGACTTGGTGTCATGTGCAAATTTACTGAGGGCACGATTAATCCCCACATCCAGATCATCAGTAAAGATATTGGACAGGACTGGAGACTGGACCCAACACCGAGCCCTGGGGAACACCACTGGTGACCGGATGCCAACTGGATGCAGCACCATTCACCTCCACCTCTGGGCTAGGCCATCCTGCCAGTTCTTAACCCAGCGAACAGTCCACCTGGCCAGCTTCTCCAGGAGAATGCTGTGGGAGACAGTATCAAAGGTTTTCCTGAACTCCAGGTAGAAAACATTCACAGCCTTTTCCTCATCCACTAGGCCGATCACCTGGTCATAAAAGGGGATCAGGTTGGTCGGGCAGGACCTGCCTCTCCTAAACCCATTCTGGATGGGTCTGATCCCTTGGCTGTCCTGTGTGTGCCTTGTGATTGCACTCAAGATGATCTGTTCATAACCTTCCTGGGCACCACGGTCAGACTGGCAGGCCTGTATTTTCCCAGATCCTCCTTCTTGTGGATGGGTGTCACATTGGGCAACCAAAATGGTGCTCATTTTTCTGAACAGACTTGTGGAATAACTGGAAGTATCTCCAAATTGTAGCAAATAGCCTTCAACGGAAGGGTTTTTCTTGTTAATTAGGCAGGTTAGATGTAGGAAGCAGGTATCCAGACTAAGGACTACCATAGAAAAACAGGGAAGTGCTGCATAATTTTTCAAGCATTAGCGCTGGTGAAACATTCTTTTTCTGAATCCCATGAGTTTGTCGAAACCAATTTCCTGTGTTGATGTTTATGTAAGGCATAGAAAATAGCCAGCCTGGCAGCTATAGAAAAATTAGGAAATTTTAAAAAGCATAGACTTTTTATTTACCTGAAGTGACAGATACTGTCTGAAATGTGAAAAAAATATGGGGCAAAAGAAAAATGTACTTCACTATATTTTTTTTTATGTTCTCTGCATTTTCTCCCTGTCTATTTATATATTCTGAAAAAAGTATGTCTAGTAAGTAATTTTTAAAGATTTTTCTTCTGTCACTTCTCTTCCAGCCCGACTGTTCAGAGTATGTTGTTTGTGTGCCAGGTTGCATGTAAGAGTGACTGTACTGCTTCAGATCAAGGATGCATCCAGACAAGTATCTGATTCCCTAGGTTCATCACACACAACTCCAGAAACTCAGGTTTTGTGTCTAGGTTCGACTTGAGTGAATAGGAAAGAGTTCAGTAACACCACCACATGAATTCGAGAAAGTTAGAGCTAGCAGATGAAAGGCAACACCAGGTAACAGGACTAATCTTGCAGAACTGCTTCTGAGATGTGGCAAATCACCCTCTGTCTCCCTCCACGCAGAGAGAGTCAGGCACCTAAAATAGAGAGAGATTAACCCAGGTCCTGGTAGTGCCCCATGAGAGTGCTGAACAAGAGGTTACAAGAATTAAAAAAACTTGGAGCAACCTTCTTGAAGCTGTAGTTTTTGAAACCCTCTCGGTTTCATTGTGTGTGGAATCTGTACTTGGAGTTGCTCTGCATTTGACGTGTTAATTCTTCTGAGACTTTCTCCAGTTTCTTAACGTGTGTACCTTTGCCAGCCTCACCTTCTGCTACCAGTGGTTTTAGCCTTCAATTTGGTACTGCATGATAAGAAGCTTCCTCTTTTTTTAGCTGTGCCCTCTGATAGCTCCCTCCTACTTTCCTGCTGTAATAACTCTTGGCTTCACTGTGGCTGCTTTTCTGCCTGCCATGCAGAGTTCCAGCAATGGAAGAAGTTTTTTATTGTCTTTAGGTGAAGTCCACTCTTGTGTAGTTGGCAAGGTTAAATGTGAACCACAAGCTAAGTGCCTCATTCTGTGTTCTGAGGGCAGTCTTGAACACCTCCAGCTGCACTTTGTTGGCTGAGTCCTTTGCCTGCCAGTTGCATCCTCCTGGCAAAGGGTGAGCCAGATGGGTTTCATCCTCTCTGTCCCTCCATGCAAAATATTGCCTGTCAGGGCTGGACAAAGATCTGCCACTAGCCTAAGAGCAGGCAGGATTCCCTTCCCCAGGCCTCAGTGGAAAATGTCTGAGGGGAAGATTTTGTGTGAGCTTTTCTCCAACATGTTGCTGTTTATATTCAAACCACTGCAGGTTTTTTCCCAAAGTACTTAAATTTTGAGCAGTGAACTTAATTTGAGCCTCATCATATGTGCATTTGGAGGAGATCTGGTGAGCATCAACGTATGAACACCTGTCCTTTCCTTCCTCTCCTAGGATTTTAGATAATGGGCTGTGTGCAATGTAAGGATAAAGAAGCAACAAAACTGACTGACGAGAGGGATGGCAGTTTAACTCAAAGCTCAGGCTACCGCTATGGGACAGATCCAACTCCGCAGCACTATCCTAGTTTTGGTGTGACTTCAATCCCAAACTACAACAACTTTCATGCCACAGGAGGCCAAGGACTGACCGTGTTTGGTGGAGTCAACTCCTCCTCTCATACAGGGACGCTGCGTACAAGAGGAGGAACGGGTGAGCTTGAAAGTCTTATTTTAGTGCTCGTAGTGTCAATCATGCATTTCCAGCAGAGGCCTGACTGTCTCAGCATATTGCTTTTGGGAAGAGTTATTTCATGAAATAGTGCAAAGAATTGAAGTAGAGTGGAGCTGAGTCTTCGCCTCACCTTTGCTAACTTGCAGGTTCACTTGGGAATGCCAAATTTGGCTAACTGCCTCATCCCTCTACCAGGGAATGGAAAGTGTGGGCTAAGCCACCTCAAGTAGTTAAAAGAAGTACTTGGCATGGCTATTTCTACACTGTCTCTTCAACCTCCTTTGCCGGCTTGGGATCCTGTGACTGTACAGAGTGAAGATGGTAGAGTGCCCACTGGCTGCGTAAGACCAGAGAGATGAGAATCGTTCAGAAAGTAGGAGGGTTCAGTTTGGTTTGCTCCTCAGCAACTGGAGTAGCTTACCTGTGGCTTAGCCATATCATCTCTTTAGGTTCCTTTCCCTCCTGTCTTTTGTGATGGAGTATAACCCACCTGTCTTTTTCTTCAGGTGTAACTCTTTTTGTGGCGCTTTATGACTACGAAGCGAGAACGGAAGATGACTTGAGTTTTCACAAAGGAGAAAAATTTCAGATACTTAACAGCTCGTAAGTTTTAGGCTTGGAAATTTACTTTTTAATAATTTCAAAATTATGTTTACAACAGTGTTTTCTTATGTTATTTGTAAAATCTGATGTTGGATATTCAAGTATGGAGGGGATTTACTCTATACTTACTTACTTGTCCTTACATTTAGTGCTGTATTGTTGGGGAAAAAAGCTTCAGCCACACGCAGCTTTACTTAAAAAAAGTGTTAGATCGTGTGATTTACTGGTTACATTTTACAGTAACCCCACATTCAGAACTGAGACTACCAGCTCTGTACTTTTTCAGTAGCCACAGAGGTTCTGCAAGGCGTGTACTAACACTTTTTCCAGTCTGCTTCAAGTATCCCTACACAGAAATGAGCTAAAAACTGATTGACAAAAGAGTCGTTATCTAGACTCACGTGCCAAGTTTAAAAGCATTTTTGTCCTTTTAAAAGTAGGTGATGCAGTCAGAACATGCTAGGAAGTTCTGTTGCCATTGTACTGTTGCATCTGATATGAAAACCATATTTCCATCCTGGAAATCATCAACTTAAAATTAATTTTATCCACTGCCCATAAGAAAAAAATCCCTTAGCGATTTAAAAATAACTTCTGAAACTCACTGTGCTACTGACCTATATCTGAACATCTTGTAATTCTTGGCTAAGAACATAAAGTGGCAGGCTCTGTGTTATGTTCACTACTGCTACCATGTAGAGGTAAAAATGGGTTAACAACCAAGTATGTCACTTTCTAAAGGCTTTATGATATTGGTCTTCTCTTTTTTCCTTATAATATGTGACAATGAGGCAAATTCACCCCTGGTGCTACTCCTGTTAATTTGAATATAGCAACTGCAGGGTTGGAATTGGCTCAATGTGCATCGAAGTTTAAAAAAATCAGGTAATTCTGTGGAATATTTCATGAAGCTAAAGAGCTTTGATGTAGATGAAAGCACAGAAATTTCAGTTATGACTTGTAGAGGGAGCAGCAGTTTAAAACCTTTCTGCTTCTAAATTAGCGGTTGGAAACTAACCCTTTTTAAACCTATGATCCGTTTTTGCTCACATTGCCTTGTGCTTTCCTAACCTTACACAAACTGTGCCATAACTTGAAACAAGAAGTTCCACACGTTATAAATACCTTGTACGTGCCAGTTGGTGAAATCTGGGGGTGCTCACCAGGACTTGCAGAGCAATTATCCTTGGGGTTGGTGAGACAGAGATTCCTCTTCATGTCGGCAGCTGCAGTATATGCATTTTGATGCAGGTAATTACTGCCTGGAAGAAGGTTTTCTAAGAAAGGAAAAAAGACGAAGCATTCATTGATTTTCCTGTAGGATTATAGAAGCTCAGTTCCCATTGTAGTTAGGTCTGTTTGCTTATAAACATGGCCCTAACCACACCTCTGGAGTAGTGACAGCCAGACTGGGAATCTCCAGAAAGCTGCTTTTCTGTAAGAATGCTTCCTCTCTTCACTTACATCAGGAATTACATGAAATAAGCCCATTTTTAAGCACCTGCCAATGCTGCTTGCAAATAGAAAGCGTATATGTGCAAAAATAGTTTGTCTGGAATTTTTGGAGGGGTTTGGATTTTTCTTTAGCTCTCAACAAACGATATTTGATTTGTGCTTTGGAGTGAACATTCAGCGCAACACCTGAAATGACGTACGGGGGTATCCCTGTGATTTGAACTCAGAAATTTTACTAAAGACAATCTGGGGGAAAGAGGTACCTGCAGAGTGGTTCAGAGCAGAGCCTGACTTTGGGGCTTTGAAACACTGGGCCATCCCCAGCATTCCCACTGCCACACCCTGTCTGGCCCCACTGACTAGCTGCCTCCTACCTCAGCTGCAGGTCTAAAATTAAGAGCTGTGAAAAAAGCCTGCATTCCTCCTCCTTTCTGGCAGTGCTTTGAGAGATTTAAGCTTCTCTGTCAAAGCAGAGGGGGTTGTTCCTGATGTTGTGATCATCTACGGGACTTTTTCCTCCCTAGATACGACAAAATACCTCCATCTAGTGGAGTCTCTGCACAGTAAGGAGGAGAAATGGAATGGTACAGTTCATCAAGCTCAGTATGGCATAATGCCTCAGAAATAATCTGCAGCAGCATAGCGGGGAAGGGTTAGCACTTCAGCTGGCAATATTAGAGACAAACGAAAAGGGCCGTTTGCCTGACATACTAATGCACGCGGGGTGTATTAAAATAGTGTCAACTGCTGGCCTCTACAAAAGCTATTTGCTCTTCATGTTTCTTGAGCTGTAAAATTGGAAGTGTCTCCTTTTTGACTAATCACAGCTGTTTTCTAGTTGTTTTCCGTAGAGTTCGTGCTCCTTTAAACTGTTAAATAAAGTGAAGTTGAAAATTTAAAGTAAGAACTCACCTTGACACAACCTTTCCTTCCAGTAATAGTTTAGACAGTGTGTTTTCTGTAACTGCTTGCTTCCAGAAGAGGCTGAATTCTCCACCCACATTTGATAAGAGTGTTTTATTTAGTGAACAAGTCTCTGGTTTGCAGAGAGGGGAACTGAGAAAGAGTTTCTAAGCAGTCCAGAAACAGAAAAGAGAATGCTTATTAGTAGTGGTAGGAGTTAAACACTGGTGAATCGGGTGCTGAGAATGAAATACAAATTGCTAAATCCCAAATTATTTCATCCTGCAAAAAGCTGAGAAATAAACTTCTCTTAAAGCTGCACATCCTGCAGCAAATGCACATTGTCTGAGAGGCAGTACCATGTCCCACTGTGTGCACCAGTGTAAGACAAAAATTCATGCTAAGCCTGCAGAATGCTGCCTTAAGATGGTCCTGCATGAACCTCTTCACATTTAAATGTTGTGGAAGAAGAGCTTTTTTTAAGTATTTGAAAATGCAGCCTAGTTCTTTGCTACCTCCTCCAGGCGACCAGCAGAGGGAATCTAGACAATGAAGTGTGATCCTTAAGGGTCATCTAAAATGCCATGTTGATAGATGGCTTTTTGATGTCTTTGGGTTTCCAATTAATTATGCTCATAGAAGTTTAAAATTTGCAGAGAATGTGACATTGTGTTTTAGTTTAACCTCAGAGAGCACCTCAGCCCCACACAGCCACTTCCTCACTTCTCCCATGGTGGAATCAGGGAGAGAAGCAGAAGGGTAGAAATGAAAAAACTCATGCGTTGAGATAAAGGCAGTTTAATAGGTAAAGCAAAAGTCAAGCACAGAAGCCAAGCAAAATAAGGGATTCATTCATGGCTTCCTATAGGCAGGGAGGTGTTCAGCCATCCCCGGGAAAGCGGGGTTCCATCACGCTTAAACGTGACTTGGGAGTGCAAATGCCATCACTCCAAACATCCCCCCCTTCTCCTTCTTCTTCCTCAGCTTTACATCCTGAGCATGATGCCATGTGTTATGGAATACCCCTGTGGTCAGCTGGAGTCAGCTCTCCCGGCTGTGTCCCCCTCACGCAGATCCGTGCACACCCCCACCCTCTCTGGTCAGGTGTGAGGCTGAAAAGGCCTTGACCCTGTAGGAATGCTGCTCAGCAGCAATGAAAACACCCCTGTGTTATCAACACTGTTTCCAGCACAAATCCAAAACATAGTCCCATACCAGCTACTTTGAGGAAAATTAACTCTACCCCAGCCAAAACCAGCACACGGTGTTCATTTTGGCAATTTTCCTATAAGCTCTCTCAAGGGTCTGTATTAGAATAATTGCTATGGATACAGTTTCAATATTCTGGTCCAAATTCAGCCCTCACCAAACCTGATTACACTGGGCTGTTCTGCCTCTTCATGCCATTATGCTGCATCTGGAAGGCTACAGTACTAATCACCGCTGCAATAATTATAGGTATAAAGAAATATGTGTATTTTTTGGGTTTAGATGCAAACAGCTCTCTGAGAAGCACACTGGTGATAAAGAGATGAGTTGCTGTGGCTTCTTTCAGCCGCATGGTTTTGAGTGCTGTTAACAAAGTCAGATCATTGTCTTTACAGCCGTGTCTTGCTCTCACTTCTCCTGCTCACCTCTGTTTCCACAGGGAAGGAGACTGGTGGGAGGCGCGTTCCTTGACAACAGGCGAAACTGGTTACATTCCCAGTAATTATGTGGCTCCAGTCGATTCCATCCAAGCAGAGGAGTATGTTTTCTTTTTTTGTTCTAAAGACCCATTAGTGCTGTATTAGAAGGAGGTGTGAGGAGTTGGTTTTGATTGATTGCAGAGATTTTTCAAATTACTTACATTATATTTATTTCAGTTCTTAACTGCACTGATAAATAATTAGGTAATTAGTAACAAAAGAAGCACAAGCTCAGTGCTTTTTCAATGTCAAAACAAAGGAAGAAAACCTGAAGGAACACAGGTCTGCTCCCTTTTTTCAAGTGTCAGCTAATTTCAAGATTTAACCAAAAGGTGCCCTTTCTTTTCCTGAACCAACTTGTAAAAATATTTTGAATCAATTGGTGTGCAAACTGTCCGTTAAAGAGGACAAGTTGTATCAACAAATACAAATCCTAGAGTAGGTAGGGTGCCCACAATGCATACACAAGGCTGCCTAATGAAGACCAAGCTATGCAAAGAAAAGGAGTGATGTGTGTATTCACGTTATTTCCAATATAAAAGATACAGTGGAGGAGCTTATAGAGCTGAGCAGGTACTACTGGACTCTGTATTTCAGGTTGTCCTTGGTTGATTGTGAAACAACACAAAAATGTTGCTGCAGAGAGGAAAAAAGGCTGTAACTCTGAAAGCAACAATAAAGTGGTTGAATCTCATCCCTTCTACTGAAGTTTTATAGCTGTGCTGCAACAAAAATATTGAGTACTAGTAAATCACTGTGTAAGTCAAATACGTCATTTATAGCAACATCTGTAAAAATACTGCCCTTCAGCAGCGACAGTTTTGTGCCCTTTTCCTTGTGTATACTCTCCACCCACCACGTCCTGGTCTCTGTGTGTCCAAGTCTGGCCTTTGCCGGGGGACACCAAGCGTTCTCAGCTCCCACTGATTGTGGGCTTAGTGCGAAGAGCTGCTGCCCAGCACTAGGAACATCTCCTACATGGTTTGTCACATTGGCTTTCCAGCCTGATAAGGGAGACACAGTATGACAAAAATGGTTGACTATATCTGAGTAACGACAGTTTCCACACAAAATCCTCTCCATGTCTGGGCTTTGTGACACTACTTTGTGATGCTGTGTAGCGTTTGTCTTACTATTTCCGATGTTTCCCTAAGGTGGTACTTTGGCAAGCTTGGCCGAAAAGATGCCGAGAGGCAGCTGCTGTCGTTTGGAAACCCCAGAGGTACCTTCCTGATCCGGGAAAGCGAAACTACCAAAGGTAGGCTGGGCAAAGGTATTCTGACTATGAACGCGAACATAATACAGGAAAAGTTGTGCTAAGTGTGTGGAATACTTTTTTTAGTGGTATGAAGGTAGAGATAAGTGTCATTTTGCATATATTTGTGTTAGGGAATTGGATGTCTGGATATCCTAGGTCTTAGGGTGAGTGTTCAAAGTAGAGAACAACCAAAGAACAACTCATGCTCAACTCATGGTATCTGCAGTGCAAGCCACATGGTGTGATCCTTTGAAATGCTGGATCCTTGGGGAGAAAAAAAAAAAAGGAGAAAAAAATTATGCAGCAGTTTTAAATTCACAGATTAACAGGGAAAAGACTTGAATATACTTCTAATTAATATATTCATAAAGTATTCAACTGTATCCATTCTGTTGAAGTCAAGTGGAAGGATGTATTCTCCTCCTTTACTCTAAAAATATTGGAGGAGTTCCAGTTTTCTTGGCAGGTGCTATTTTTGCTTTTACATTTTGCTCACAAGGCCTGTCAACATCTTCTTCAAAAGCGTCACATGTATGAAAAGATCTTTCTAACTCGTACAACTATTGAGCAGAAAACCTGCAACTAAGTAAAAACAAACCTGGCCATTTCTCAATTAACCAACAACCCAAAACAAAAGTTGTGGGAGGCATAAGTCACTAGAATTAATTCCATTTAGGTTCTGTAGTCTAATGATGGTTCACGTAATTAAAGCACCAACTTGTCAGTGCTTTGATCAGAGCACACTATCAGCTAGGCTTAGAATGCAAAATGCCTGGAGTGATGGCTAGTGAAGGGGTTTAAAGAAGAGAAGCAGTACTTCCACTCCCCTCACCCTGACCTCTCTTCAGATGCTGCATTCAATCATCTAAAATTGTAAGTTTTGCATTATTGCCTCCTGAAGTCACTGGATTCTTCCTTTGCTGTCTGTAACTCTGAAGACTGTTTTAATGCAAAACCTGAATAGACTTGATGTTATTTCAGACAGACAATTTCTTGTCACCCCACGGCTTCATCATGCTTCCCGTAGCAGTGAGACACTCTCACTAGGATCAGGACAGGCTCTAACTTGCTCTTTTTCTGCAAATAGCCTCCACCTGTTTTTTTTCACCAACAGTTGCTGTGATGTGTGTGAGGAGCAGGACTTTATCCCAGTCTGTGCCAAGTTAAAAACTCACTCATATATGCAGCCATGGATTCTAAAAACAAACACAACACTGTTTCTCTAAACCACATTATCAGTTTAGTCTGGTTTCCCCAGTTTTTATACAGTGATAGGGGATATGATTTGCAGTGCTGTTTACTTAGCTAAGTCAGGGTTTTTTCTAATTTCTTGTGAGACACAAAAGCATTGGGGAAATGTAGTAATCCATCATGGATGGACTTAGAGCAGCAAGTTTAATTTCTCTGCATTCGACCTTAAGGCTTTCTGCATCATTCAAGCAGAGTTTGCATCAAAGCTATAGGAAAAAAACAAACATGCTCTTTTTTTTGTTAAAAATGCCTATTTACCTTCTCATCCTTGTGGTGTTTGGGTATGTTGTTAGAAGAAAACAGAGCACTTGTTGTTCAAGAAAGCGAAAAAACTCGACTAGGTGGGCTCAAATGGTGTGTTCTGTGTAAGTCTTCTCAAAATGCCTTACCCCACCTAGTCATCGTGGGCTTAAGGCAGGAATTGTTTTGTGACCTAGAATTGTCCCTTCTGCTTTAAATAATAACAATAATAAAATTAATCAGGATCACGTTAGAAGTATCATCTTGGATGATTTCAGCATGAATTTAACCTCCCTTGATCACGGTTGCCTTCTCTTCTTACTTTCAAAATAAATCATATGGAGCTGGCTTTTAATTTTTTTCAATGCCTGACTACCCAGGTACTACATCAGCTATTGTCTGTATAATCCTTCACCTGGTTTCAATCTCCACCGTTCAAGACTGTCTGGTTTTAGTTGTTTGGCTTTTTTAAAAAAATCATTATTTTGATATATTGTAATGTCATATTTCTATCCCAAATTTTTATTATTTATATCTCTTATATTTAAATTTATTATCAGATAATAATGAATAGTATAGATAGCCAACAGCGTAAATAAATGAATAATGAAATCCGTCTCGGTTCTTGTTTATGTCCGGATTTGAACTAAAGCTCTGGTCCTGCAACTTGATCTGAGGTCAGCGGGGGTCCACAGAGGGCCACCCACACAGCTCTGATTGCAGACCTGGAGCCACAGATTGTTTACATTTTCCTAAAGAATCTAAAATAGTGACTAGATAGGCAGGGAGCGTGACTAAAGAAAATACAGCTGTTGCCAGTGGATCAAAACTCAAAAATACAGAGGTGGAGAAGACTGCCTGGAAAATTCTGAAAGGAGGCTGACAATGTAGAGCCCACAGTGGTGGTACAAATCATGCGCAAGACATGCTTGCAAATCACCAAAAAGCTTTGAACTCTTAGTTGAGAGAGATGTACTGACTCAGGGGGAGCGCCTCTTCAGAAAACTGAAACAGTATTTTTCTACACTTAGAAATCATAGAATCACAGCAAGGCTTGAGTTGGAAGGGACCTTAAAGATCATCTAGTTCCAGCCTCACCAAAATAAATACATAAAAGTAAAATAAAATTTTTAAAAAAGAGAGACATAAAACAACCCCTGCCACTCCTTTATGGGTGCCTCCCATTCAAATAAACCAGAATCATCTGTTTTAAGTGCTGGCTCTTTTCCTCCTATATAGGGGACAGACAACAGGGAATTTGAGAAGTCCTTGTCAGGGAGGAGACATTTTGCTCACTGCAGCTCCCTCGGGGATGAGCCACCCACTAGTGCAACCTGTTGCTGGTTAATGTGGTCATGGAGGCTTCTTCCTGAGGATACATCCAAGAAAGAAATCTTACACCGGGACCACCTTTCGTGTCATACAAAACTGTTTGCTAGTGGTTTTCCTTTTCTGCCCTTAGCTGACGTGGTTACAAGTGAAAGCAGAAGAGGCTCCAGAAGGAGGACCTTCCTCAGATCTCTGCAGCTGAGAGTTACCTCCTCTTGCTTTAATGCCTAAATTCCCTTGAATGAACAGAATAATTGTCTGAGCCATGAGTGAAGACTTGTTTTCTTCGCTGCCTTTGAAGTGGGCCGTGTTTTAGTTCAGATGCTGGGTTACGCTGTAAAAGAGTGGCTTTGCTTTTGACACTGTAGAGAACCAACACGTGTCACTGGATGTAAAATAGGACTATCCTCCAAAGTCAGACACCTGAACATGCAGGTCCTCACGTAGGTGGCTGAGCTGTTTTTGCAGTCAGCAGGAAGCTGAGGCTCTGTTCAGCTGCCGTGACTGCAGACACCAAGTGCCCACACCAGCATTACACCACAGTGCCCTAACACTCATGGAAACTGGGCTGGGATTCAGCCACCCTTATAGCACCAGAGGCTTATGTATGGGCATATAAGTAAAGCCCCAGCCCACCTACAGACTGCCACCACTGCACCTAAAACTAAAGCCAGCCCATCAGCTGAGGTTCCTTTACCTGGCCATGAGCATCCAGAGCCATTTGAAATGCCTGCAGGGCATCCACATGGCTGGAAAAACATGACAGCCTGTGGGAAAACTGCCAAGCAGCATGTCCTGAGGCATCTCACATGGCACTTAATCCCTGTGCTTGGGCATCTGAATCCCACTAGTAAGCTCTAAAGCCCCGCATGGATTTGGGAACTTAAACATGAAGTTCTTGTGGATTTCCTGGTGCTCAGTCTTGGTGTAGTATTGCCTTCCAAAGACTGTGGCATACCAAGTATGCTTATTTGGTTGTTTATTGTTTATAAAGAAGTTCGGGATCCATCCAGGTAACAGCACTACCCACATATAAAGTCATTATCTTCCAATGAAAATCTTGATATTTACCACCCACTGGCATTTACATAAAGTACAGTATTTGCAGTGTAACCTGACACTTAGAATAGGAAAAGTCAATTTAACAGCCTGGAGCAGCAAATGTTAAAATGTGAGTTTTCATTTACACAGAAGTCCCGGTTTCTTTCTAGAACATTGTGAAAGGACATGGTGTGAACATCCCAGGATTTCTCTGACACTTACCTCATTGTGTTAGATTAATTTGTTCTTTTTTAGGATACAGTGAGCTTTTTGGAAGCAATTTGTCTTTCACTTTGTAACAACTGACCAGGAAACTGAAATCTTTGTGACTAAAAGCTAATTACAATTTTTTATTTCTCCTTTGCTTGGAACAGGTGCCTATTCCCTGTCAATTCGAGACTGGGATGATATGAAAGGAGATCATGTCAAACATTATAAGATTCGTAAACTTGACAATGGTGGATATTATATCACAACTCGGGCACAATTTGAAACTCTTCAGCAGCTGGTTCAGCATTACTCAGGTAATTTTTCAGATAATACATGGCACTCTGAAGTATTTTAAAACAAAAGTGTTTGCTGCTGAGCTGATGTATGTGTAAGATGCCCTAAAGAGTCATTTGATCTATGGCTCTTGCTTGTTGTAATGCATCTTCTGTTATCCTTTTCCCATTACAGTTATAAATGTCTTTGAGTGCTGTTCACAGGATACAGCAGCAGAGCTTTTAAAACCTAACACTTTACTGAGCTGAAGGTTTTGTCAGGTGTCCCTCTTCTAAGCAAACAGAATTACCGAATTTGACTTGTACATCTCCAGGCATGAATTCCCTGTGAATAAGCAAGTGCTAATATGTGCCATTTTGCAGCACACTATTGCTAATAAAGCAAATAGGAATTGCACTGTGGAATTCAGTCACCTAAAACAATGGCCAAAATGTTTGTGTATATTAGATACATTACATGTATTTTCCCACTGGATTTTTGTTCTGTGTGCAAAGTATTAACATTCAAATTTTGTTAAATAAATAAGGCAATATGCGTGTTTCTTTATGCACACTATTTTTGTCCACCCACCAAACTTTTTTTTAATTATTCCTGTGATTAAAGTGTGGCATGCACTATTCCACCCAGAAGTACATCCTATTGTCACTGGCAATTGGTGTACAACAAATGCAACTTCAAAGCCCCCCAGACCTCTGCATAGGACAACTGGTTCTTACACAGAAGACCGCCATGCTTCTCAGCACGGTCATTTTAAGCAGAAATTTATATTTTGAATTATTTGCTTTTTGGGTTTTTTTCCCCTTTACTTTAGCTTTTCATAATATTATTAACAGACTACCCCAAATGCTTGCTGCTCAAAAACTTTACATAATTTTTACTTGGGAAATCAACTTCTCTGTGGGGCATTTTTTCTGTATTCTTTGTATTCTGTCTGCCGTATTCTTATGCTATTCATACTAGACATCTGGCTGTCTTCTCCACCCAGTTCCTGATGGGTGTATGCTGCCAGGGAGAATTTCTAGTTGTCTCTGGTGACTCTACTTCAAGCTAAATGAGATATAAAAACTCACGTATAAGGAAGATAATTTTCAACCTCACTGTAGCAGTTGGGATATGTCAAATTTTAGTTTCCTGTGGTCAGCTTAATTGGGTGACGTATTTTCCATGCACAGATGCAGAAGCAAATAGATCTGGGAACAGCCATTTCTGTGCAACACAGAGGCGTAATCAGTAGGATCCAGGCAGGGTAGCTCGGGAGGCATGGTACAGACCAGCACTCCAGAGGTTTCACCTGTGGTCTCCAGGATCCAGGTGAACACAGGAGCCCTCGTTCCATGCCAGCCCCAGCTGATTGAAACCATAAGGGCTCCCTCTAACTGCCTGCTCTGCACTCCGAACTGTGCGAGAGCCACAATGCACGGTTGTGCTGGTGAGGTGGAGCTTGGTGTTGCAAGGAGCTTCAGTGCTTGCCCACCTTATGGTGCTGAAATGAACTGTTCACCTGCATAGAAAGAAATTCTGCACAGAAGAATACAGATTACATTTGAGTCTGAAGTGGACTTGCATTTCCCCATCTTGTTCTGCTCTGCTGCACCTGCTTTAAGATGCAAGTCTCTGTGAAGGCTTTATATTGTAGTCTGCTTTGTGCAGCATGGTATACTCCTCATCAATATATGTGTATATGTATTTTATACATATATATCTCATTGTTTTTACTCTTGCCAAAATATCTTGTGTGACTTTTCTCACGGTTAAGTCTTCTGTGAAGCTTTGCAGGAGATAATATAATGAACCTGTCCCAAACAATGTAGGACTGGCTTCATATGCTAATGAAGGTTTGCTCTAGAAAGAACATCAGGCTTTGCATGACACCTACAGAGACACCTTTTCACAGAGCAGAATATAGGAAATGCCTTTTCCCAGGCTTCAAAAAGTCCACCAAATTTTCATGGCTATGATTTTTCAGGAAAAAAAAAAATTAATCTTCTCCATGTTGTTTTTACTCACTACAGAAACATTTCAGCTTGTAATTTACATATTATTTTTTAAAAGTTATACTGTACCAAAGTAAACCAGTTGCTCAAGAAGTTATCTTAATGCAGCATTGTGGGAGGAGGGGTATCCTGAGTCTGCAAGAGAAACCATTGGCGGTCACCTTCCATTTCAGGCTGTGCAGAGACTAAAATATTTCCTGTTCTGTCTCAAATGAATATGTTTCAATGTTCAATTCCTAATCTTCCAGGATGCTTTATGGTATGCAACTAACAGCTGTTGTGAGTAGCATTGTTTTTATGCTTACTGTATTTGTTTCATGTCACACTTTTTTTTCTTTCCTCTCCTTTGCTGTTGGCTTCACTTCTGGCTCCATCAGAGAGAGCTGCAGGTCTTTGCTGCCGCTTAGTAGTCCCCTGTCATAAAGGAATGCCAAGGCTTACTGATCTGTCTGTCAAAACCAAAGATGTCTGGGAAATTCCACGAGAATCCCTACAGTTGATCAAGAGACTGGGAAATGGGCAGTTTGGGGAAGTATGGATGGGTATGGAGCAAAATAATTATTCTAAAATAGCTCTCTGTGTGGGGATTACAAGATGGAAGGTGAAAATGTAGGATATTGTGACCCACAAGAAAAAAAATTAGTAAAGCTCAAACTGTTAGGAAAAATGTCTTTGGAATCATGTCTTTGACTTTGAAATTCTTTAATCTTCAACTTTCACTGTAATTGATGGCAAAAGAAAACTGAAATTCCGTGTTTCCTTGCAAGGTTTTGATTTTGACAAATTACTACTGTCTTAATAATAAATCAAGGCTCACATAGTAATCTCTTGGCTGTACCAAGAAGCCTTTTTCTGCAAGCTAACAAAAGAAGTCCTTACCTCCAGCATCCAAAAAACAGTGTTTGCAAATGAACTTTAATGCAGCACTGAGAAGACCCTCACCTTCCATCTTTCTCAATGCATGCATAATTTTGGATTATAAGTGTGTTTTTTTTATTAATTTCCTCTCCTATAGAGAAAGCTGACGGTTTGTGTTTTAACTTAACTGTGATTGCTACGAATAATACCCCACAAACTGTTGGATTGGCTAAAGATGCATGGGAAGTTGCACGTGATTCATTATTTCTGGAACAGAAGCTTGGTCAGGGGTGTTTCGCTGAAGTGTGGCGTGGTAAGGCAGAGAATATATTTTGCTTTGGATGGATCTTTTAAGGCCCTCTTGGCAGAAATAAACATTTCAAGTATAGATCTTAAAGCTAAAAGATCAGAATAGTATGAAATGTTAGTTTATATTGCCTGAAACAGTCAAACCTAAATGCAGTAATCCATGGGGAAGCTTCCTTTCACTTGCACACAGTGGAATAAGAGGTTCAGACATTAAACTTCGTTAATTGCATTGGGTTTATGTGGGAGACTACACAATTGCTAGGTATTAAAGTAGGAATGATGCTAAACCTGTAAGGCAGAATGGCTAACCAGAAATTAATCTGGTAAGTAGACATTTTTCTTTCCTCGTGTGTTGTAGCACTGATGGAATCAGACCCTGAAAATGTTGCCATCCACTCTCCCAGTTTAAAAATAATGGGAAATATCAGCAAGCTGATATTGTCAAGCTAGCTTTCCCATGCATCCACTTCTTCAAGTCTGTTTGAAATTTGTATCTGCAGCAGAACCCAGTAACTCAATATAGAGACCAGGGACAACAGAGGCAAAACTTGCCAAGCCCAGCTGAACCCCCACTTTGAAGTCCAGAAATATTGACCTTTTCCAAATCCATTGACATTGTTTTCTGCACACTGGCCAGTTTAACTTACCCACCATGGGCCTCATTCTTTTAATGAGTATAAAACAATAGCAATTTACAATTTACATAAATTTTAGTATGGCCATAGCATTGAAACACAATATAGTGGCCATTTCATAAGATGTGGCTCATTTTCTGTGCCAAATTGCATTCTGTACACACTCTAAAATTACCAATTCAAATAAAGTATCACTATATGTTGTTTCTTCACAAAAATGTTGGAGGGCATTTTGACCACTCCTTTTGTTGCAGTGGCACAAAAATATGTACAGCCAGAACAACCAGTGGGTTCTCCTGGGTTCTTGCAGCTGTTTCTCATTGCAAGACTACAGCAAGGAGCACAGCAGCAAGTCTGTGAGATTTACAGAATGTATAGACTAGAAATATATAAATTTATAGAATCTCACGGAATTACAGTTGACCTGTTGCAAAGAAAGCTGCCTACATTTCCTGTTGGCATCTCCAGATAACGGCAGTTTCTCCTTCTTGTTCTCCATCTTGAAAGCATGCACAAGTTTCCAGTTGATGTTAATACTTAGTGGTCAGTGCTGTGTGCCATAGATCTTACAAGTTAAAGGAATAAATGTTTTTTAAAAAAATCAGCTATGAGAAATAAAGTGCCATGTACCAGTACCAAGTATCTGTCAGAAATGCAAAAATTATTATTACGATTAGGAAATTATATTTCTTAATGTATAGTAAAAATATGTTAACAGGCCTGAAGCATTACCAAATTGGAGTAGATTAACACTGTAAAAATTAATGAAAAACACATTAAGTAGTAAATAACTGCATATGGGAGGAATTCAGAGGGAAGTCTATGCTAATTTTCTATTGGAGAAATATACCAAAACAGAACAAGAAAATTTAAGAATTTAAACTGGAATCAGGGCTGAGAGGATAAGTTAACATTTTTGTTTGATTTTCTTTTTTCGAACTGGAGAAATTCATAAAAATATTTAAAAACAGACTTGCTGAAAACACTTCATGGTAACAGAACGAGTCCTGGGATTTTCATTAGAACAGATAGTACACAGTTAATCCTGTTAACACATGAGGTGAAATCCTATTTTATTAATGCTGCTCTGGTGCCCATGAAACTCTAGTTTCATTCCTGGTTCGTATAATTTTTGGTACCTCTGCAAAGTGGCCATGACTGATGGCACACTGCAATCTGGAGCCTCCGTGACTCCAGATAAAACATGCTCCCTGTCACCCATCAGAAAAGATTTTGGCCACCCTGCTTGAAATTAGAGGCAAAACCGCATCCTTCCCAGCTTACACAGGAGTGCCACTTGAGCTAAGTCCTGCTTCAGCTCTGGTTTGAAGGACTGAGAGAAATTAAGGCTTCAGGAGTCCTCCTGGAGCTTGCTGGGGTAGCAGAAGTGGTGACTCAAGGCATTACTCCTCTGACAGTACAGTGATACCTGGCACTGAGCTGGCAGAAGGAAATCAAGGCATAATGAAAATCAAACTTGCACTGCACACTTTTGACTAGTATGTGCCTCAAGCCCCCCCCCGACATTTGGGATTGCCCTTTAAAAGTGAGGAGCAGCACAGGAGCAGCAGCTCCTCCACTGCTCTTCCGCTGTCCTCAGCCAGGCAAGGTGGAGCTGGGACCTGAGCATTTGCACAAAAAAGGACCTATTTTATAGCTCATTTTATGCTCCGGCAGGTTGCAAAAGCTCATGATAGAGTTATTTTGGCCTAATCAGTTCCCATGCAGCAGCCGAGCCCTGTTATTGTTCACATACTTTTAACAAATTGGGTTCTTTTACATGTTACTTTTTTTCAAGACACAGTTTTTGTGTACTTTTTAGGCTTTCTGCTGTCCTCATGCTTAAGTGCAGAGGGATAGTTTTTAATGTGATTAATTCCTGAAGTCATTTAGTGTTGTTCTGCCTTATCACACAGCAGCTCCCTATCTACAGATCCCATTCAAAGCCATGTCAGCCCTGACTCTGGAGCAGGGTTCTGGCTAGTCTGGGCCAAGGACAACCAGAAGGCACTAGGAAAGTGCTACTTCTGCCCATTTTAATTTTCCTTCCTTTTCCTTCTCACACAAAAAAGAAACAAAAAAAACTCAAAACAGAACCAAAAATCCCCCACTGTTAACATCTTTCTTTCCAGTCCTCCTTCTCCTCCTTGCAAATACCCAAGTGAAGCCCCACGTCTTGTGGGATGCCCTGAGTCCGCCTTCCCCAGCTCTTTCCAGGTTCTTGTGCAGGCTTTTGGGTGTTCCAGAAGACTTGGTAGGAGATGGCTGAAAAATGATGCAAGTTGTCCATTTCAGTGCTGACCACAAGTAAAGAGCAAACTGAAGTGGACGGGAGCCACTCATTTTCAATCAGCAGCTCCTGGGGATAAGGAGGGGAAGGAAAAAGACACATTTCAGTTTAGAAACACACCCATGTTTCTAAAATGAAATCAATTCAGGATTTGTTTCGGGAATTTTGGGGTTTTTTTTTCCATCTGACTCAGAACAAAACCAAAATGTTAAAATGTCTTGCAAATGAGAAGTTCTGGTTTAACCAGTTTTGTTGTCCAAATCTGTGACTGGAGCTGTGTTGTTGTGTGTAGCAATTACTTGTTAGCAAGGGAATACATGAAGATGGGTTTCAGCAGTCCCACGTTTCTTACTCAGAGAAGGTTTCTGTGGAGATCACTGGAAGCATTGTCTAAGTAGGACAACAGCAATTGTGCCCTGATGCCAATGGGAGTATTATTTTTCAGTATAGCAGAAAAAGACTAATATATGAAGGAGGTGTGGGAGGAATATAATGATAAGGCAACATGGGAAACCAAACTTTTTTTTAAAAAAACGTCTATTAAATGTCCTTGCTGGTTTTTTCCTTACTTACATTAGGCATCAGGCAGAAAAAGGAGCAGAAGATATTTAATCTAACTGTCTGTGCTTGTAGGTACGTGGAATGGAAATACTAAAGTGGCTATCAAGACCCTGAAGCCTGGCACCATGTCTCCAGAATCCTTCTTAGAGGAAGCCCAAATCATGAAGAAGCTAAAACATGACAAATTGGTCCAACTTTATGCTGTGGTATCTGAAGAGCCTATCTATATTGTCACAGAGTACATGAGTAAAGGTGAAGCCAGAGCTGCCGTGCTTGATAATATTTTTTCTTTATTGGTCCTCCTTGGGGATACAGAGGGAGGTGCAGCGGGGTGCATGCGAGGAAGGAGAGAGGGAATTGGAAATTAGAGTCACCTCTGGCTTCAGAAGAATTATGAATTCCGCTATGAACTGGGCCCAAAACCTGATATACAAAGAAAATCTGTACTAACTGGGGGAGAGAGAAGTTGGTGCAGCCTAAGTGATTCCAACTGCATCAGCATCTAAACTTCCCTGACAAATGGTTTGCATTTTTTAGGTTTGATGACACTACGTGCTGCTTCCCAAGATCCTAGTTTTCCTGGCATCAGAGAGTTCTTAGGACATCTTCTTTCAGTGTTTACTTGTTGGCCTAGAATTTCTGTTTCTTCATTTAGCCAATCCTGAATCCTGTCACTGCACCTCATTCTCAGATCACGCTTCACTTTCAGTCCACCCCATGTATCATTTTAATACATGATTTGCACGTATTATTCTTTCCCTCCTCTAGTTTTCCTTCACTTTGCCCTTCTCCTTTCTCTCTTCCTTAAGCTACTTAGCTGATAATGGTGTAGTAAAATGAGAAAAAAACTTTTTGCTCCATCAGATCTCCAGCAGGGGTGCTGAGAGCAGAGCAAAAAATCTGCTCGTTTTGGAAAAGCAAATGAACCAAATAGGAAACATAAGTTCTCACAGGGAAGTTTCATTGTACATTGGAGGATACACTCTGAAATTTTAAGTGCATTCTTTCAGTCTATTTGGAGTTGACTTTTATTTTCCTGGCAGGTGCTTGCCTACCTCCCTCCTCAGAGGCATCCAAGCCCTTGCTAGCTCACACTTTAATCATATGTCTCAGTGACAAGCATATGCTTTTTCCCTTTAAAAATAAAGACTTTTCAAAACCCTTCTGAAGTGTGGGGTTTATTTTGGCTTACTTTACTGGTTTGTACTGTAACATTTTACATCTTTGGATCTGAGCTTGAGGCTGACGATTTATCAAGGGAGAAACGCTTAATCATCTGTCTTTTTCCTTTATTTATTAAACCAATTCGCTGACCTTATTTAAAGGAGACTGCCACACTTTTCTGTTCGGTTACAAGATTAGGACAGAAGCTGTAACATCCTAGGCTCTTTTTTAAAGCAACAGGGTACTTTGTGGTTTTCCCTTGCACAGAAAAGCGATGTTCTTATAGCTTTTGCTAAAGTTGCTTTCATTTCATCTCTTCTTTGTCTTCTAAAATTAATGGTTCATGCTGTATTTAGTTCTGGGTTACCTAGAGGAGGAGCACTACTAATTTCTAAGGAAAAATAGCCTTTTCTAATGCTATCCCCCTTGGGCTCACCAGGCTCCAGGCTGACCTTTCTTTTGGAGCAGGTTGAGCTGGGATCTGACTTCTTCCATAACTTGTCTGTCTTGGAACTGAGCTGCTGCTTTGCAGTTAGCTGAGACCTTTAGAGAGCAGCAGGTATGTAGTTGTAAAGAGCACTGGAAAAGTTAAGAAAGATCAACTTTGTCAGTAATGGTCAGGAAAATTTAAAACAATGCTGTTTCTTTTCCCTGCACCTTTCGTTGTACTAGTGACACATTCTTCTGCAAGCCAACTTAAAGAGTGCAGCAAGTACAATAGGAGAATTTGAAGATATTACAGGGTTTTTTGAAACTGTCCCTTGAACTTGAAACATTGCTGTCTTAAGTATTGCACATATTGCTGCACCTCCATTCTGATGAGTTGTTTTCCTAACATCTCTCTATTGTGTCAACTCTGCATTTGCAGGGAGTTTGCTAGATTTCTTAAAGGATGGAGAAGGAAGAGCTTTGAAGTTACCGAATTTGGTGGACATGGCAGCCCAGGTCTGTCTTCAGAGTATTGAGCACTGAGGTGTACGTGTTTTATAGGCCATGTGTGTGTGAGTTTGTTTTAAATGCTCCGTTTGTCTTTCCTGCTGCTCGCAGGTGGCCGCGGGCATGGCGTACATCGAGCGGATGAATTACATACACAGAGATCTGCGGTCTGCAAACATCCTGGTGGGCAACGGCCTCATATGCAAGATTGCCGACTTTGGATTGGCAAGACTGATTGAAGACAATGAATATACAGCCAGACAAGGTAAATGCAGCAGCAGGTGTAGCACTGAGTGTCATTCCTGAGACAGGGAAAGAGTGGAACGTGGTTTTGAAAAGCTCTCTCTCCTACGCTTCGGGGCTGCTTTCAGTAAATCCTGAACTCCTATTAACTCCTAGTCAGAAGTTCACTGCTGAATGCATGTCCTAAAGAGGATGTCTTATTTTGTTGTCTTTTCTTTGAAAACCAAAATGAAACAAAGGTGATGAGTGAGAACACAGCTGGAAGCGACAGCAAAGACAGGATCTTCATGGTGCCATAGCAAAGAGGATATTTTACTTACTGACTGTGAGAGTCTGAATGTGGTAATCCAGAAAAGTGTATGTAGGGTATTTCTTTTGTAGTGTGCCTTCTAGTATTTACTAACCACTATTATCACTCCTGTACTATTCTTATTTTCTTTATTTCAGACAGGTCAAAGAGTTGTGCCTGTGTGCAATGGATCTGTCTCTCTGAGCACTATGGATTCTTTATTTCTTTCTTCTTAAAAAGTTGTTTTAATAGAAATGCCATTTTCCAGTGCTACACAGGGTGCTGGGCACAGGCAACCACTGATACACTATAGAAATGTATCAAAGAATTTCGTAGCTCTTTCTAAAAAGCATGTGTGTTCAGACTGAGCCATGACACAGGCTCTTTGTAGTTATTCTTTACAAGTCATGCTTAGTTGTCAGATGTTGGTCCAAGATGCAGAGCTACAGTTTTGTTCTCTTTCTGCTGGCAGTACTTTGGTAGTGCTTGCTCAATATGTGTTGGTAAATACCAGTCCATCTTTTCAGTGCCAAAGCCAAGAAGGGTCCCATTAAGCCCTAGTGTACATCACCAAAAAGCACAGGCCAGCTAAGTACCTCATAACTTGCATTTACTCCCTCCTCCTGTGAGTTTCTTCTCTTGAGCAAAGTCCCTGTTTCAGCATGGACCCTGTCATTAATTCTTAGGAAACAGCTAACCTCTTTCTGTAACTTTTTCTCTAAGTGTTGACAGAAGGAGCCAGAGAGTTTCCAGCATGCCTTGCCCTGGCCTGGGAGCAGCAGCAGCAGCTCTCAAGCTGTTCTCACCCCTCTGAACTGCTGTCAGCAGTATCCAGTCACAGGGATGTGGACCACAGGCTGCATCCACCCTAAAAGGTGCCTGCTTCACATTCAGACAGCGAGGCCTGATTATTTTGGTGGGGTCTGCCTTGAAGAACCCGTGATAGATACTAATGCAGAGCCTTAACCACTATTGATTTCAGCCTGAGGGTGGGAATTGCTTCTTGTTAGAAAAAAATAGGCTTGTGTCATTCTCTCCAGAGCAATAAGAGTGTCTGGAGAGGCTCTGGTAGACAGAAGGCTGACTGCTTGCTGTTCCCCTGTGAAAAACAAGAAGAGTTTCCCCTGAACGAGCGAGCAGATCCAGTCTGCAAAATGGCTTTGAAACAGTGTCCTATATTATCTCCATTTCTGCCTGGTTTGCTGCCATGTCTTTTGTTCCCTTTGGAAACCACCCAATGTGTAGTTCTACATGACTAATTATTTGTTTTCATAGACAAGTATGTGACCTACTTCTGGCCAAATCTCTTCAGGCTCCTGATCCCTAGGAAATCCTATGATGACCTGTTTGCCTCCCAGTTTAAATCTCTCAGAATAGTTTTGCTCTCTTCACATGTTAAAAAAGCTGTGAAAACCTGCCTAACTGGTACTGAGGAGAAGTTTAGATTTTTAAATAAAAATCACTGGATTCGGGGTGGAGAAACTGGTATAACACCAGTCCTGGCAGGAAGAGGGAGCATAGCTATCTCCTACCTTTCTTTCATGGCAGAAATCACTTGTATTGAGGAAGAAGTGTCTGGGAAGGGAGAATTAGTTTGGCTTTTAAAATGAGTTGCTGATGTTCTGGAGATCTGAGTCATGTTTGCCTGGCTTCATCTCCTGGTGCCAGTATGAAGAAGTCACCCATCCTTCCCATACTTGAGGACAATGGACAATACTTCCTTCCCCTGACCTCAGAGTCAGGCTGAAGTCCTTCAGAGCTACAGAATTCCTTAAAAGAGAGACGCAAAGAGCTGTAACCACAGGCACCATGTAGAAAGGTTTTCCTGCTTTTACTGATATTTTTTGTCCGTTTCTTAAGGAGTGGCTTGTTCTACGAAGGGGTGCTTTTTTGACGAAGTAGCACACACTCAATTTACATTTCATTGCAATTAACCTGGCTTCCAAGCCAAGGTGAGCCTAAGACCTTTAATTTATTGAGGGAGAAACATGGTTTCTAAAGCACCAATGGAATTTTTTTTTTCCCCCCAACTGGAATTCAGTTCTGGCTTGTTTAGTTAAGCTTCAGTTTGAGCAATGCTTGTTGGCGACTACATTATCAGGAGGAAATGGTGGCCTCTGCTTGTTTCCCATGACCTATTACTTCAGCCTCCAAGGGGATGCATCTGGGGACTGCTCTGTTTATCTAGCTGACTACTGCTTCAGTGGGAATTTTGACACAGGAGGAAAGCTTGGCCAGCAGAGGGGAGGAGAATGGGGAGTGCTCCAGACTGGCAGCTCCTGTGGGAGAATGGAAATGTTTTTCCTTGCAAAATCTGAAGATTAAAGTCTCTGGTCACTCTCTCCTCAGCAGTCATCCTTCTTTTGTCTTAAGTGTGTTAGTATAGAACTCATTGTTGGCGTGGAGAAGAGGTGGTTTTCTCCAGCTTCGCTTGATCTCCTACTCCCTTCCCCCACTGTCACTTTTGTCTCTGATTAAATATTTTGAAAGGAAACAGATGGGGATGCTTTGAGCCCCAGCAGGCTAGAGTGCAGGATTCCTGAACCTGTGTGGGTATTACTTAGCCTGGTGGTAATGTTTTACTGACCAGTTTATTTTCTTTTGGGTTTGAACAAAGGAGGCCTGACTGCTCCTGATTTATGAGAGGTAAATAAAAAGCAGTTCGTTGTCTGCACTGCCATTTCTCAGCAATTGTCAGGAAGGAAAGAGATGGTCATGCCACTGTTGATTTAAAGTGTGTGACTAGCAGCTATACACTGCCATTAAATAATTAAAAAAAAAAAAAGTTCTTGGCTTGTAATGAGCATTTGGCTCCTCTTGCCTTTAGAGGAAGTGAGTAATCAAAGGGGAAAAACATGCCTGTTTAGAGTGACGCCCATTTCAAAGGCTACACTGGGGAACTGTATTGCAGCCTGCCCCATTGACGCTTGCTTCTTTTGGCTGTTGCTGTTACTGTTGCAAGATCTTCCCCACACACACAGTGTCGGGCATGGAGTCTTGCTTCTGTCCATTGGTGATACTTGTGTCAGCCCTGTAAGGCAAGACTTCAAACTCCTGGTATCCTACAGGACAAAGAGAAACTTCCCATCACCTCCAGCAAAGGATTTCCCACGCAGTTCTGCTACCCTTACACCTATATGGTTCACAGTTATGTGGAGTTTTGGCCGAGCATATGGCATTTTTGTGGAGAGTGCCAGTGCTCCACAGAGTCACTGGGTTAGAGTTGTTACTGTTCTAAGCAGCAGCAGCTGACACAAATTTAAAATTTTCTTAATAAAAAAAAAAGTGCAGAGTTATTTTCCAGGCCATGTTTCCACTGCACACACTAGCAGCCTTTGCAGTAGTGCCACTCTAAGCACACATGAAACAATAAGGATCTTTCTGATGCCTTCCAGACGAGTCAGAGCTATTTTAGGAGCTCTAGTACATGTTTGTAAACTCTCAGATCATTTTTGCCTCCTTAACACTTAGAAGTAACTCCTTCCTGCCCTGCTTAAAATCAAGGGACGCTTCTTAGTTTGATTTCCTAGAAATAGGCAGGGATTTTCCCCCCCTTCCAGGCTCTCTCCAGTCCCTTTGTAGGGACTTGTTCACCAGCTAATCAGACCTGTTTTGTTTGTGACTGACTGTACTGCAGTCTGTAGCATCCAGGGCTTTGTTCTAGCTCTTTACCTGCCATGCCCGGAGCCAGCCCAGCAGCGGACAGGAGAAAGGACTCCTGGTTCTCAGCCAGCAGGGTCTGGAGCGGATCACCGATACATTCATGCAGAGGTGCCATCTGCCCTGCGAGAAGAAGCGTGGCCAGGTCAAGAGGAAGGGCAAGGGGAAGGGGGGCTGCAGGCAGAGAGCCGGAGGGGTGTTCAGACCCGCAGTCCCGCCCCTCGCCCCCCCTTCCTGGGGAGGGGTCTGCCTGCAGAGCCTGCTCCTCATCGCTGATGTTTGCCAGGCTTGTAATTTCATGTTCGTTCTCACAGCACAAAAAATGTAATTGCACAGTCCCTCCCACACGGCACTCATCATCGCCTGCCGGGGCTGACTCGTTTCCTGTTTCATGCTTGCTTCAGCACTTCGTTCTTACCTTTTGCGGCTTTCCCTTTCCAGCCCCAGGAGCAATTCAATGCCACACTACATTCCCTGATTGCTAACCCAAGAGCTTCCCGAGTTTTTGGGTCTTAGAGCTTGGAGTCCTCCATTGGGTTTGGTTTTAAGGTACAAGAGGTAGCAGCTTTGTAGCATTTCCAGAAACAGGATCATTATCAAGCTGGCAGTGGCTCTGGGGCATGAATTTCAGAGGTTTCTGCTTCATCAAGATTGAGATCTGAAAAGAAACCAAAGCTCTGAGGGATTTTTGCTTGCCTCAGAAGAAACCATGCTGAGAGTTGTATCTGAAGGTCACTCAATCATCCCAGCCCCCTCTGCTCCTTCTCATCACATGACCTGCTTATAGCCAGCAAAGAATTAAAGCAGGGCCATGGATTGATTTTTCCCAAGTAAATCCTCCTGGGAGATAACCTGTGTGAATGCCTGGGCAGAGCCAGGCAGAGGTCCCAAGAACAGGGCTGAGCCTCACAAAAATCCTCACAGGCTCAGGGCTGGCTGCTCTAACCATAAATTGTATCAGCAGCTTTGGTTTCATGTGCTTACAACCAGTGCAGAAACCCAAAAAAGGCTTTTCCCAGGCTGTAACGTTTCAAAAAAAAAAAGAGACTGAGATAAAACCTGCAGATTAGTACTTTGTTTTGGAGCAAAGACAGGCTATCCTGACCTGATGAATGCAGTGTGCTGTTACTGTTTATGCGTGGGGTTACTGATGTGCTAGTTTGTAATAAAACAGGTTGCAGGAAAAAAAAAAAAAAGAGAGAAATCCCTCCCCCACTGATGCAAAATCTGTCTTCAGAGTAGGAGATGGGCTGCCTTGTCAGCTGGGGTAATTTGGCTTATCAGATTTATTAACATGCTTGTCAGTAATACACGTTTTATCTGGTGCTGTAATTTGTTTGCAGCACAAAGTCAGCTTGTTTAATAAGCTTCTGAGGCCTGGGCAGAGGGAGGCAGTGGATTTTTAATCAGTGTGTTGGGAAGAGAGTAAGCCCAGGAACTGTGTGTCCGTCAGGAAGCACACACAGCATCCGGCCTGTACTAACACTCCATGTAGCTAGAGCAAGCAGGAGGCTTCGGGGCGGTGCTCATCACATTTGGGAGGTTTTGTGCTTTTGCAGCAGTGCACGGTCTCGGTCTCCAGTGCCAGGCATTGAGTGAGGGGCGACACCGTGGAGGGATCCCTGTTAGACAAGCCCACACAGCCCCAGTCACACAAGCTGTGTGCGATCTCCTTGTGTTGTGGCAGTGCGCGTGTGGCACCTGCAGGTGACCAGCCTGGTGTGTTCTCACTGGTCTCTGGTCTCCCTTCACTGACAGCTCTGCCATACTGGATTGCAGACTCTCTTGGACCTTCTAGCCTCCAACATGTGTTGCAGGGACGGAAAACCATGAGGCAGGGCTCTGCTAGCAAGCTCTCTGCCAACCTTGCATTTTTCTCCTCCTCATCTACCATTCCAGTCTGTCATCTATCAGGAAATACTGCACAAACTGCAGAACGTGATTTTTTATATTAGTTGCTTTAGACAGAGAATCATCCACAGCAGGGGCAGCATAGAGAAGTAATGAATAGCTGTCCTGTCATTGGAGAATCCACAGCACAGACCATTTGTCTTTCCAGCAGTGCTCATCCCACTCCAGTGAGGATTGTACTGCTCTAGCTCTCAAGAAAAGGGATGTCCTAGAACTGATCCCCCTTCTCAGGGACTTACCTTGCTTCTCATCTTCCTATGGTTTGACAACACACCACAGACTCATCTCCCAGTGACATACTGGTAGTAGGTTGAGGAAGACAAAAATACTGGGGGAGTTGGCCACAAAAGAGTCTGAAGAGATTTCCTTCCTCCAAAGATCAGTTGTAGGTGGTTGCTACCTTTGGATCTGAGTATGAAGCACAAGGGAATTAGAGCAGATTCGGCTAAGTTTCTCATCAGAAAAATAGAGCTGATTAAAGAAAAAGAAAATTTTTGAATAAAATGTGCGCAACTTGCAAACAAGCAAACCCCCCTGCATGGCCATCTCACACAGCACCAGCCAGCGTCCGAGGCTTCAGGCTCCTGGCCAGCCTGGAGCTATTCCTTCGTTCAGCTGACACAGGGTGTGTGTACTATCTCAGCTGCACGTAGGAGAGAGCAGAGGGACACTGGCCCTCATGTTCAGGGCACAGGCCTGCATAGGCCCATCTAAAGGCATGGGAAGGGAACCTGACCACCAGATACACGCAGCTTGCAGTTTTTCCAGGGATCGACATGGGCTGTACAGCCCCAGGATGTCCTGGCAGCTGGAGCAGCCAGTTGCCAACACCACGTGGCTGCTGGTGCTGCTGAAGCAGGGCCAGCTTCCAGGACAGAGGCTCAAGTGATGGCAGCTTCTGCTGCAGAGGAATCACACATCACAGCCAACGCAAAAAGAGAAGATGAAGTTCTGCAAATTCTGAGTCTTGTAAACTAAGATTGGTCACACAAAGAAGTATAAGTGAGGGAGATTAAGACCAAAGCCAAGCACCCAAATTTTCGTTCCTGCCTATGTATCAACCAATGCAAATACATAAGAGACAGACTTTAAAAAGTGAATAGGCATCCGAAAGTCATCCGGCACCTTTGCAAATCTAACCAGTGATGTGCTGATGCTTAACTAGGCTTAAGTTCCTGACTTCAGGCATTAGGTGTCTGAAATTTTCTCTCGCATCTTTTTCATCCTTTAGCAGGACATTTTCAAGTCATTTAGCAGGACTTACTTGAGCAACTGCAATTCTCCCTGGGAAAAAAAAAAGTATTTGTTTCTGAGTACTAGTCTCTCTTAGGATCATTTACATGTAGAGCAGGAAAAAATTTAGCACATTGAAGTTTTACTAAGTAAGGAGATGAGAATTACCATGTTTACTTTGTACTCTAAGTCATGTCAGATTGGGGTGTATGGCAGAAGATACGAGACATTGAGCACTGGATGTGATGGCAGAACAGTGCTGGCAGGGAACTCTTAAACAGTGCCAGAAGTTCACTCCCTGAGAGTTATTTGTCCATGTTGTTACAATTTCACACTCCTCCTGAAAGCAAAGGGAACTTTTATGAGAGGGTGATGTCTGTTTCCAAATTCAAGAGTGTTTGTCACTAGGGATCAGCAATAAGCAATGCAACTCTTTTGCCTATATATTAATACAAGGCACCAGGGAAATGTCTGCATATTTTTTTGTACATACTATGAGTTAATTATTACCACAAGACTTTATTCTTTAAAGTTGTACTGAAAATATTTTCCCTAAGAAAACAGTCAATGATTGGAAAAGCAAATAAATCAGTGTTTAAAGACTTGTTATCTTACTATCCTTACTGCAGCTGGCTCCTGCAAGCTCTGATGATGGATGAGCACATTAGAACTGCACGTATTTAAGGCACTACAGGCTTTTCAGTGCCAGGAGCTTAAAGTACACTGTCAAGTTATAAATCACAGGCCAAAGTTGTGCCTTGACATCAAGCACTTCAAGCAACTTGAATGGCAGTATTATTTTAAAGTCCTTTCATGTTTCTAATGAAATATTAGATTTGCTTTTTATTCATGTTTTCACGATGTCTGTTTGTTTGCATTTTGCTCAGCTTGAGCAGGCAAACTGGGAGGTGCATATCCTGTATATCTCAGTTCTGCTTATACGTGTTAACTGTGTTTGACTTGCAAGTATTGCAGGGAAATGTTAATTTGAACCACTTTGGGAGAAATTATTTATATTATATTTGGCTTATTTGTTTTTAAAACTGGGTTTTTTTACATTTTATAAAACTTCAAGCTTGAGTTAAAATGTCTTATCTTTCTCTTGGGATGTGGGACAAACTGACCCCTTCCCTGCTTAGTCTTTCCTGATGCCCGCCTGTCGTCTCTGAATGTACTTCATGGAGCTGTTGGTTAACACTTGTCTGCAGCTCCTTCCGCCTGCACATGTTGCAGGACACAACAGTGACCTGTGAACTGGTGCTTTGGTTCTGTCTCTGTTCTGGTTAAGACTCGTGTATTCTCTCTTCAGGTGCAAAATTTCCCATTAAATGGACGGCGCCAGAAGCGGCACTGTATGGAAGGTTCACAATAAAGTCAGATGTGTGGTCTTTTGGGATCCTACTGACAGAGCTCGTAACAAAAGGGAGAGTGCCATACCCAGGTAAGAAAAATGTCCTGCTTCACCTGGAAAAAGGAGCAGGAATGGGCCGTATGTTTAAGCTGGAACATAGGTTTATTTCTATTCGCTGAGCTCAAAGGAGAATGGTTATAATGCGTAAGTTTTGTGTATGCTTGAAAACAGTTCTGACTCAAAGCTGCTTTGTGATGGTCATGATAAAAATGACAAAGGGATCATTCAACATACTCATTTCTAATGTTTTAATTGTGCTCAATTCAACTAATATAATTTCTAGACAACTAATGAAAGCAGTGTAAAATTATTATATTTTGGAACAAATAGCTCTCCATAGTATTGCATTTACTTTAAGATACCAACAGTTAAACTCCCACAGAGGCCTTACTCCGTTTATTCTGTCAGTCTGGTTCACTGCAAGGTTTGATGACTGTCTGAATGTCTGGGATTATCAAATCTCTTTTTCATAAACTCTTAAATTTCAATCCTTGCTTTTGAGATGGATGGAAAGGGAAGAAAATAGTTCTATAATGTGCAGACCAGAGCTCATGGCAGGGTCACAGCAGGGCCAGATTCTCTGCATGGGGGAACTGGAGGCCCCATGGCTCTTTGTTGAAACCCTGCCAAGTGTCCAATAGATTAAGATTTGTAGGAGGAGTGATTGGATCTGCCTGTGCAGAAAGCTTTTCATTCTGTTGCCCCCCTGAAGATTGTAGGCATTCAGGTAAAGAGGAAGGGGGTGAGGTGAAAGCCATGTGTTACATGGAAAAGAATTTAATCCCTTCTTTTTCTCATCAGCACAGATATTAACAACAGGGGATGCCCTGCATTTAAAGATGCATCTAGCTGCATTTTTAGTCTTTTTATTAAAAAAATATTATCTAAATACTCAACAGTCTGGCTGTGTGCACTGCAGCTGATTTAATGGAAAGTGCCCTACAGCAGTTTCAATTTTCCAATCTGTGCTGTGTTCTAGCAGTCAGATCCATACATCAAACTGAGCAGGAGAAGCATCAAGGTGGAGTTCATCCTGTTTATCCTGTGGTGTCTCACACCACTTCAGAAGACTGAACTCAGTAAAACTAATCTTCCAGACTTTTACCAGGAATTTCAAGTTTGCTAGGACCTAGGAGCCAGTAGCTGATACTTGAGAAGAGAATATGGGGACTGGAAGGCATCTCATGATCAGCAGTGAACTTTGGCTTCATTAACAGGGAGCAGCTTAGCAAAGGTGTGGCTGTGACAACTGAATGAGGTAGCAGAAAATATGATGGCATGTTTCTGTGGGATGGATGAGTCCCTCTGCCCAGCACTTCCCCATGTGGGGTGTTGCCTCCAGTCAGAGCCGCTGTGTCATCAGTCAGCACAAAGGTCTTCCCACCAGAAGGATTCCTGGTAGTGGTGTGAGAAAGCTATGATTTCTGCAGGTTTATTGAGGATTAAAGCAGACATGGCAGGGTGTGCAAAGGTCAAAGACAGAAAAAATATGTATAATCTTTAGTTGATGCAGTGTTGCTCCCAGAGGGTGGGCAATGTTCCTGACTGGGCTGAAGGAATTCTCTAGTCACAGCCAGCAGAGTGGGTGCACAGCAGCTGTCACCAGTCAGGGCAGAGTTAAGGTGAAAATACCATTCCAGGCAAAAACAACCCTCTAAGCCCTATGTTTACTCACAAGTCTGTAACTGAACACAGTGTTGGCCATGGCTGCAGAGGATGTCTGCACTTCATAAATGTTCCTTTCCCTCGCTAAAGGAGAAGGAGTCCACGGGATGTGTGTTTAAGTGCTTGCAATATATAACTTCTTGTAGGAGCCATGACAGTAATCTCAGGCATGGGCTATGTCTTGAAATTCTGGACAGTTTTATTACGTGGCAGCTTGAGCACATCAAAGACAACCAGCGGGATCTCTCCTCTTTCAGCACCATCCTACCCCTTCATCCCTCACTACATAAAGCCCTCACATGCTGAAAGTCCTTCCGGCTCACTCTCCTCCACCTGCACTGGGAAGACACCAAGTAGCTGGAAGCAGTTTTTTGTGTGTTACATATCACTAAGTCAGCAACTTTCTGGACAGTCATCTAGTACCTTGGTTACACCCTGCCGATGCTCTATGCCAGGGTCATTCCTCCCCACCAGGACTCCCCTGTTGCTCATCTGGGAGGTCTTAACCGTTCTCATGGCCACCATCACTCCTGTCTGCCAGTTTTACCTAAGGGCAGCCTGGATCTTACATTCGAATGTCCAAAGTCTCTACAGATTTCAGTCCAGTATCATTCCCCAGACCCTAACTAGGAAAGCTTTTATAGGCTGAGGCAGCAGTGGAGGGGAATTGGGGCCTTCTCAGAAGGATTTGTCTTTGCAAGTGGATTGAAAAGAGAGCTTGGACTTCCCAAGGTGACAAAGGCCTCCTGAGCTCCTTAGAAAAGACTCTCTTTTCCCCTGACATAGAAAGGACCATTTATCTCCTACTTCATGCTGGGAAGAGGAAGGACCTTGTGAAGGACAAAGTTCCATGAATACGTATCCCTGTCTGAGATGGGGAGTAGGGTTCAGATGCACCCACAGGGCTTTTCCTGCCATCATGGCATGGCTTGCACGAGGAGGAAAAATGGGATTCAGTCACCCTGAGAGGCAAGACTCAGCCCTCTTCACCCAAGTAGACAGGCCATAGGTGAGAGAATGCGGTCTGTTGGCACTGCCAGCCACTTAGACACCCAATATGTGACACTGAAAAGTGTCAGCCTTGAAACAAAGAGGGTCATGGAGCTGTCTGTCTGCTGTAATACCCAGTGTCTGAAATAGTTGTGGGCATGTTGTCCTGATGTTCCTGCTTACAGCTTGTAGCAGGCTGGGGGAAGCGGAGAGACGCCCTCAGACAAAGGGATTGCTCTCTTGCTTGACAAGGTCTTAGTGCCTGAAGAGATGATTTATAGCACACATTCCAGTCCTGGGGTGGTACCCATGCCTGCAGGACACCAATACCTCGTGCCTTCCGATGCCTGGAACCAGGCATTGTTTTAAGCTTGTGTAGAAGGAGGGAGAAGCACAATGAGTAGGACAGAGGGGGAAGGCAGGCAGTTTACAGGAGGGAAACAGACTGGGTGGAACAGAACTTGGCATTCTTTGTCCTACAGATTTCAACCAGTTCCTGTCCTGATGCCCCATTTTAGAAGAGGCTGGTGCAGTGGTGAGATATATAAGCAGTAAAGATTTTGCTGGTGGAGATAAAGATCATGCTAGAGTTCATAATCAAGCCTTGCTCCAGACCCTATAGCTCCCACAAGCAAGACCAACTTTTTGGCACGTGTCCTCATGTTCATACTTCAACCAAGCCTGTTTCTCTGTCAGTGATCATGATGGGCCACTATGATAACAAATTTATGCCCTTTTTTTATGCTTTCTTATCCTTTTCACAAGGCAACAGATTCAAACAAGCAACTTTCACAGTCTTTCACACAGAGGTTCTATTTCCACTTATTACAGTGGAGAAATGAAAAATAGATAGGGCCAGAGGAGGAGCCAAGCTTAAGAAACAGGCTTAATGGACCTTTTTCAGTGTCGGTTTCTTTTCTCTTTGACAAATGCCATTCCCTAGCAGTAGCTGGAGAATTCCTGGGTTTTTGACATACTGCCTTTTGAATAGGCAAAAATCTCAGCCACACCGAACAAGCACCTCTGACCTTGCCCCTTCTGCTTTCTGCTGCACTTGTCATGTCAAGAGCATTTTCATTTCAAGTCTAGTGTGACAGCCACCACGATGCTACCCACATTGCTGCCTCTGGCCAGGCAGGTCTTTGAGTCTGGACTCCAAGCAGCCGTGCAGCCTTTGGGCAGCTGTATGCAGCCTCCTCATCCCTGGGGGAAGCTGGACCACAAGTGCTAAGCCTGAGGCCAAGTACATATCAGTGAGCCAGCACAGGTGGGTGTAACATTATCATGGGTGGTGTAAATAAGAGGTTGAGAAAGATGTGTACTCACCACATAGGATAGATAAGGTCAGGTGGGTTTATTTGTAAGCAAGGAAGCTCCACTCACAAATGCTGTAGCTCAAAGTTGCATCTATTCATGGGTTGCACCAAGCAAATAATAACTTATTTTAAAAAACAAAACCAAAGCAAAAAAACAGATACTGATAGTCCAGCTTTGAGGATGAGGAGATGTTGGGGGTTTTCAGGCTTTAATATCTAAGTGAAGTGACATGACTTCCAGATTTTTAAAACTTGTTACTGCTTTTCCACAGAAATAACTAGGTTTGCATTGCACTCAGAACAGCATTCAGGGGTTGTTTTCCTTTAGGAGCAGCTTTGTTGTTCCCTTCTGTGCACTGTATTAGTTTGACCATTGGTCTGAAAGCATGCAGTGGGTCTGGAAGGAGCGTCGTTCTCAGTCTGTGTATTGGGTTTGCATGGGCAAGCTTTCATAGTGCTTTCACAGTGGGGCGGTTGCCTGAGAAGAGGCTGTGACCTTGTGGGAGGCCCATGGAGAGAGGAGCCCCTGCTGGAGCAGCCTGTCCTTGAAGGACTGCACCCCATGGAAGAGTGACCCACACTGCAGCTGTCTGGGGAGGACCATTGCCTCTGGAATGGACTCATGCTGGAGAAGTTCAAGGAGAACTGTCTCCCATGGAGGGACCCCATGCTGGAGCAGGGGAAGGACTCCTCTCCCTGAGCCACAGGAGAAACAACCAGTGATGAGCTGACCATAACACCCATTCCCTGTCTCCCTGCACCACTGGGGAAGGAGCTAGAGCTGGGAAGGATGGAGGGGTGTGGATAAGGTGTTTTTAAGGTCTTACGTTACTTGTCATTATCCTGCTCTCATTCTGTTAGCAATAAATTCCATTGATATCTCTAGTTCTAACCTGTTTTGCCTGTGACACTATTTGGCGAAGGATCTATCCCAGTCCTTATCTCAAGTCATGAACCCTTTGTTATATTTTCTCTTCCCTGTCCCGCTGTGGAGTGGAGTGAGAGAGAGGCTTTGGTGGGTGCTTGGCATCTAGCCAGGGTCAACCAACTACAGTCTAAGAGAAGAAAGCAATAATAAAGTAGCCTAAAACAATCACTCTCCTCACTGGACTTCACATGTCCCAAAGTAATCTGTGTAGCTCATTAGTTTCAATGCAGGGAGACTCCCTAGTTACAGTAACGTTTCCCGTCTTTTGGAAGAGCAGCATTGCCCAGATCCATGCTATTTGCACACTGCCGTGCTCCATCTAATCAAGCTCCTAAGAGCACACCAAAGTACTTTCCAGTGTTTTCTTTAGCCACAAATGGAAACTCCACATCCTCTTTTGTGTCACAGTAACTCTTAAAGTAACTCTTATAGTCACTGTAACTTAAAGTTCCTGTAACTTTTCTAGGAAAAGCCAAGCAGTATTGCATTTCTGTCCCCAGTCTATATGGGCAGTAGATTTTTATTGTACTGAGCATTAGAGTGGCCATATCCTGTGGCATCCTGAGATTATTGAAGGTTTCAGTATTAAAGCTGGATGGTAGGAAGTTATTTGATTTTTGGTCTTCTCAGGGACTAAAAAGCTAATGGAAAAGCCATCTTTTGGGAATTGGATGTTTTCTTCTTGGCCAAACCATAATTCTAGAAACATCATGAGCACAAGCTGATTTTTCATAGAATTCTAGAATGATAGAATAGTCTGGGCTGGAAGGGACCTCTTAAAGGTCATCTAGTCCAATCCTACAATAAGCAAGGATATCTCAGGTTACTCAGAGCCCTGTCCAGCCTGAACCTTAATGTTCCCAGGGACAGGGTATCCATGACCACTCTGGGCAACCTGCTCCAGTGTTTTACCACCCTCATTGTAAAAAACTTTTTTTTCTTATACCAAATCCTAATTTAGTCTCCTTCAGTTTAAAACCATTACTTCTTGTCCTGTTGCAACACACCCTGCTAACAGGCTCCCTTCAAATACTTTTTAGTAAGTATTTGAATTAATTGAATTAATTTGAATTAATTTGAATTAAGGCCACAGTAAGGTTTCCCCAGAGCCTTCTCTTCTCCAGGCTGAACAATCCCAATTTTCTCAGCCATTTCTCAATTCAAGGCCATTCTCTGGACTCGCTCCAACAGGTCCCTGTCCTTCCTGTGCTGAGGATCGCAGAGCTGGATGCAGCACTGCAGGTGGGGTCTCACCAGAGCAGAGCAGAGCAGAGGGGCAGAATCCCCTCCCTTGCCCAGCTGGCCAGGCTGCTTTGGATGCAGCCCAGGACACAATTGGCTTTCCGGGCTCTGAGTGCACATTGCCAGCTCGTGTCCAGCCCCTCATCCATCAGCACCCCTAAGTCCTTCTTGGCATGGCTGCTCTTGCTCTGTTTGTCCCCCAGCCTGGGTTGATACCAGACGTTGCCCCAGCCCAGGTGGAATAGCTGTACCCAACAAAAGAATATTGCTGAGTATTTTATTTCACAGATTTAAGGATTTTAGGATAAACCTTTAAGGGGTCTGGAAGCATACTGCAAGCAGAATGTCATTTATTATTTACTAAGAGTTGAAACTCCTGGGTATTCATTAGGAGAGAGGAGTTGTACAGACTGCTCAGATATTCTCTCTTTGGTGTTAGAAGTGCAGATATGACAGACTCTTGCTATCAAAAGAGAAATACTAAAACTTGCAGGATAAGATAAGTAAGTCTATAGAATAGGTTTGTAAACATAAATAGGCCGTTTAAGAGGTGAAATGTGTACCTGAAGCACCGATATTTTTATAAGTCTGACTAATAATCCAATCGATTTAGAAATAAAAGTCTTTGAAACGCTGTTTTTAAATTAGCAGTTCATGTCAAAACCAACAGAATTTCCTTGGCAAATCCTAGGTGCTTCAGCCCTTGCTGGATGTATGAATTCCAGTGAGGAACATGAGGATTACTTGCTTTAGTTTCATAGCTGGGGTTTACTGCGAGGGAAGGGAAAGGGGAAAGGAGAAAAGAAAAGAAGGGCATTTTCCTGGATTAAACTAGGATGAGAAAACCTGGCTTGAATCACTTTCCAGGGACAAAAAAAAGTGACTGTGATTTCAAACGGCAATGTCTCTTTCATGTTCTTTTTCCTACCTTTTTGTTAAACAAAGGGAAGTGAAGAGCTGTTTATGTTTTTCCTCCCCCTTCTGTCTCCTCAGGGTTTTTCTTCCAGCACACAGTTCATTATCAGGTTTCAGAGTGTGTTTTGCAGCACTGAGTAAAGCACTGGATAAAAATACCAAACATTTGATATCTTAGAACAACAAATCAGTTGGGAAGGAGCTTTTCTGCTGCTGTTGCTTCCATCCATGTTGTACTTAAGGATGTACTGCCAGAATAAAAGCAAAGAATGCAATTTGTTAGTGGTTATGTATATACAACAGATGAGTTACCGCTAACAGTTATTTTCATGGCCTTTAATATGTAAGGGAAGCAAAGCACAGCAGAAGTGCTTATCCCAAAAAACAAGGTAATTCAGCTGATTCAAAGACAGGGATATGAAGAAAAGGTGCAGATTTTTGTTCAAAACACAGATTTATAAAACTAATATTGAGAACACAATGTGAAAAAAAAACATGGTTTTTTCTTACAGTTTCTTGAAAACAGCAAGGCCATAAAGTTTGGATTGATGTTGCCTTGGATTTGTGATGTCTAACAAACCAGTAGTGTTGTTTTGTAGTCTAATGAAAGAGTAAAATATCTTTGGAAATGTTCTTGTTGGAGAGTAAGGACACCCAGATGTTTGTTCAGTGTGTTCTGGTTTGTCGTGAGCCTCTGTGACCTAACAACATCAAGTTTGGAGCCAACAATACAGGAGAGCCTTAACTCTGTGCAGAATCTGATGTCTGCAGAGGCTTGTTACTAGTCTGCTGTCATCATTCTGAAGACCTAACCATGGTCCACTTTAGGTGCCATACAAAGTGTTTGCTCCTAGTTATAAACATCTAACACCAAAAATATGGTAGGTGGATGCAGCTGATAAATGAAACACAAGAAACCAGGGCTGAAGTGTTTGTCTGCAGATTAGGGAATACTGTAAACCAGTAATCTAACCTTTCTTTTTGCTATTATCCCTGCAAAAGGGAATGTTAAACAGAGGCCTGTAGGAGTATGAGACAGTTTTCTGGAGAGGTTCTTCCATGCGCAACAGGCAGCAAAAGAAACAGTGCCCTGCTTTTCCTTTCTCCTTTCCCGTCCCTCGCAGTAAAACCCATATATGAAATTAAACCAAGTACTCCTCATGTTTGAAAATTGGAGGTGCTGCAGTAAGCTAAGCAGAACCATGCTGTGACCATGACATGGATAATTGAGAGCCTAAGCATAAATACAAGAAGTGGGGAGACCATGCCAGGGGTGGTTACAGTGACAGGATAGGAATATCATCCCTGCCCAGACGCTGCAAATGGATATCAGTAGGAGGAAATTACCCTGACAAGATAAGAGGAAAACAGGTTTTGTAATCCTAATACGAGATGAGAATCTATATGTGGATGGTCAGGAAAGGCTGTATTTTGCAGATGTTTCTTTCAAAGCATCTTTAATAATTAAACACAGCCAGGACACAAAGATACAGACTAAAGACCAAATCCAAGGTTACAGCCAAGTTACCAGCCTAAATGCTATGTAGTGTAAGGATTTTATTCCCTGTCATGGCTTAACCCCAGCCAGTAACTTAAATACCACACAGACACTTGCTCACTCGCACTGCCCACCCCCCAGTCCCACAGAGATGGGAAGGGGAGAAGAACCAGAAAAAAGGTAAAACTTTTTCTTCTTATCTTGACAGGGTAATATCCTCCTGCTGATATCCAAGAGGTTGAGCTAATAACAGTTTAATAACTGAAATAAAGTAAAATATAATAATAATTTTAACGGAAATGAAAACGAGAGGCATATAAGCCAAGAAAAACAAATTATGCACAATACAGTTTCTCTGAGCTTCTTGTGCACCTCCTCACTGGCAGAGCATGAGAAACTGAAAAGTCCTTGTTATCAACGACTAAAACATCAGTGTGTTACCAACATTATTCTCATACTAAATCTATCCCAGCCAAAACCAGACATTTCTACAAGTCAAAGCGTAGAGTAGATAGATGAATCTGTATTGAAAAAGGTGATTGAATTATTCCTCACAAATAAGTTTACAAAACATACGAAGTTTTGGGTTCTGGAGGTGAGACAAGCAAACTTTTCAAAAGGACACCCCAAAAGAAGAAAGTGGAGGATTCCCAGGGAAGGATAGTGTCATGGAAGCCAGGAAGAGGATAAGCTAACAGAAAGTGCAACATCGAGGTGCTGGTTTCTAGATCTGGTCACAGAGAAGCTGAAGTGTCCCTGCTGGTTCTCCTGCAGAGCTGCTTGGCAGGAGCTGCTAAGTCGAGAATGAATCCTGCAGACATTTTCCAGCAGGGGTCTGGGGCAGGGCAAGGCCAAAGCTTGCAGTCAGCATGCAGGCTTCCTCTGGAACACCTCTGCGTGCCTGCGGTGCCAGTCTTACCTCTGATACTGCTAAAAAGAGTACTGGGAGAGAAATGTAAACTAAAGCTGAGGGTGCCTGCAGTTAACGTTCGGTGAAAAGCGCTTCAGCAGAGGAATCAAGGGGTTACATAGAAAAGGAAAAAGTAGCAAAGGGCCTGGCCTTACTCTCAGAGTGAAGCAAGATGAGTCACCATCCCTGGAGGTATTTAAAAGACTGTAGATGTGGTGCTTAAGGACATGGTTTAGTGGTGGACTTGGCAGTGTTAGGCTAACAGTTGGACTCAGTGGTCTTAAGGGTCTTTTCCAACCTAAATGTTTCTATGATTCTGTGAAGGTAATACAGCTTTTTACTTTCTTCTTTTGAGAGAGAGAGAAAGCTTTAGCGGAGATGTTTTGCTTGGCATTTGACTTGTCTTGCGAGCAGCTTTGTTCTGTGTTGGTTTGGGAACAGTTGAATATGACAGAAACTGTACTAACCAGCACAGATGGAGGGAGTGCAGATCAGCAGCAATAAGCTTCTGGGCTGACATTGAAGGCAATGCTGCTGGACAGCCTTGGTAGCCAGGAGTAGCAGAATTTGTCTTGAAGTCCCTGCAGTGTGACCTCACAGAATGCTTTCAGAAAAGCCCGTGCTCAGTTTGAGGGTTTCAAAAACTCATCTTAATTTCTAGAATTTCGAATTTTCCATTTTTTGCAATGCATTTGTTTTCCTTAAGCACATCACATACTACATTTCACAGCTCCTGCTGTCAGAGAGGGAAAGCACAAAATCCTACCCGTTGTGAGTAAGCCAAGAGGGTAACCATGGGAGCAGTGTTCTTCTCATCACTGGATCCTAAAACCCTCTACAGAGAAAGAAAATAATCCAGGTTACCTTGCAATAGATGAGGAGCTGAAACAGGACATCACTGTGGTTGTTTCACTTGTCTTAACCAAAAGAAATGAGTATGATTGAGCAAACTGCATGTATTGTTGATATAGTTACATTTAGTTAATTTTCCTGTAATTTACTGTGGATTTGTATGCCCTTTACAGGCATGAATAACCGTGAAGTCTTGGAGCAAGTAGAACGAGGTTATCGGATGCCATGTCCTCAGGACTGTCCCATCTCCTTGCATGAGCTTATGATTCACTGCTGGAAAAAAGACCCAGAGGAGCGTCCAACTTTTGAATATTTACAGGGTTTTCTTGAAGACTACTTCACTGCAACAGAACCCCAGTACCAGCCCGGTGACAACCTGTAAATCCCTGGTTTCCAGACACTGTCATGAATTACCAGGTGTTTCTCAGCCCTGTCCCACCTGCTCTCCACCTTCCAACTCTGTGATCGGCTTCTCCAGAGTGCAACATCTTCCAGCACTGCAGTGCACAGGAGGGGCTGAAGCTGGGAACTTCCACAGCCCTTGCCTCTGACCACTTGTCCTAATAATCTGAATGTCCTGGATGAAAAGGAGAAAAACACTTGTTTTTTCTTAATCAAAGACTCCAAAACTGCATTGTATTGATGTTATGTAAACTGCAAAACCTCTGTTCATTGTAAATAGTAACTCAGTGCCAATAACTGATCCTAGTGCTTTCCTTTTTTTAAAATGCAAAACCTATGTGATTTTAACTAGTCTCCTCCTGATTCAACTAAAAGTATTATTTTCCAGAAGTGGCCTCTTTGTCTAAAACATTTTTTTTTCATGTTTTAACAAATAAAAAATCAGGACAGGTGTTTGGGTTTTTGCTTTTTTATATATAAAATATATATAATATATATACATACCTGTACATACAGTATATGGGTGCTATTGCAGAGGAGGCTCATTTGAAATTGAATGAATCCTGCTGCAGCCGTACCCAGAAAGCGATAATTTTACTGCAGACATGAAAACACTGGTGGGATTCTGACAGCCAGTGATCTAATTTTTGGCTTTTGCCAAGCATGATTTTTTTAAATTGGATTGCACTTTTTGTTTATGATTATGTACCTGTAGATGGTTGTAACTTTGCTCTTTCAGGAATCATGTGCTGTATTTACAGTAATGTTTCCAATGTTTGACAAGTGTGTGATGATTTGTTCTTGAAATTAAAACGAACATATTTAAAGCAACAAAACTACACCATCACCGTTTGAACTGGAAAATTGAAACTGCAAGGACTTCTTGTATCAAAACATGTATACTGAAATGTTTCAAAAAGATTTATTAAGCAGTGTAACCACATTCAGATGGTCTTAAAATCATAGCATTTTAGCCATGTCCCCCTGCTAAACTGTTGGTCATGCAACTAGGATTTTTCTGTTTTATGTGTAACATTTTTCCATTGTAAAATAAGTGTGTTAAGTGTCCTGTACTGCTAATGAAATTACTTTCTCTGTGTCTGCAAGTTCTCCAGTGGAATTACTATGCACTTCTTTACATTTCATGGGGGATGCACAGAACAAAGTATTACCTTTTCAGTTGTCTGTACCAGCCTTGAATTACTTACGTTTAACCAAAAAACACAAAAAAAATTCCTTTCTATTTCTATTGAGTTTTTAATACTGAGTTGCAAATTTTAAAGTCTTAATTACATTTTGTTATGGTTTATTTGCAAGTTTACATTTTAAAACTGTTTAACTTTCTTAATTTAGTAATTAAAAAAAAGAGCATTTTACATTTGGATAGTTGTTTTTTTGTTTAAACTGTGGAGCTAATGATGGACATGAGATTAAAAACTTATCAAGAAGGGGTGTCATGCCATTTGGGGCATCATATTTCATAGGAGTATGCAGACCAGTTACCTATGGGACATCATTTACCAAATTGCGAAGTCAGTATGTTTTTAAATAGCTGGAGTTCAACTGTAAGGAAGATGGCTGAATGCATAGCTAGTCTCTCATTTCTCTCTTCTACAGCAGTTTGTTCTTTATTAGTTCTGTTGCATTTAACATGAATACTTTTACATTTTCAAGTGTTGCAGGAAAAGCTTTTCTAATGTCTTGTATTGCTGTTACTGCTTTAAAAGATTGCGGCCAACTAAGACTTCCTGACAGTTGAAACTTTTTTTTTTTTAAATTATTTAGTACTTAGATTGTGAATTCATATTCTGAAGATTCACACATTTTCTAAAGAGAACCTTTCTTCATTTGTGAAAACTAACCCAATAATTAATTGAGATTCAGAGAACAAATTGTCAGCATTGTTTTAATATTTTCTAAACAAAACTTTGACCGAAAATCCTCTTGCAGAGGAGGCTTCCACACTTAGCCTTTCTCACAGTGTGAATTTATATGGCAATGTTGCTTGTTACCAGATTTCCATGATAAATTGGTTAACGTTTTACATGTAGAGTCTATAAGCAATGTTATGTACATTATATATTCAATGTTGCTGTACCTGTAGCTGTGGAGTACTGAAGAGGCCATGATCCTTGTTGGACTTCTAGCTTCCTCTTAGTACTTACAAAGCAAGTAGTGGCCCTCTTTTTTTTCCCACAGCTACCCCCCTGCCTTAAAATATCATCCATGGAACTGAGGACTCCATAGTAACTCAGCGGGCTGGCGAAGCCAAAATGTCACCTCCTCAGCCCAGAGCCCGGTGGCGAAGCGTGGCCATTCTGCCAAGTTCCTTAGCAGCCTTTGCTATGCCACAAACTTAAGTGCAGTTTCCATCTGTAATGCGGGACGAGCCTAAAACGGTAGTTTGCCTGTGTTTCTCGTTGGAAGTAAGACTCAGATGGGGTGTTGTTGGGGTTTTATGGCCTTTATTTCTGATTCTTGGGTTTGCTGTTTCTTGTATTGCATTCGGTCTCTGAGTACCATGTTGGTCTCTGCCGGATCTCTGCCTGCAGCTGGCTTGTGTGCAGACTGGTGCCACTGTTGAGTGGCAAATCCAGACCATTTCTCATCGGTAGCTCTTCTGCTTCTTTTTCTTAATGTTGGGAGTTTTGTTGTTTGGGTTTTTTAATCTCTCAAATAAAAACATTAGCAAAAAATTTAAACAAGGTTGTTAGGTTTTTTTGCTATAAATTAATAAAGCCTTTTCTTAAGCACTGTGTATACACCACAAGTAGTTGTGTGGTGACTGTAAAAGTAGAATTTATGAGATTAAGAATCTTCTGTTCCTTCCAATAATTTTTTAATGTAAGACTAAATAAATTCCACCCAGATAAAAACAATTGGCCAAATGCTCCCCCCACCAGCCCACCTGACTCCCAACTGATCCACAGTGTGGTGGCTGAGTTCCAGAAGAGGTCTTCTAGAAGACCTACCAGCAGCAGAAAGGACTCTGTGGGGTGACACAGGCATCTATAAGCCAAGTTTTATCCAAGACCGGTCCCAGGAAAAGTGACAGGTGGAAATGGGACACTGCTGTGAAAGGGATGGTTAGTATGGTTATTATATTTCTGTGAGAAGGCAATTATGTGAGACTTGGTGGTCTTTTTCAAAGACAAAAGTTTGTCAAAGGCCCTAACATCATATTCTTTGGCTTTTGTAAACAGTGCTCAGCTTAGTTCTAGGTGAGGCTCTGGTTTTGATTTAATTACCACTGTAGAAAAACAAAGTACATACGAAACAGAAAAGTGATTAACTGCTAAAATTACAAAGATAAATCACAAATGGAAAATCTGTCTCCAGTGTGTTTCTCCTGAAGCCTCTAGACTGGAAGGGACTACCTGCAGCCCAAGAAGGCAGAGTGCTAAATGCTCTTGCTCTTGCCACATAACTTCAAGGTGAGTAGAAAGCTGCTTAAATTTATTTGAACGTGCACCATCCTTTTCTCAAGTGCAGCAGTAAAAAACGCAGCACGCTAATGAATGCTACCATATTGTACCCAGGGGGTTTAAGGGCCTCGCACGAGGCTGAGCCCAGGCATGCAAGAGCTATTAGGAGATATACAGTAGCTCCTCTTCTAAAGTGTAGACAATATTCATTCATCAAAGAAGCCTTTTCCTGTCTAATGGGAAATTACCACCAGCAGTGCAGACAAAAGGATATTTATTTTCTCCAGTCGTGTCAGTTTGAGGGTCTGTCTGTCTTTCAAGAATAATTGAAGTCTGTTTGTAGCTCAGAAATCTCATTGTGTTCTGCAGTCTTGGAAAGCAGTGATTATAATTTCCTGTGACTCATACACAGGGATATTTTATCACTGAGGGGACTCCTGTCAACTGGAGCAGCATTCCCTGCCATCTTAACTGAAAAAAGGGGCACTTTAGTTTCAGACTTCCCTGCACAGACCAAACCATGTCCTTTCAGCAGAAAAGGAAAAGAGGCCCCTTGCTGGGATTGCCACACGAGTAGGGTGCTAGTGTGTCCCTCTCACTGCTTCTAAATTTCTCAGAACTTCTGACAGCTAAAAACAGGTTGCTGAGGTTCATTTTAAATGTTAGAGAGGAAATGCTGGCTTCCCTTAAGTCTGCGAGGTATTTTCTGTTGACTTAATACAGAGCCTGTTCTTACGTGTGTATGTACATTTATCTGTAACTCAAAAGGAAATTCACACATAAAAATATCTACACAAACAACAATCCACCTCCTTGTATTCCTCCCCTGTAGCTGAGTGCTTAACAAAAATGTGAAATTGCGACATGAGTAGATTAGAGGACAAAATGTTGTTACCAACAAAAGAGCTTTTTTCTTCTTCTTTGTTTTCGTTTGCCTTTTTTTTTTTTTTTTTTTAACCCTGCTGGTTCCCACTTTGTGATCTGTTACAATCCCTATTCCCAAACCAGGAGACGTGGTAGCAGCAAGCACTGCTGCTACAGCCCAGAGGTGCTGTGGGTCTCTGGCTACTGCAAAGCGCAACCTGCAGCTGATTTTAAAGTCGGGGAGAGAAAACATTTCTCCCAAAGGCATGGCTGCAGTTTGGAGCCTGCGGCAGGAGTGTACAGGAGTGCTGAGACAACTGCCCTCCCAGGAAAACCAGGTCATTAGCTGGTAGGCACTGCATTGTGCGGTGGAGAGGCAGAGCCAAAGGTTGCAGCAGCAGCTGTGTTTGCAGCACCAGCTGTGCTCACGCGCCTGTGCTTCCTTCTGCCCAGGGATTTGGGTGATGAGATTAGAGAAGGCTGAGGAGCATGAACTGCGGTTTCTGCTCCCAAATGTAAATATCTTCTCTGTTACAGCATAGAGGAAAATAGTGTATGTTCAAGTTGGGGGGGGGAAATGACAGGATTGGTGTGGCATGTGACTGTGGGGCAAGTGTTGGTTCTGCCTGACCAGGCCAGATGGAAGTTTGATTGTTTGGCTCATTGTTGGGAATAACTCAGCATTAAGCGCTGTGAATAGCTAAAAGGACAAAGAGTAAAGAAATGAGATTATCCTCCTTCCTCTACAGCCAGGCTAGAGCTTGCCAAGGGCTCTGGTTTGCTTTTTTGTGCATCAGCATTTGTTGCTGAGCTCCTGCACCCAGAGCCTTATGAAGTTTCCTCAGCTACTTATTGTCACAGCTTCACACAAAATTCCTGAGCCCTGTAATGGATGAATTCTAATCTGGAAAAAGAAAAAAGAATGCAGGGCTGCTTTGTGACCACTGAGGCTCAGCCTCATGCCAGAGGCCTGTCCGTGAGCCTTGGCATTCTCTGTGCTTTATTCATTGCTGCAGTTCAGGCTCTGGGCTGCCTCTCAATCCCACAGGCTGCTGGATTTCCCCAGCTAGAAGATGCTGCTCATATAGGAAGGGTCCCTGGTGTTGGGAAAGGGCTGCGGTGGTCCCAGCACACCCCTCCTGGCACCACACAGAGCCAGGGCTATCTCTGCTCCTGGGACAGGCTTCCAGGAGAGAGCGGCAATGCAGAAGGGGCCTGCAGCTTCCCTGGAGGCCCTTTGGACACCCAGAGCTGCCATGCTCTGTTGGCAGCAGCTCAGGCACGACTGCGTGAAGCTGCTGATGGGTCTTGGGGTGACTTGGCCACCGCTGGGTTGCTACAGCCCATTGTCCTGGTGACAGTGGAGAAGCAGATGCTAAATCCTGCCCTCCTAAAAAAAGCAAAGGCAACGAGCCACATGGAGAACAGCTTTGTGTCTTAAAGAGAGAGGGCTAGGTACGTTTGATCACACAAGAGCTCAAGTGTTCCCTCAAATTCCCATGCCTCCCAAAAGCAGTGCGGCCACCAGCTGAGCTTTGTCTATGACCTCATATACATCCAGTGTATAAAACACATACCACATATTGAACATTTGCATGTTACATGTCTTTTGTTCCACTTGGGTGGCCTTTTCCTCCCCTCCCCCCCACCTCTTGCCCCATTACTCATCCACGCAGCTCCCCTCACATTATTCTGGACGTGTCATTTCTGAAGGACTACACATCCCTGTCCTGCGGAGAATGGCGGCTCTGTTAATTATCAGATGTTGAGTGGGTAATGATCAATGGGTGACTAATTGGACGCAAGAGGGAATAAAATAGGTATTACTTAGCTTCTGCTCTTAATTAAGAGGATGCATAATGCTGTGGGGAAAATCTTAACAAATGGCAGGAGGGGTTTTTGTCATGATGCAGGGTTTAATTAGAAGCATTGCACAAGCTAACATCCAGGTACTGTTTTCTTTCCCTTCAGGTGGTGTGTGACTGAAAAATGCCAAAGCAAGAGCCTTAAAATAAAGTAAGTGGAAAATATTTTTGCAGACATGTGCCTAGCAATGTAAACAGCAAGACACGGAAAAAAGCCCCTGTTTTCCTCACAGTGCAAAAGCAGTGAGGGGCAAGCCACATGCAGAGAACCAGAGTGAGACCATCGTGCACGTTATGCTGAGGCAGAGGGGGTTAAAGGCTCACTGCAATGTCTCCAGGTTAATTCACGGCACCAATGTTAAAAAAGGAGCAACATGACAGCGCTTTATTTAAACAGTTAATCATTTGGAAGCAAAAACATTCATGATTTATTTCTCCAAATACAGAGATGTGGTAGGAAATATGAGAAGGGGCACTCGATACCAACACTTTCTTCCTAATGAAAAAAGAAATATTACAACTCCTGCAGGATTAGGAATTTTTTTTTAAAAAAAAGGTCCATGTTACTTGCCTTGCCAATGAAAACCATCCTGTACTTGAATCTGTCCTTTCTATGGCAGGCCCAATATGACTCATCACGTTCTGCTTGTAAATAATGTACAGATGAGATACTAACTTTAGAGAGTTCAGGGTCTGATCTGGCTTTCAGTGAAGTCAGTAGAGTAGGAAGACTTCAAATATATAAAAGACGCCTTCAGAAAGCAATTAGGATGGCTTAAGTTTTGGGGATGAGGGAGGTTTTTGAAATGCTGGAATAAACTTGGATATCTGTTGTCCAAGTTTCCTAATCCAAAAATGAGTTAATTGACAGCAGTTTCTACAGCTTTGTGGGAGGGTACTTAGGTTTGGGCTGGACCTTTGAAACCCACTCAGCAGATAGTGCTGTTAACAGAGTCAGCAGAGTGTGACTTTCAAGCTATTTTTCCTCTCTTTGTCAGGCTGTCAAGTACATAAAGCTCAAGTGAGAGGAAACTGCTCCAAATATCTGCTGTTTTCTGGGCCTTGGCAAGTTAAAGAGGGGACAGAGACTGGTTCTTTGGCCGCATCTGCAGACACCATTAGGTCTCTACATTTCTGGACCTGGAAGTGTTCACACAAGGGACAGATCTCACAGCCAGAACCTTCCTCTCCTGGCCAACTGGCAGCTGTCTACAGGGGTGGCAGGTGGACACTGTTGTTCACTGGATGTTACAGACCAGTGTCCAGGGTTTGACCAGTGGAGAACAGAGGACTGTCCATAGCCATTGTCAGTGAGGGAGGCCATCCACTGCGTGAAGGGAAGTGTTGTGGCTCCATAGCAGAGCCTTTTACAAAGAAACCCCACAAATGTGGGTACACAACGTTTCCATGGGACACTCTGCCTGCTGAGTCCCCATGCTGCCTGCATTCCATGAGGAGCTGGCCAACACACAGCAAACACTACATACATCCCTCATGTAAGTCCCAGGAAGGTCAGGCACTCCCCAGAGCAACTCTCCCTCCCCGCTTCCATCCTGTCTACATTCACCAAGGTCCTTATTTTGGCTCCTGTGTGGGCATGGGCCCCTCACCACTCTCACCCACTGTGGCTCACAGGTGGCAGTGGAGCAATCACTGCTCCCGAGCTGGAGGCCGGTGGGAAGACCGGCAGGAGAGGCAGCCACCCAAGTGCAGTGTGGTGAACTCGAGGCCCAGGCAGCCTCGATGAAAATGCCGGCTGTCAGGGTGTTCATGGTGCAAAACAGCTGTGCAGAAGAGGCCAAGCCAGAGGGATTAAACCTTCAGCTGACTCAAATGACTGTGGTTATAACACAGCCAGTCCAGCCGCAAGCATCTAGTGCTCATCACATCTGGGTCTGGACATCTGCAGTCAAGGACAACTTCAGGATCCTCCAAAAGGGAGCCCTGGTGTCCTGTTGGCCTGTGCCTTGGCACTGGAGGGAGGAAGCAGGGAAGGAGGGGATCAGGATGGCCAGTTCCAGGGCCAGGCTGATGTGGGATTTCTCAGGGGGTAAGGTAAGCCCAGGTTGCCTGCATCTCGGTTGGGGGCACATGCTGTTCCCAGCTGCCTGAGTTTTCCCTCCAAAAATGTGGGCGGTCATTCCCTGATGAGAAGAAATATTTGCCTGGGTCACCGCTTTGCCTTTGGACCAGAAAGAGGGGCTGTCAGAGTGGTGGGCATCCAGAGAGAGCCCTTCTGGGGGAAGGCATGCCGGGCATGTGGCTCCTTCCTCCGCCCGCAGTGTCACAGGAAGGGCACAGGAAGGAGCAGCGGCGGCACTGCCAGAGCTCGGAGCTCGGGGGATGGTTTAGATGTCCCTGTGTGCGCAGGCAGACCTACCAGGCACTGAGACAGCATGCTCATAGGTGTCCGCCTATGGTCACTCGGAGGATGAGGAGCCGTGCCCAGGTTGCAGCTAAGTGAACTTCCTTCAAGGGTTAAACTAAGAAAATGAGGCTGGAGATCAGGAAGAGCTTCTCGGCAGGGAGATGCGCAGGGTGGGGGGGTCAGGACAGTGCTGTGGGCTGGGACACACCGCTGTGGGCAGCGGGCGCACCAGGGAATTCTGCTGCCGAGCCTGGCACTGCGCCGATGAAGCGGCAGGAGCGGCTTTCCTGGGGCAGCTCACCGGGCATCTCCGGAGCTACTCAGCTTTCAGGAGCTGTGAGAATAGAGAAGTTGCAGCTTGTAGGAAAAGCGAGTTTCTGCTCCTTGAGAGTGTCGAAACTTGGAAGTGTCTAGAAATCTAACCTAAAAGAAAGAACCAGACGAGAAATCCTTTTTTTTTTCTTTATATAGTTCTTACACACATCATGTGATTGTCTTCAGCAGTCTGAATCGCAGCTGATTTAACATTTGGCATTGACAGTAAGCGACCGAGGGCTGAAAGCAAGGGGTGACTTTCCGACGAGGCACACCGTTTAGGAATCACACCGGGGTTTCCCCCAGAGTTATTTCTCCGCGGCGCTCACGCAGAGGCCGCCCGGCTTCCCACGGGAGAGGGAGCGAGCTGCACGCAGGCATCGCCAGGGAGTTGTGAGCTTCGAAGTGTCACTCCCCCACAAAGGCTCTCCCGCCGCCGCGCTGTGCCGTGCATGCCTCTTCCACTTCCTGCTGCAGAGCCAGTTCTGCCGCTTACCTGGGAGAGGCAGGGAGGGTGTCGTAAAAGGAGGAAAAAACCGCCCGGCCGGCTGAGGAAGGAGCCCCGGGCGCGGCGGGAAGCGCAGGAGGCGCGCAGCCCTCTCGCTTTCCTCGGGCAGCCCAGCGCGAACCTCCCTCGCCCGCAAGGTAAGAAGTGTCAGAGGTGCCGCCTCTCTCGGCCCCTGTTTGCCATCAGCTGCTGACCCACGCCTGCCTCTCGCTGGGGCCTTTCCCCCCTCAGAATGCTGCCTCGCTCGCTTTCTCCCCCCTCTCTCGTGTCATGAGAGCCCGACTTCCACAGATGGTCACAACATGTTTCAGCCATTTCGCTGCAGTTTGTTTGGTTTGTTGGTTTTTGTTCTTTTTTTTTTTTTTTTTTTTTTAAACCAGGAGGGGTTTGGGGTAAACACTGGGGACGGATACGCCTGCTGTTGAAATGTTGTCCTGCCTATTTACGTAGTTGCCTGGCAATGCTTGGCGGCCAGGCCTGATCCCGCTCCGCCCTGCCCGGCTCTGCAGGCTCAAGGTGGTTTGTTGGCCGACAGCCCTTCTCCCTTACCCTTCTCCCTTACCCTTCTCCCTTTCCTTCTCCCTTCCCTTCCCCCTTCCCTTCCCTCCCTGGGGCTGCATAGGACAGGTCCACGGACCTGGGGAGGGACAGGTGGCAGCAAGGCGTGAAGAAAACAGGATCACAGACCCTTTTTGCGTCCTCCTCTATAGCCTTGGTGCAGAAACAAGTGGGAGCAAGGTGGTAGTGTTTCTTTTCGATTAGGATAAAGCCAGCCGTATAAAACCTGCTCCCATTTCACCCAGTTTCAGGATACACGTTTTGTAGGGTTAGCACTGGCTGGGCACCGAGATTGGCACATCTGGGCTTACTGGTCCTCGACCACCACCAGCCACCCCGAGACCAGCAATTGCCATTTCCTGCAAGCCCTGGGTGGGTTCAAGGCCTGGACTGGCCACACCAGTGCCCCACCATGACCAGATGCTGCTGTGACACCCACGGCAGGTGATGCCAGAGACAGGGATGCGAGGGGCACAGGTGGCTGGGTCAGGGTGGGTGGGTGGGTGGCTGCTGAGGGTGCTGCTGGCTGCAATGCCATCAGCCTCTGAAGCTGGGCTTGCCCTTGCAGAGTGCTGGCAGGGTCTGGAAGCATGCTGTATTTTTTTTTTTTTTTTTTAAATTTTCCTATGGAGTTGAGTTTTCTTTCTGTTTTCCTAAGGCAGGAAGCAAGGCATGTGCAATTATGGTGTTCGTGTCTGTCAGTGCCCCCCGCCCCCAGGAGTGGCTTTTGAAGTTTGGCAGAGGGTACATGTCTGAAAGATACACACATTTCTGCACGTTTCTTGACTGCAAGTGAGCGAGGCAGTTCTCACGCCAGCTGAGGGAGACACGTCAGGTCCCGCAGGCTTCCTCGCGGCCTCCCACCGCCCACGCACCCCGCAGCCCTCGCTGCAGAACAGGGAGAGTGGTTAGGGATGGGAGAGACATCGGCCCTGTGAAATACCAGGACTTCTTCCTTACTAGGAACCAGAGTCTTCAGTGTAAGGCATGAAGCTATAGGAAAGCAGGCTGAGGAAATTGCTGCCTCTCAGGGTGATCCCTCCCATCCCACCCCACTGAGCCAGCCTCAATTTTGTGACAGGAGTTTTGGATGCCCCAGGGCCATGGGATATCCCAGGCTGGGGGTTCTTAAGTGCGTGTGAGAGTTTTATCAGCACCAGAAATGGGTGGGAAGTAGCCTCTGGAAAACAATCACATTTTTAAGGATACCAAAGATAATTGTAGACATTTTCATATTTCACAAAGTTTAGAAAACTGGCAGGGAGTGCTGCCTATATCTGAGATGCCTGTTTGGATCCTCCTAGAGGGTGTCACTCTCTAGTTTCTTATTACTTATTACCCGGCATTCCTTTAACATGTATATCAATGTCTACACTAAAAAGGCAAAAAGTATCAGGTCTGCTCTAGCCTTTGCACCATGGATTGTCCAGTGAAGCAGCATTAGTGCTGCAAAAGAGAATGTGATGTTTGCCATGCAGGGAGGGTTTGAAGTATGTTCTCCTGGCACATATACACTTTCCTACCATGGCTTCAGAAAATACGTGAGAGCAACCATATAGTCATAGGAACATTGTTTTCATGTTCTTTTTCTAATTTTTCCAGAAGTCATAAAAATAAACATTACCTGCCCTAGAGGGCTAAAAGTCTGGACTAGGGATGTGACACATCGCCTTAGTCTTTGCTGCGGAGGGTACCCAAGGAAGAGGGTCAGTGTCTGTGATGAGAGCAGCCAAAATTTTTCATGGTGAAGTGTGAAACTCCGAAGCTTGGGTTTCCTTGGCAGTGCTTATGTAGGTTGTAGACCCAAACCAGTTCCCACATTTGCACTTGCTCCTCCTGTAAGGATTTCTCTCTGGGTTTTTTTGAGGAAAGTTGTGTCTAGTGGTTCTGGAGAGAAAGCTGCACTTAGAGCAAGTGCCCTTGCATGTTTATGCTCATCTCACCCCATGGAAACAGCATTCCTTGGGATCTCAACATATGCATCCTCACAGCAGCTTGCAAATTCTGCATCCGCTTACTCCCATCCTGCAGATGGGAGCAGCACCAGGGAGCTTAAGGGATTCAGCCAAAATACGCAGGAATTATTTGGAAATCAAGAAATTCCTGTCTATCCCCACCCCTTGTGATCTCAGCTTTGCCTTAATCTCTACCCGTGCCATTTCAGAAATGCTGTGACTGGTGAATAAAAAACCCTGTCCTTGTGTGTTGTGCACCAAGAAAGATGAGGTTTCTTTCTCACCCTAATGTTTTCTGTTTTAACAAGGTAGGCAAATAAAACTTTGATCAAAAGAGCAATGATATTTTCCCCCTCTCCAGAAGCGGCAGAGAGCACAACCATGCTCATGTTGCAGTCTCTCTCTCCTCTGTTTCTTCATGACAGAAGGTTTCTAATCAAAAGCAGATAGATGGTTAGTGTGTGTTTTGGGGCAGCGCATCCTGACAAGTCTTCATGCTGGAAAACAGATGAAATAAATACCTGATGGATTTTGCAATCAGCTGCAAGAAAATAGCGCAGATGAGCTGAGCCCAACACCCTTCCCCTTGTTCCCTTGCCTCCATGGGAGAATTTTTAGGGGACTTCGGCCATTGCTTCAAACTTCGGTGTTCAAGGCCATCTCTACTGACCTGCAGAAGAATTTGTTCCCTTTCATTTATGCTCTCCCTGCAGGTTTTCAGGAGTGGCTATGGCCAGCAGCAGCTGGCTGTGAGCAGGAGGTCTGGATGGCTTCCCCTGTCTTCCTGGCAGAAGCAGAGCAAGAACCTCTCTGGATGTGGGAAGCCTCACAAGGGAGCTGGGATGAGGTTCTTCTCAGGAGCTTGAATCACTGAGCACCCACCCACAAAGGTTATTTGCTGAATTAATGCACATTGCAGAACTGGGTGTATAAGGAGAGGAAGGAAAAGAAGGAAAAAGAATGGTTTAAGGAGTTCCCTTGACATTTTTGGGAGCAGTCCAGGCTCTGTGCCTCTAGGAAGGGCCTCTTCACTTTATTACAAGCAGAAATATATGCAACGGCTCCAGCTGGTTATCAGTAATCTCCTGAATAGTCAGAGGTGCAGGGGGGATATTAAATTCTTGACATTTTCTGGCAATATCATGAACAGACTTGAAGTTGCGGTGTCTTTCTGAATGAGATTGGGCACGATCTCTGCTCTCCAGCAGCCTTTGTGCCAGAGAGAGGATCAGGCTACAGGTTTCTGAGGGTATTTCAGTATGCTGAAGCATTCCTCTACCCTAGTTCTTCAACACAGGAGACCAAGTGAGTCATTTTCCTGCCTTATGCATAACTGTGTTTGCAGGATAAGCTAACTAGAAAAGTCAAAGGAAATAAAATGAAACTCGGCAGCACAAGGCAACATAAAATACAGGGATAACAGGCTCTTTTGGGTCTTTTTCCAAAAGCCAAGAATCTTCAACTGAGCAGAAGCAACACCCTGAAGCACTGCTGTTGGAGGAGGATGTTTTTGAATCATCTGTTACATTTTCAGCAGTGTGGGGATTTCTCTTGGGAATTCCCATCCACATGCCATTGCCGGCATTGCTCAAAAAATGTTCAGCATGTCCTGGGGTTAATTTATCCCTGGGGCCATCTCTACAGACAGAGCTCTGCTGTTGTAACAGCTTCTCTCTCCAGCCAGGGCTACTGAGGGAGGAGGTGGGGGATGAAGTCACATTTGCTACTTTTTCAATGCCAAAGCCCTCATCCCCTTGGTGCCTCCTACCTCGACCCTGTGGGAGCACGGGCTGTGCGTGGGTGTCAGAGCTCAGATTTTGCTTAGACCCTGCTGCAGGATCTAAGCAAAAACCTATCTTTAAAAACTAGAATTTTTTGCAGGTAAAAACATAAGTGATGGAATTGGTTGTCTCGTCTGTCTGACCAAATTATTTCACTCATGTATTTGGAGTAATTTTTTTAAGCTCATGTTACACAGGAAGGAAATAAGGCTGTCTTTCAAATATTAAGTTGATTTGGGAGATAAAGAGGCGTTTATCCATTCAGAGGTTAAACGAATAGGAAAGACATTTTTAAAATATTCTGAAGTAAGACATTTGAAGAGTTTGGTAGCTGATGATTTGCAATACAGTTTAATAAAGTCTTAATATCCCTGCTCCAAAAGGCAGACTAAATACATTCAATAACAAACTTCAAGAAAGCAAACCTGAATTTTTCTTGCCCATGTTGTCCCTTTCATCGGATTCATGCAGTTCGTTCATAGATAGCCAGATGTTAGCAATGGAACTAAAAAGAAGACCAAAAACTTTTGAGGTTGTAGCCTCCAAAGGAATTTGCTAACTTTTAAATCCTATCTGACACCCAATCCAAAACCTATGGAAGTCAATAAAGAGATTCCATTTACTTCATTGAGCTCTGGATTGAGATCTTGATTTCTCCACAGACATCTGTTCTTCTTGTCATGGTGCTAAACTAAAGGCTATGGAATTTCGAGGATATGAATTCAAAGTGTTTTGTAGCATTTTCACCCAGCTACTTCAGAGACCATCAAACCAGCATTTTAGTGTATGAGGCATTGCAAATTTGTTTCCGAAAAGCCTAGTTTGCATGTTTGCTAAGGATTGTATCGAATGGGAGGGACGATCAGACAATGCATGTGGCTACAGAGGTGGAGCTGTACCCCAGTCCATAGCTGAGCTTGTGCATTGTGAACACCAGGGTGAATTTTGCACAAGGAACCAGTTCACTGGAGATGCTCAGAGGGGAAATAAGAGTTTGCAATGTGATTTGTGCCGCCGGAGTGTGCATCATTCACTTCAACGCACAGAGATATCCGCAAGTTGAAGCATGTCTGAGCGGGCACCTCAAGGCCAGCTGATCCAAGGGTCAGGTTTACAAAGCTGTTGAGATAAGCAGAAGACAGATGCTTTGCAGGATGTTTGACACCTCTCCTTCACAGGTGCTTCTCTGTCAGGGGACCACTCAGCAGCTTTACAGCCTGGTTGGTGTAAATCTGACTGTGCTGTACTGCCCTGGTGAGTCACCAGCCCAGGGCAGTCATCATTTAAACTGTCATCTGACCAAAGGTCCCAGGCAAAGGATGCTTTGCCACCGCTGCACAGCACAGCATCAAGTCCCTGTCACAGTCCTGTGCTAGTGCTGAGAGCTTGACGTTTTCTCTTTCCCAGTTTTCTCTTTCCCATCACGTCAGTTATGCCTGTCAGAACACCAGGACTCAGTGGGCTTGGCCAGTGTTTATGACCTGGCGTAGAGGAGAAGGGGTGCAAACCTCAGGGAGACACATGACAGTGGTGAGCTGAGCTGACTGCCAGCCTTTCCAGCCTGGGCGCTGGAATGGGCAGGAGCTGGTTTGGCACCAGACCCAGCGCTCTCGTGCAGGGGCTGCAGCTGTCGGAGCAGCAGCGTGTGCGCTGTGCTGGTGCAGCTAATAGCTGCTCTGAGGACTTGCCTACATGGGAAAATTTACCAGCGTAATTATCCCACTGTAATTATCCCAGGATAACTCTCCCTGTGGATGTGCTTAATATAACATAGGGTATGTGTGAATATATGGCAAATCTTCTGCACAGATGGGGCTTAAGTTGCGTGGAGGAGGAATGTTTACATTGCAGCCCAGCAGCAAAGCACAGTTGATATCCTGCTTCCCAGCAAATGTTACACCCAGAATTTTCTGTGCCAGAAGTACTTTCGGGGGAAGTACGTGTCATTTGATCTGATCAGCAAGAACGTAAAGCCTCAACCTTGCCCTATAACATGGGGCACAACATTTGCTTTTACGGAATCGCTGTGGAAGCTAGGATAAAGGCTGGGACACTGCTTTGTACCTCTCTGTGATCCTGTTCAACTCTTTTATAGAGTGGTCATTTAAGTTTGTTCTTCATTTTACTTTTTTGTTCAAGATACTGTAACTGAAGTTGGGAGAAACCATTGGATCACTAAAAGCTCTTCAAACATGTTGTGATTTTGACTTTCTCTACCAGGCTTTCAGGCCAGATTCTTTCACGAAATTTTATCATTCCCATTGCTTGAGTGTTTAGTCCCCTCTCCTCTGATAACTCTCCTACTTGGGATTTTAGCTTCTTCAGTCTGATAGAAGGTAAATGGCTGGGGAAATTATGAGCACCAAATGCATTTTTCTGTACTCCATGGTAAGAGATAGAATTTGCTGGGAGGAAGCTGAGCTGCACCCTGTAAAAGGATGAAGATGGCTGCACTTCCTGAAGCCTGCTCAGCATTCACCCATCACTGCTGCTGTCATCCTGACTGAGGGTGAAGCAAAGGCATCCATCATCAGGAGTCACTTGGCCAGACCAAATTTACTGATAGCAGTCCCAAAAGGAAGTGATAGTTTTGTTTTGGGCCCAAGTCAGTTCTGAAGGAAAGAGGAAAAAAATCCAACTGATAACTGATGTCTCTAAATTGTCTTTTAATTTTCAACAATTTAAAATAATGAGAGTTCTGCGATAATAGACTGGAAGATATGGTATAATAAAGTAAGCAGCAGCACTTGGAAACAAGATTTGGAGTTGAACTTACTCAGCTAGGTGTGTGGTGAAGTTTAGATCTGATGCATCAACTGTTATTAGAAGGTCAGGAGTAAAATAATTGCAAGTGGCTGTATTCCCTGGATTATGCCTTAACCAAACCTCCAGACCTAAGCAGTCTGATCTACTGTCAGGTGCCAGAATTACTTCTGAGAGACAGTTTATCTGCTTTTGCTCCCCTTCGGTGTCAGCAGGAACAGTTAATTTCAGAAATTCCATAAAAAACATTTGATTTGCGCAACACAATTTCCAAAACTTTAACTGCTATTTCTTTTCCAGTATCTGAGATAGAGTTGTTTTAGGATTATTGCCCATGTGAAACTGTACCGTGTTCACAAGGGTCCTTTTTCTTGTTTTCCAGCTTGCTGAAAAATCCTGGCCTCGCAGTAAGGCAGCTGACTCACTTCCGGTTCAACAAAAAAATTTGGAAATGGCCTCTGTGTCAGGTTAGTCCAAATTATAACTCTCTACTAGCTTCACTCCAGCTAACCCTCTACTTTCTTGTTTTGCCAAAAGTCAGCCAGACCTTTCTTGCTGTTTTCTGCCATCTTTTTAAAAAGCATTAAAGTATAAAAAATATCAAGAATAGATATTGCTCTTCAGTATTCCAGCTCACAGTCACTGAATGATGATGGATGATAGGCATTTGACTGTGTGACTGTCCATCTCCATTGTTTCTTCTCTCAATTTTTTCAGGCACTTTTGTGGGTCGAAGCATACCAGTCGAAGTGGATGAATCCATGCCATGGTCCCAGTTACCTGAACATGTCTTGGAAAAGGCTTTGCAGCCTTCTGCAGAGGATACGGAGGATGAGGAGGCCCAGAGCCCATGTGTTGCTCGAACACCTCAGGCCGATCCATCTCGCCTTTGCAGAGCACGAGCACATCATCATTTAGCACTGTCCATGGAGCCAGACAGCAGCTTGTGGTCAAAGTATACTGATCCTGATGGAGATGGACGCTTCTGTTCCCCTGGTGAATCAATAGCAGGAGTATTTCCCTCAAAGACACATCCTATAGCTATGGACAAACCAGGCATGCAGCCAAGAGCACAGCCTTCAGCTGACACCAGGCTCAACTCCAGTAAATCAGAGCAGATCTTGTCTGATGTTCCCGAGGACTCACTGGAGGAGAACAGCCAAGGGAGTTCACAGTCACAGCAACCCTCAGGAAACAGACTCCTGGCAGAGCTGGGGACTGTAGATACAGGGTACAACTCCCAGTCACAAGACATCATGGGCATCAGGCATCTGGAACCCCCCTTACCACTGGTGTCTGTGCTGTACCCCCAGGACCTCCCAGGACCACTGATCTCCAGAGAGTTTTTGGGACCTGAGCATCAGCAGTGCCCTATGTGCCAGCACTTGCCCTATCCCAACAGCCCCTCGCAAGCCCACGGCTGCTTCAGGCACGGCTGCCCGGCACAGCAGCCCCCCCAAGGACCATGTGAGTAGCACCTCTCGCCCCACAGGAGATTCTCTGGCTGTATCTCAGCCATCGCTCACCAAGGGCGTTTCCAGCGCAGCATGCAATTATTAACCTCTTTAAACATCTAATTGCCGTCCATTTTACAATTTCAGATTTTTGGGTTATGCGGCTGCACTCTCTGCTGCAGAACCTCTGAACTTCTAAGTTAAAGAGGTCGTGGTTGCTCATCGAATGCGGGCGAATGATTTTGCCTAGAAACCAGCCTTTGTCGGTCACGCTGAGCATGCACAGCCTCTCCCTGCTGTTATTTCATATTCTAGTCATTTCCTTCCTCCTTGCATCAGTCATTCAGCAGCCTCCTATACCGACTCAATTCCTGTTGTTTTCATAGATTTCCTTGCTCCTCCTTGGTTCCCCAAAGTTGAGAATTTCCTGCCAGGATCAGGATGGGAGGTTACCCTTGATCTCCATAAATAGTATCGTCCAGCACTATGACCAGACTCACCCATGTGGTTTATTTCTATGTGAAAAGAGCATGCCATCCATCATGCTCATTTTTTTTCTGTTGTCAGTTGAAATGAAAGCTCATTACTTAAAATGGAGCCCTCTCAGCTGCTGGTGATTGTGTCGCTGAGCGCTGATGTGACTCCCTCAATATGGGCGTTCTGGCTCTGGGAGACTACAGCGCAGTTTACAGCCTGCTATTAATTAGTATTCCCTTTCAGTCTCTGAGATTTTTATCTGTTATGAAGTGAGCTTTGAACATTCAACAGCAATATCATTGTTTTAATATAATTTATATTACATTAGGCTCATGAGACCCTGACCTGTTTTGGGCTGGTTTTGTAATAAAAAGCTGTAGGCCTGCTCTGATAAACCTTTATTTATTTCTTTTTTAACCTTTTTTTTGACTCCATAGCATTTATATTGCATCTGTTTAAGGAGTTTTGTCATTCCAGCAATGTGCTATAATGAGGTATATGAAAGAGGAGGGTTTTAGAAACTCGGTTTCCAGCTCTGATTTTGGAACTTTCTAAAGGTGAAGGGGCTACAGATGGACTTTCAACAATGCCTACAGCTTAACATTTGGAAAACATCCTCTGGTTTTCTTTTGGTACCTTCTCCTTTCAGTTCAGCTCTAAGCAGACAAAGAGCTGGTTGCACAACACCCCTCACTATTTACCTCCATTTACCTCCTCCACAAGCAGGCATCGTGAGAAGTAGGACATTTGCTGAATGAGGACATTTTGTTTGAAAGCAGGAACTCTGAAAGGCTTTCTTTAGAAAAATCACTACCATTCCAGCCATATCCAGAGGGCAAAAAGACTAAAATAAGCTCAGATGGCTGGAGCAGATTCGGTCAGGACCAAGAAGCTGGCAACTGTACTCCTGTTTCTCACATGCCTGGTGCAGCGTAAATCACCTCCTGTCAGCCCCTTGTGTCTTGGATAATTGTTGGGCAGTGGCAACCCACAACAAAGCTCTGCAGTTTGTGTGTTGCAACACGCCTCCCCTGGGGAATAGCAACTGTGCCCGTAGGCTCTAAGCTGGCTCCGGGCACCTGCTATTTGAGATACAACAGCAAAACTGCTTCTGAAGTCAAGGAAATGCTCGCAACAATGCCATGTGCCCAGGGACCATTGTTTCAGATGGTTGTCTTTGAGAGATGTGGGGGTGTGTGGGCACACACGCCTGGCCACGCTGTGCTTTGAACAGTGGCTGCATCCAATATACTGTAGCATCAGACAGATCCAAAGGAAGCTGGTGAAACATTGGCCTTAAAAACCTCGAAACAAAACTGAGTGTCCCAGATTCCTGTCACCTTCCCTAGAGCCGGTCATGAGGAATCCATGAGGAAACCATATTGACTTGCAATGTGGTTCTCCCAGACCCTTTCACCCTGTCCTGTTGCAAATAGTTAAGAGGGGGAGTGGGAAAATCTCCTAAAACAATCTCAACAAATACAATGTTGCTGACTCACAATTTCATCGGGAATCTATGTAATTGTGGGGCTGGTTGGAGGTTTGTTGGGGTTTTTTTCTTAAGTGTTGGCTCCTGGAATTGGAGTATTTCATCCAGGCTTTGTTTTCTTTCTCTATCCTCCCCTTTAAAAAAAGAAAAAAGATAGATAGTCCTCATGGCTGCTAGGGAAAGGAAAGCATGACCTAAAAATAGCTAAAAGGATTTAAAAAAACAGTTTTGGGGGGAAAGAGCATTTGAGTACTGCAGCTTTTAGAGATAGCTCATAACACCATAATCATGCAGTGCTAATAAGCCCTGCCAGGCTGGACTTTGATCTGCACACAGCAGCTTGGAAGTGCACAGAGCTGCTGCCTAATAAAAACTGCAAGCAGAAAGACGGAGGGAGAAAAAAATTCCTTTTCCCCATTTGGGAAACAAACAGCTTACATTGCTTTCTCTTTCAGTTTATGCCAACGGTTCCACTGTACGATAGTTATTAATCAGTATTACGTGTGGCCAGCAACAGTAAAGGTTTTCAGAATTACTTAAGCAAAATTATCACTTTGGGCTTCCCCTGCAGCCTCCTGGATGGCAGTGGGAGCAGCAGCAAGTCCTTAAAAGGTCACTTTGACAGAAAATTCACACAAGGTGAAGTAACAAACGAAGCGATTATTTTTCCTCTTTTCATTTACAATAATCACAGTCTGTTTAGCCTTAGTGTTGCAAACTGATTTGTTCCAGGATTTTGCATCTGCTTTCATGAGAACTTTGGGATGATTCATTTTCACAAGTCTTTGCCAAAAACAAATTTAAAAAAACAACCCTACCAAAAAACACTGAGGCACAGTAAGTGCCGGGACAAGGCAGCCCTGAATGTTTAACTGTCAGCTGTCCGAACAGCCCAACCCCGAGCAGGGATCTGAACTGTGCTGTATGTGAATGGGAAATAGGAAGCTTTAGACTCTAAAACATTCCTTCATCTGGCTTCTTTCAGAGCAAGATACCTGCAAATGCCTCCAAACTGCTCAGTTTCCTGAGACATGCCTGGAAAGGAATAAACACAAACTGAGACAAAAATGTGTTGGCTGAAATGATAGTTGCTGCCTTTATTTTCTCACCCTCCCAGATGGCAGAGCTCCTTACCAACATTTTGCAGAGCCATCGCAACCACTTCCTCCTGTTCCTGGACCTTGCATTAGAGTTATACGCCCGGCCCAGCAAGTCATCCCAAATTACTCAAACCTTCGTGTTCCCAAGGGCACTGGAGATCGACCACCCCAGAGGACATGCTCCTCCCCTGGTCCTCCTCGATTCCCGTAAGTATGCCTGGGGGTGTGGAGGTTGTGGGAAGTGGAAGTTCCTCTGATCTGATTGTGTGGGCTTTCAACCAGTAATTCTGGATCCTTATACTGTGAGCGTGCCCAAGCCGCAGGGGTACATGTGAGATGCTGGGTCATTTCCTTTATTTGCTGTTTTACACCCAATGGGGGCCTGACCCTTTCCTAAAGAAGTTCAAAGCCGGATATCTGATATGTTGTTAGAGCACACCCTGAAATGCACGCCTTAAGGAAGTTAAATGTTTGAAGGGTAAAGGGATGAGGAATTGAAAAATATCTCAGTTGAAACCTTAGACCTCTCCTGCTTACGGTCAAAGGTCAGTTTGGTGGCTTGCTGGGGTCTTCAGCTTTACACTGTACCAGCCTGGGACAACTCAATCAGTGGCTTCCAGTGATTTCCTTCTTACCTCTTCTGTGGTGCAGAGAAAAAGGGAGAAAACCCCATCAGTTGCTGATGTATCTCTACACTGCAGTTTGCAGCCTTTTCTATGATTTTTCATAGCAAAATATCTGGCACTTTTCATCCAGGGCTTTTTGAGTGATTTTCAAATATAAATTTACCAGGCCTTATATTCTTGTAAGTATCTCATTAGCAGATGGGAAATCCTATTCATGCAGGGGTTCCTTCAGACTCACCTATCTAAAAACAAATGGAAGCTTCAAGTTTTGAGAATATCTGAAATCAGACCATTTTTATTCAAGTGCCACAATACTTTTAGAGGTGCTAAACTTTCAGGCATCTGTGCTTGAAAATGTCCACTTACATGACATAGTCTTGGCAGGGAACTGTGAGAATGGGCAGGACAAAAGAGAGCAGACAACTGAAATATCATTTTGCTTTGGCCCGTTAAAAATTAAGGGCTGTAACAGAAAAGTGACAGCAAGATAAAGCAGTACCTGCAGCAAAGAGAATTGCACTGAAGATTTTGTATGAAAATGTAAAAATATTGGGGAATAGTGAGTATCCTTTGCAGTAGTAAAATTTAAAACCAGACTCCTGATTCTTGGCACATTTGTTAGATAAGGCAGAGTTTAGGGAAGATCTGTAAATTAGCCACCAGGTTTTTTTTTTTGTGGCCATTGATGAGGTATGTGTTGCTTTTATTAGTACTTTCTTCTGCTAAAAGAGATCCAGGATACTCGGGGTCTGTCCTGCGGCTGCGTGGCTGGTGCTTGCAGACTGACTCCAGGAACAGCAGTTATATGTTGGTAATATTTGCCTATAGAGTATTTTGTAATAGAAAACATCTGCACTGAAGTGAATAAACCAAATCTTAATGTGACAACAGAAAACATGCTGCAACCAGCCTGTCATCATTCATTTAAGGAAAGCTAAGAAAAAAAAAGAGAGTGGTCTTGATTGACTAAACATCACAGCTCTGTGGGGAAAAGCTCTCAGAGAAACCTAACACTCATCCAGCAGATTCAACCCAACAGATTGCAAGCACACTCACATAAAAATCTCTATAGATTCACCTTCTCATTGACTAAAAATGTGAAGCCAAAGTGTATTAGGACAAGAACTGCTAAGCTTCCTAAAATTATCCCTTTCTGTCTGTTTACTACAATGGAGAAGATGTTAGGCAAGGTTATTGCAGGTCTGGAGTGCCAGTCCCTAACACGAGAAACCCTCGTTTGGGTCTGCCATTGCTGGTCAAGAAATTAACTTTGTTCCCTTTGGCAAAACATTGGGTTTGTCCAAAACTGGAGGCCCTCCAGAGCTGGAGCTGGAGTGCCCTTGTAGACCCATTTTCCCAATTTCCACCTTTCTCTGAGCTTCTTGCGCTGCACGGGACATCATGAGAGCATCTGAGGTGCCACAAAGCATTCTTTACCTTTAGATAATAGGAGGAGGTTACGCAAGGGCCCCCCGTTCCCGTACGTGCATGACAACATCCACAACATGGCATTATTTCTCACTCAGAAGCAGCCTTTGCTTCTGCTAATTGCAAGCTGAACAGCTTTCAGCTATGATGTGACTTACTTCCTGTGATTAATGTTGTTTCTCCAATAAACTGCTTCTTGTGGTAGCCTGTCACCAAGGTATCCGTTCCAAAGACACTGTAATAACTAAGCAGATGTGCTGAGCCAAGCATTTCTGCAAGAACTTTTCACAGCTAATACGCAGATAAAGTTCTTAGTGTGTTATTAAAAGGAAAAGAAATTCTGAATTTTGCCTGAAAATAAGTATTTTCTAAATCCTCCATTGCTTTTCTTTGTAGGAACCAGCTATACAACCAGCTACCTAATGGTCAGCTGCCTCCCAAGGCATGTGGCCCAGATGAAGCCTGCGGTTGTCCTTCTGACAATTTTCCATCTCCAGCTGCTGTCCCGAGACCTCTCAGTAACCCTGCAGCGAAGGGAACTCTGAGAACCAGCAATCTGCCGGAGGAGTTGCGTAAGTGGTTAGCAAATTTGTTCCGTGCAAGATTTTACAGCACAGCCTAACAGCTTTAGGTGGGAAAGCTCCAGAGTGGTGAAGGGGGAGGAGAAGGCAGGGGGAAATTACATTAAGACACAAAAACAACAAGAAAAGAAAATACCGAGTGTCACCACATCTGTTGGGTCTGAGTGTCTGTGTTCGCTCGGACGGAATTATCCCCTTGAATCCTGAAAACATAATTGTCATTAATTGCTTGTTATTTTGTTTACAAAAAGTAAATGCTGTTTAGATTGTTTTCATGACTCCGTACTAAACAGGATATCCCTTTGAGGCAGGAGAGGCTGGAGCTTACAGTAAAAGACTAATAACAAACAAAGCCCGAGGGATAAAGTGTTTCTGCCTGTCCCAAACCAGACAAATATGTCGAGCTTTGACCTCAGTTTCTCCCTGAACTGGTGAGTTTGGAGAGGACTCTGGGACATGCTGAGGGCAGCACAGGCTCTGCCTGACGTGCTTCTATTGCCACCAGCCCCACAGATGCATTCACCCTCCAACTCTTAAGGGAAAGTCATGTTTCAGAAAAATGGCTTCTTTCTGAATGCCAAGCTGACTAGTAGGTGAGATGTACCATTGCTAAGAACCCTCCACAGCTCTCCTGAGGTTTTGATTTTTCCTTTATTCTTCATTCTGTGTATCACCTTTCAAATCCAGAGAGTCACATCTCTCTGGCATGTAGGAGTGAGTTATGATACCAGATGCCACTCTTGGATAGACCCTACTTTATCAGTTAGTGTGTCCTAGATGGAGGATTTACTGGGTAAGACAGGGTCATCTGTGGTACATGCACAGCTGGATTAGATCAGCCACTTGGTTTATTCTGATGCAAATCCATGGAAACCCCTCCCATAAGGGCAAGGACATTGCTGTCACCGGCCATGCATCCTGCCTGCACAGGGGCTTAATGCTGCTCCAAGGAGAGCCAGTATGACGTGCATATCAGCGGGCCTGGGGAAAGCCGTGCTGGCTGCAGCCAGTGCAGGTAACACGAGGTGTGGGTGAGAGCCCAGGCTCAGGTATGCCCAAGCGCTGGGAAAAAGCAGCTCTGGCCACAGGGCAGGGGGAGCAGCAGAGGGATTTACCCCCTGCAGCTTGCCAGTAAGGCATTGAGGAGCTCAAATCTAGAGCAAGGTTCTGTACAGGGGGCTGGTTTCAACACTGAGCCACTGCACTATCCCACATGCATTTTGTAAACAATCTCAAGAGACCTAAGTGGGCAGAACCTGCAGCATGGTGGAAAAGGAGGGCTGTGACAGTCTCACCCTCTGAATGGTGTATTTAAATGTGTTATGTATTCATACAGACTCTCTCTCCCAGGCAAGGTCTTTATAACCTACTCGGTTGATACAGCAGTGGAGGTTATGAAATTTGTGAACTTCCTGTCTGTAAATGGATTTCAGACTGCTGTAAGTATTCCTTCCGGAGAAAATTACTTTCAACCAAGGAAGAGACTTTTTTTTAAAAAAGCAGAGGCTATACACTGTCCATTTAAATGTTTTTCTGGTTATCATCACATTTTGTAGGCTAAAGAAGATACAAATAGAATGAACTAGCCTTGGTTTTGCAAGCTGTAACTTAAATGATCTGCCTTTTCATTTATTCTTCTTTTAACTGAATTTTGTGCTTTGAAATATGCTTTAATAATGACCCTGGAAAATTTCACTTAGTGACACCAGATGGGCAATAGTATGAGTTTTTCTGAGCTATTCCATTAATATTGTCTCATATTTGATCTGTAATACCAGTATTACAAAAGGTCAGTTTTCATGTTCATCCCATCCTACCTTTTTTTCTCCGATGCTATTACATCATTGATTCTTCAGATGTGAGTAACTTTCTGCTGAAAAAAGATCTAAAAGTAGATTCTAAAATTCACCCAGTTTAATGAAACAGCCCATCTCATGGTTTCATTTGCTTTGTTATCCCTTTAAAAGTGATTTTGCTTTGTTATACTTTTAAAAGAGATTCTAAAAATCATTGGCCTGAAAAGGTCTGTGTCATACTGTTTAATCCTATAAGCCATTCAGATTTTTACTGAATTTCTCATGAGTTTGCTTCATCTTAGAGGCCCACAGAGGCTCTAGGATTCAGCGTTCATCAAAATCTTGATTCATATTTTCTTGTTTCAAGAGCATATGCTATCTGACCCCTCAACCTTCACTCTTTGGCTCCAATTCAGGAAAGCATTTAAGCAAGTGGCTATCATTAAACTGAATGAGACTCAGTGGGGGGCTTTGCACATGCTTATTTATTTTCATGAATCAAAGATTTTTTTACAGAGACTGCAATTATACTTCTCTCCAGCAGTTCTTTACTATGACCAATTCATAAGAAAGGTTTTGGGCACCGTAGATTTACAGAGTAGAAGGCTCTGTAAATAGCACCTTTGCTGGACAGGCAACTCTTGGAGTCTGCTGCAGGATAATAAATTCAGCAAAATGGCCCCAAAGCAGGGAAACAAATGGGCTCTCTGCATTCAGAAAGGGAAAAAGAAAGACATCAGCAGATCATGACTCTTATCTCAAAAACTTGGAGAAGTTAATACTCACCCCATTGGTCACAGTCACTGATTGTTGGTTTCCAGGTTTACTGGGCGTGCAGAGAAGCAAGCAGTGTTGGTCATATTCAGTCCTATGAAGTCCTCCACTGTTCTGCTGTTGCTGAAGTCTGGGTGACTACACCCATGATCAGTGACCCGGATGACTTTCCACCACACACCCTGAATATTTAATTCAATAAGAAGCTAAAGCTTCGCACTCAGTATACCCTTGCAGCCAGAAAATAGCGGGTATTTGCAGCTATACAGGTGGAGAAAGTGGGCAGCACCTTGTTCTGTCCAGTTAAAAATGCCTGGGAGCTGGGGGCTGGCAGGGCAGCCAGTCAAAGGGCCAGCTGAGTGGGAGCCCAAGAGTGTGCCTGCAGCAGCCCCTCTCTGCCTGCCTGATGCCCGTCCAGCTCAACTCCGGACTGCACGGAAAGGGGAGAAGTGCATGTACACATTTCTTTCCTAAGGGAATTGGGCATGCTTGTCATAAACAAGGAAAGGAGTAGGTGCTGGATCAGTGCCATAAGATGGGGAGGAAAGGTGAAGGGGCGCTCACCACAGACTTTCATTCTCTTGCAGATTGATATCTTTGAGGACACGGTACGAGGTATTGACATCATTAAGTGGATGGAGCGCTACCTAGGTGATGTATGTAAGGGCAATTTAACCTTGTTCATAGCAGAGGTGACCTGAGGAAATTTGTTGAATTACTCTAATACACGACAGGGACAGAATGAAAATGCAAGACCCTACTCTTGTCTTCCCTGCCTCTGTAGAAATGGCAGAGGCGTTGCAGAGACAGTGTAGGCAAATCTCACTCACATCTGCATCTGATGGTCCCAGAGCTCTTTCTTTAAGAAATGAAGATCTAATCCTGGCATTTTTGCAATGCTGCCTGTTACATCCAGCCATTGGAAAAGTTGTCCCTCCATCTCCTTTTTAAATAGTGGGGTTTAGCTGTGCTTGGTTACAATGATCCCTGTGTTTCATCCCAGGCTGCATAGTCATGGCTAATATTCATCCTTCTCATCTGTAGCTTTTACACTGATGCCTAAAACACTGAAGGGTTCTTCTGGATAAACCATCCTACATTTAAACTGGAAATTGGTATTCTCTTGGTTGATATATAGATTTGCTCTCATCACTTTGTATCTATCTAAGCAGTAAAACAGAGATTTATCTTGCTGCCAGTGCTGTCCCCTGCTGCAACAACTTCCTCTGAAGTTCCCCTGAGCAGTGAGTTCACATCTCCTTTAGGATCAAGGCAGGTGGTCGGACTATACCGACCAGCCAGTTTGCACAGCTGGGTGCAAACTGGACATCCTGTCACGGGACAGGTGCCATCATGGGCTGGCTTCCTTGGATTCTCACCTTGCTGAGTAGCTACCAGATCTCTGACTCACTCTGGGCAGATCTCCATGGTTCAGGAACAGGATGACAGAGGTGGTGGACTCTCCTCCACCTGAGCAAGGAAACTCAACCATCTGAGCCAGCCCTACACAGGTTTCCTGAAGGTGTCCATGCAGGCATGATACAACTGCATGCAGAGCCAGCCTGGGGCCTCTGCCGTGGAAATGCAGCCGTGCCTCTCGGGGCTTGCATCCGGACAATACAGCTTGGGCTCACTGTGTGTAATGGAGGTACTGAAACCAGAAGACAGGGTGACTTTGCTTTTGCCAAAAACATCATCACTTAAAATACAAGCTGGCAGATTTCCTCTGGGACTTGTGCACAGTCAGTAGGAGACTGTGCACAATCCTGCCTCCACCTGAGGATCTTTCTCTGACTACTCACCCCAGAAAAGATTGGTTTCCCTCAGTGACTGTAGAGGCAGTTTCTAACTTCAAAACTCTTACATGTGTGTGGAGGAAGGGACTGCTTGGACACAAGCAGGGGAAAGTGTGCAACTGGGCATGTCTCTTGCAAACCCTCAACATCTGTAAGTGCTTACACACATGTCAAGCACAAGCAAAAGTCATTCTGGAGAATGTTGAGTCAGCGTAAGGGATAATGCCTCCTTACCGTATTTGACCCAGTGGTGGGGCAGATTCTCTTGATATAGCACAGAAGGAAGGAGTTAATTACGTGCCAGGCTGACTGTGATCCACAGACTTGGAAGCCTTACACAGCCTGATGTGTCAGGGATGAAAGGCAGGCCCCACGTAAACACAAGTAGGAAGCTTTCATCTGCTGCATTTCAGCTCGCCTGCCATTAAGGAGGAGAGATGTTTCCCAGATATAAAGGATGACCCCTCTCTGGAAACCTGAGCTCAGTGTGGGGCTGGGATTTAACACGTCAGAGGCAGGATCTGGGCTGTCCTAGGAGGAGGAGCATTGCCTTCAGCCCATCATGACAGAGCTGCCAGGTACCCCTAAAGCTGCCCAGGCCATCCACAGTAGCCCCGCCTCTGCACAGCCACTTCTCTGCACACTTTGCCACTAAGATCAGCAAGAAAAGAGGTCATTTCTGCTGCTGAGAGCCCTAGAAGTAGCTTCCACAGACCACTGTCTTTAGTAGCTTTTTGTATAAATAGATGTACTTCTGCATAAGCTGTTGGAAAACATTTGGGTCTGAATTTGAAGACAAAAGTTTTCTGTGTATGCACATAGACACTCTACACTGATAAAAAGTAGCTTTTTATGACAAGGATTCCAAGTGTCAACTGGTAGCTGCTAATACATCTCTTGACATTTAGATTTTCTATATTGAGATGTCGAGAAATAATAAGGAGAACGAGTGTATGAGTTCTCCTGTATTTCCTGCCAGAATGAATGAGATCCTCTTGTGTTTGCCAGGAACACAAAGATCACTTAAAACACAAACTGGCAGATTTCCGATCTGCCCCTACCAAACACACTGTGTTTCTCAATTTCATAAAAGTGCTTTTCTCCCTAACAGAAGACGGTGATGATAATCATAGCAATCAGTCCAAAATACAAACAGGATGTGGAAGGGGCTGAGTCCCAGCTGGACAGGGATGAACACGGCTTACATACTAAATACATCCACAGGATGGTAAGAAAGGACATGCATTTACTGTTTTACAAAGACTGTCTCTTCTTCTCAAAAGACAAATCTGTCTCCAAATGGCAGGTTCTTTGCTTTGTTTTCCCTAATCCCCATAGTTAAACACCCCTCTTTGGAATTCATTAATCCTTCCTCTCATCAGCTCCGTATGCTCATTAACATCTGCTAAGAGGTTCAAGGAAGAAAAAGCCTATTAAACATGCTCATCTTATTTCTTCATGTTCTTTATTGTTCAGTGTTGTTCCCCACCTTCACCTTTTTGAGCCCTTGTATAGCCCTGAGCACAGTCTTACCTAACAGTGCCTGACCTTCCTCCCTGTAAACCAGCCCCTGTTGCTTCAGCCATCCTGGAACGGATGGCTTTTTTCAGGCAGCAGTAAAGCTGCCTGAAGGATGGAATTGCAAAGCAAAGGCCGGAGATGCAATGTGGGGCTCCTGGGGAATGCACGGTGCCAGAGGACCAGACACCCATCTCCACAGCCTGTCACAGGATGGACATTTAGCCCAGAAGAGCCCATAGAGGCATGAAACTAATCCTTTCTCCCTTGGTTCGCAGTTAGCTGCCTTTCTCACCCTGGAACTCATCTGATCCCCCAGTTTGAACCTGCAGTCTGGTTTCTCAGAAGCTGTCACCAGCAGATGAGCTCTCAGCAGTGCTTTGCTGTCCGTACCACCCCTGGGATGCCTGTGTCCAGGGCCGTGGGGAACAGGCTGGGCCCTAGCTCAGACACAGACCTGGCCTCTGGCTGAAATCTCACCGGTTTGTAGGCCAAACAGGGGTGTTAGTCAGGTCAGGCTTCACCAGTTTGAGAAGGATTTCATGGGATTGCACCTGCAGCTAAACCCACAGTTATTTCACACCATGAAAATAAACATTCAAGAAATGTTGACAGATCTTTCCTGTATCCTTTCTGTAGCAATGAAGAATTAGATTAAGTGGCCAAGTGAAACAACTCCAAGTCCACCAGCAGTAGATAAAATAATTTAACAGAAGAGCAGTTTAAGTAAACAAGGAGTGTTTTTATACACAGGGCTCAGATGCATGCGCAGATAAATTGTCATGGCATTACAATAAAACTGGCATTTTGTTCTATCCTAGATGCAGATTGAGTTTATACAGCAAGGAAGTATGAACTTCAGATTCATCCCTGTGCTTTTTCCAAATGCCAAAAAGGTAACAGACATGCATGCTTATATACTTGCCACATGATTAAGTGCATATTATTTTGCTCACAGTGCAGCAGATGGAATCTTAAAACCCAAACACTCAATTTCTTGGTTCTTAATAGCCCACAAGTAATATTCCAAAGCTTATAGGTTTATGTATTCCAAAGTTTATAGGTTTATGTACATGCAAATAAAAAACATTTCATCCACAATATAAATCAGCGAATAAATGTATTTCTGATGATGAATGTACAAATAAAACTCAAATTGCCTTGAACACTGAAAGAATTTAAATGGAGAGATACAATCTATCCAGGAAGCATGCTTTTTATATTAACCCTTTTATAATTTTGTCCAAATGCAATGCTGGTGAGTGAGATGGGCAAGATTTATGACTGATGTGAAGAGAGGGTCTGGAAGAGGGTGTGTTGAGAATACAAAAATAAAGAGTATAATAAATACTGAAGTACTAGGCTGTTGCTTGAACTTTGACGGGCCTAGCAAAGGCAAACTAAGATTTTTTAGGACTTGCAATTTCATCTGCCCTCCTTACTTGTTTTGAAGATTCATTTGAGAATAAGAAATAAGTAATGCAACAGATTCCCATCTCTTCTACCTCACTCTGAGAGAATCTCTTGGATTTCTACAAAGCCAAAAATCTAAAAGGCTTCAAATATAGCTGAGAAATAATGTTCTTCATCAATCTCCTGCATTATATTCAAGTTCACTTTGCATAACTAAATGCTTTGTGCACTGTTGTGTAGCTATCATGTTGCCCCTAGGTACAGCTGCATTTTACAAAAGTATGGAAAAATTCTTTATATTTTTTGGGTGCCCGAATTTTGGAACATGAGTCAAAATTTAAACAATGTTATCAATGGTTATAGGGCTGTACAGTCCCACTGCACTTGTGTATTTTAGTGTAATGAAGTTCTTTATTTAAGCACTGATTTAAGATTAGAAATTTGGAAATATGTCCCTATATTTTTGTAAAATATGTGAGGTCCTGTGGAAAGAACAGTACCTCTGGTATTTCATGTCATTCAAATCCCTTCCTGAATGATCTCAGTCTGCTGCTTACCTTAACTAAGTACCTGGAAGACAGCCCTGGTGGGAATTGGGCAGGCCAAAGGCAAGGAAGCAGTCAGCATTTTCAGTCAGTTTTTGATGGACTGATAGGGCAAAAGGCTCCTAACCTTGGGGCTACTTGAGTGCCCACCATGTGAACAGTCTGGAGCCACATGGCACCTTAAGGGTTGCAGAGAGAAGTGTCCCAGGAGGCACTACAGCTGCCTTGGGGCTCTGAGACAGAACAATAAGTTATGTTAATTTGGGCTCAACTTTATTTATCAGAAGACTGTTTAGCATATAGCAGCAGTTCTCTCAGACAGTGGTCTGTAAGGAATTTCCAGGCTTGGTTCATCCAGCTGCCTCTATCAAAGCATCAGGCTCCAGGCGTCCTTCCTGCCCATCCTCTGTAGTCCACATAACCCTTCAGTTTTTAATGAGAGATGCCTTTCTCATTAAATTATGCAGATCAGCATTTTCTACTGCTGTTAAGCTTTAGTCTCTTTCTCCACGTAATTCTTTGGTACATCACCTACCTTCATCTAGCTACTTAATGATAATGTGACTGAGGACACCATGGGTGGAAGGAGAGCACCAGAGCCTGAACAAGTTGCAGTAATGAAGTCTGGAGGCAGTCAGAGGAAGTGAGGTGCCTGAAAAGCTGCCAAGTATATGTACAATTGGATGATGTTGGCGGGCAAATTACTTCAATTTTGTCTTTTTTATACTGTCCTTTATACATTCAAGTATTAGCATAGCTGGCAGTGGAAAAGAGCAGAAAATTATGATTTGGAGGTTTCATCTGGGGATGGGACTATTAGATGAGTTAATCTCATACAAAGCACATCATAAAGCACTGCTGGTATGTGAAAATTAGTCGACCTCCAACAGAAGGAGATCTATGTGATCCAAGGAGCGTTCATTAGGAAACTGAATAATGAGGCGAGGAATGCACAACACACAATTAAGGTGGAACTGGCATTTCCAGCTTCCCATTGTACACTACTAAAGGAAAATGGGTCTTGCTGGTTCAAGGTTTGCATCACAACAATCCACAGACATGTGTCCTCATCTGGCCACCTGATGACCCAAGTGTTAAGCCGAGATTGCCCCATACTAGAGGCTCCCTCTGGAAGAAACCAAGGGGTGAGATGGACAGGGTTGGTGCCAGGGAAGCCAGGAAATCTCAAACTATGCTCTGCTGTCACAGCCCTGAACACACTCTGCTCTATTCCTACCAGTTTGAACTGCGGAGTTATCAAATACTGTCCCTATGGCACAGAGAGGATTTCCTTTCGGTTCACAGATACACAGCCAAATTTTAAAAATGTAAAGGATAGTAACCATTTTCCCATTACTCCCACCTGCAATGACAGATGCTGTTGCATGGCAAGGAAAAGCCCCTTTCTCACTCTGGATAAAAATAGCAGCTACAGTTACCCTTTACCACTGCTTACACCTCTCTCAAGCTAAAACTACTGCCAGAGCTGATTCGTGTGCAGGTGCTTTTTGCACTGACTTCATTATGGAAGGTATTAAACAAAACTGCACAAGCAGTTTAGGAAGCAAGGCACGGAGCTTGTCTCTGGATGTATAGTGCCTCTCTCATTATATCCCCACATGCTGATGTCTTACCTACTACATGTTTCTCACACTAATTTCTGTCTTAGCTAATGATTTACCCATGTGGACCTCTATTAAACGCATTTCTGAAGTCCAGACTGACTATATGTACTGTACTTCCTTTGTCCAAAAAATGTAGTTTCTTATCAAAGACAGAAAGGGCTCATTTGGTAAACCCCTGCTGTATTTAATTGCATTTTCTTCTATAGCTCTTAACAAGATTTAGTAAAGAAACAAGTTCCATGTAGCAATGGTATGCATGTGCATGCAAACATAGTCATCTTTCTTTCTCCCAGTAACATTTGAATCTGTTTGCCAATTCCAAAGAGCTTTGTCAAAGGAGTAAAATTGACAAAGATTAAAATCCATTCCTATGCCAAAAAAAAAAGACTAGCAGGTAGAGGCAAGAAACCTTATTTTTGCTCCCACCAAAGGGAATGCTGTGGGATCTTACCCATGTGCAGTGAGATGTCCATCTGGAAGAACAACATTTTAAACCCTCCACTTTAGGGAGACCACTGACCAAAGCCTATCCTTTCTCAGCCACTGCAGAAAGAGGAAGGTCAGGCTTGAGAGATACCTCTGCCACTCACAAAGCTGCTTGTTCAGAAGCCTAGTTGAGTTCATACTAGTGGGTCTGTTGGTGCCTGTGTGATTTACCTCCTTCTTCCTATACATAAATCCTATAGCTCTAACAGAGTGGTTGCATCAGTTAACGCAAACTGCTCCCTGAGCAGACAGAGCAATGCAGCCTTGTTTCTACAGCTGTACAGGCCAAGGGAAAGACAGCCAATTTGAGAAGCATGATCATGGGAATGAAAGGTTTGGACTGCACCTAGGCTATTTGCTGGCAGCAGGACATGTGCAGCCCATGCCAGGGCATCCCCTGGTGAGGTGCCAGAGATGTGCACGCCAGCAGCTTTTTGCTCTGTCCTCTTGGAGCTAGCTCCACTACCTTGACAGGAACTGTGCTGCTCCTAACAGGGGCTGTCTTGGGAAAACACTGCTAAATAAGAGGTCCAGGGACCAAGTGCTGGATGTCCTGGCTCCTCATGTTGCTTACCTGCTCTCTCACTTTGGCTGTGTTCTGGTGTCTCCAATTCCAAAACAAATCTGTATCTCATGGTGACCATGAACTGGTTTTGGTTAAGGATCAGTCCCTCTGTTAATTAGTGGTATTATAACAGCCCTTCACCCCTACACATCCGGGCTGTCCATATGGAAACATCCCAAGGCTGTGGGAACATGGGAACATAAGGTCTGAGCAGGCTTGTCTCCATCAGCCGGCTGTCACTCTCCAGTGCCATGGCGGTCCCAGCTTCATTATGTTAATGGACATTAGCCAACCCCTATGAAGGACTGCACCTTTTGCAGGATGCAGGGATTGGTGGAGGTTTGACCCTGCTAATCTGGAGATGCATTAGTCTCTCCTCAAGCTCAGCATTGGCCTAAACCTTCTGCTCAGGAGGTGGTCAGAGCTCACCATTCTTGGCGAAGAAAGGTGCAGGGGGAGGGGGAGAGGGCTACGAGGATGTGAAAAGTTCCTGTGGGGTCCTAGTCTTTCCCTACTGATTCTCATCCCAATGTTGAACGTGCTGTATGGATCCTTTAGCAGCTACTAAGGTGGCAGCCTTTCCCTGCTAGGGGCACTGAAATGTCTCTCTTCTCTTCTCTTCTCAGTGTTTATTTTCACAAGCTTTTCGATGCCTGTCATTGAGATCAGACTTCCTTTGAAACGTGGTGAAATTAGCCAATGTGATGGCAGAAGAGAAAGAGAGACAGGCAAGCTGTGAGATCACACAAAGTTCATTTATTTAGGAACCCAAATACAATTCTGAAGCCAAATTAACATTTCTTGTTGTTACAGAAAGTGCCTAGAACAGACAAAATGAAATCTTTCTTGGCAGGGCCTGATGGAATCTGAAAGGTTCTGGTAGAGATTCAGGAGGATTTATGGGATTTAGCTTTTATTTTCTTTGGTTTTTTTCAGGAACACGTGCCTACCTGGCTGCAGAACACTCACATTTATAACTGGCCGAAGAATAAGAAGAACATCCTTTTGCGGTTACTGAGGGAGGAGGAATACGTTGCTCCTCCAATAGGACCTTTACCGACACTCCAGGTTGTGCCGCTATGAACATTATAACTTAAAGCACATGATGAGTGGTTGTTAAAGGGTTGTTCCTGGCAGGGAGCCAGCGCTCTTCCAGATGGCTCTTTTTGATGACAGAAGACACTCTTTCTGCTAAAGGAATTGGTAGTCTTGGGTTACTCAGGCTCAGCTTGTTCTCTACCATGTCAAACATCTATTTCCAAAGCTGATGGGGCAGAACTCTCTTCTCTAAATTTTTAAATAAGCTACAAATGGAAAGAATGCCCACTTTTATTTTAACATCTGGTTTTAACATATTCCTTTTATTAGTCATTATAGCAAACAAATACCAGAAATAATGTTGCAATAAGTGTAAAATAAAAATTACATCCTCCTTTTTGCTCAGGGTTTCTTTAAAGATTTTCCTGCCTTGTACAGCATTATCAAACCATTAATTTGTATATACACTACTAAATATATTTGCCTTTTGTAAGGCAACCTTATATACGGTGTCCACTTTTATTATTGCTTGAGACAACAGAGAAGCGGGTTGGGTAAGGCAGATTTTCCTTAGCCTGGCTTGCATAAAGACACTTGTCTTCAGTTAGAGGACTTTTAGATCTGAAATCTCTGGAATTCCCTTTCCTTACAGCTTGGTCCCTCACACCTCCAGCATGTTGCAGCAGTAGTCCCCGAAAGCAGAGCTGAATGCATGACTACGTGTGTGCTGTCAGTGCCATGGAGCGCTGCAGTATTTTTTATGGCAGGTCTTTAGCTTCACTACTGCTCTTCAGCCCTTATTTAAAACGGAGCATGTCAAAGGACAATTAGCATTTGGAGAGCCAGCGATTGTTAAGAGAAAGAACATTTGACTCCTACAGTTTGCAGTATGGAGTGTGGAACAATAAAATAATCAAAGATGGAGAGCCACAGGGTGCTGGCAACCAGGATGGCTCAACAACATCACGTCTGCTAAAATTTGGACATTTTTTAACAGACCACATAAGCACAACTTTGGTGAGGATTTTTTGGTTTTTTAAAGAGCCTTAACCTTACTGAGGTAACAGTGGACCCTATTGGCTTAAAATTCTGCAGCCCTATTTCTTTAGAGGAGTCGTACCAAGATCCTCCTCAGCTTTAGTATTTGTTATAGAATGACCCAAACACAGCTCTATAAAAATGTACATGTGTTTTGTAGCCTGAAAAGAAAATTAGCCCAGAAGTTGATACTCCTCTTACAGTATCCAAATTATTTAATTAGCTTTCCATGGAGGTGGTGCCAGCATGGTGTGTTGATGCAGGACGTGCTTCGTGGTGCTCATGAAGAAAAAATTAAAACTCAGATTTTCCTTTAGCAGACTTTTGCAAAAGTAACTGCAGCCATTTAAGAGAAGAGTGTATTCAGTGTTGTCAGCTCCTATGATTTTGACTGTGACATTTGCTGTGCTTCTTGCAACTCCAGTTTCAAAAGGGAAATTGGCTCAAGAACTGAAACGGGCTAATACCTGACATGCTGGAAGCTTCCTGAGAAGGCACAATAAAACCGTGTTAGGCAGTGGTACTTCTTGGCACCTACTTGCATGTGGGGAGGGGAGGTCTGTTCTTCATGTGATAAATCTTCAAATAAGAAAATAACTTTCTAGTATGTGGTGACAGCCTGAAATCATGACAGAAATCTATCTTAAATGGTTGACAAAGTAAAGACAAAAGGAATGGGATGTGGGTTGACATTTGGGGTCACCTGGAGTGCACTGCAGCATCGAGCTCAGCCTCTAGGTTGAGTGAGTCTCCTGAAATGCTGTGGCATTATCTGCCAACTCAGTATGGCTGCCTCTGTTATTTTAAGGTATCTGAAGTGTTTTAACACTGTGAAATAGTCTGTCTCAAATGGCTTCTGAGCCTCTTAGCCGATTTCTGCCACATTTCATAGGGAGAGCTCAAAGATACTAAGTGCCTGTGAGTTTCATGGAAAGAATTACCCGGGCAAAGAGTGAGCCCCAAACCCACATGCTGAGGAGGGAGAAGTTCCGGTCACTTCCCAGAGGTGGACAGCTGGCCACTCTGGCCCTGGCAGGGGGCTGGGAGGCCTTCTGGGGTACACAGCCTGCACAAGTCTGGAGGAGAGAAACACGTAGCGAATGAGGCTGTGTCCGTTTTGCTGCTTGCAAAGCAGCATATTAGGGAGCGCAGTTAAGCATTCAGAATGATTAGTGAGGCTGGGTAGTAAATTCCTTTCATCATTTTGGCTGTCATCCGAAAATATGTGCTCTAGATTTACCACAGATTTGCTTGGTTTGGGCCAGGGAATTTCATTAAGTAACTCCTGCATCACGTGATGCACAAGGTTGCATTAAATGGTCTGGTGATTATTTCTATTCTTCTGTTTGAACGATCCTTTTCTGCAAAACAATCCTAGCAGAGTGAGGAAGAAAAACTAAGCTTTTCTGTTTGCGAAGTACAAAGAGCCCGATCTATTTAACTGCTGGGGCCTGTTTTTTTTTTTTAATCGAATAACAATTCCCAGGATTCATTGATCTTTACATTAGTTAGAGCATCCTACAAGGACAGAAACCATGATGAGGAGAGTGTGAGTGAGTAATGAGCTAGCAGCCTAGTGAATCATTTCCCCTAAAGCTTTGTATTTGTAGAGAGACAGATGGTGAGAGCTGTGAAGAGGGAGAGGCAGGAGAAAAGCCGGTTTTTGCAAACAGTAGAAGTATAGAGGATGGTGAGGAAAGAAAAAAAAAAGAAATAATCAGCAGGTAGGGGAGAAGAAGAGGCTGCAAATACACCAGCTGTTTCAAAACTAATGCATTAATGTTAAAATGGATTAGGGTTAAGGGAAAATACAGAAAGGAAATTGCAGAAAACAAGAGCTTTGTGGCTGAGAGAGGGAAAATTTACCAAGAGCTGCCCTAAATATGTATCTGTAGATGAAGTCTCGAGTCAGTTATCAACTATATGTGCAATTAATGGAGAAGTAGCTGAAAGTATGCAAGACTCCATCCTGCAGGCTGGCAATGCTGCCCACCTGGAGCTGCTAAGCTGCAGGTACCCACAGAGGCAAAAGGCATCGCTTGGATGGTGACAGCACCAGGCGTTTGTCTCACAGCACCTGTAGATTTGCAAGGGGTGTGTGAGAGAGGAAATCCATTGTCCCTAATGTGGAAAGTAAGCAAAGCAAGAGAGTTACATACTTAACTCCCGGATGAGTGCAGCATTAAGATAGAAATAGAGGATTTAGAGACAGCCTGCTTTGAAGGCTTGCCAAAACTCAGATGACATTCATGCATGTAAAGATTTTTTTATGCAAGTCACCTGCATGACAAAAATAGGGTTGCAAAATTTTATCCCACAGTGAAGTTAGATCGGCCTCTCCAGAAAGGGATACATAGGGTGATTTGAGTACAAAGTTAATTTAATAAAGCCTTGTACGCAGCACAAGAAATGCTGCCCTAAGAGCTCATTTGCTCCTGGTAGGATCTTAACTGCCATCATTTGATGCCGTTTAAGAAAATAAAGCAGCAGACTTCCCTGCAGCCCCTCCGGGACCACCAGCAAGGCAGATAATGAAGCTGGCTCATTATAACAGCTCCACCAAAGGGCGCTTTGCTGAGAGCCGTTCCCTCATCTCCAGCCATTGACCAGGCTGCAGGTGCCAGAGACATGGGCATCTCAGTAACAGCATCAGTCTGGGCAGCAAACTTGGGCAGTGTGGCCAGGAAGCTGCCCAACGAGATAAGAAAAGGACCAATTCCCACCATTTAGGATGCTTCTGGGTTGTCAGATGGAGGTGCTGGTAAAGCTGACAGAGACTCCTGGTCTTAAAAGAGAAGGGGATGTGGGAGGGAAGAACTGGGAGCTCTGTGGCCTTGCAGTGCAAGAGGTCTACTGTGGTAATGAAGTAAAACGTGTCTCAGAGAGTTCCCTCACCCTCAGTGTGCAGAACAGGTACACGTTATCTTCCAAAGCAAACATCTCTCTTGTTACACTTTGGTTTTAATTTAACAGGTTCCTCCATGCCCACATCTGCCGCAGTCTGCTATTGTTTAACCCGTGTTTGGGAAACAGATCCTGCCTGGAAGGTCACAGCTTTCATCAGCCTCCTCCTCCAGCCTCCTTTATCATCATGTTGCTGCAGGGAAGCACTGCCACAACACCCAGTTCGCAGTACTGATGGGCTGGCACTGCTTCTTCTCCCCAGTCCCCCACATGGGTCCTCTGAAGAAGTTCCAGGCTCGCACACAGCACACTGGTATCATTACAAATCTCCAGCGTGTCACTTCTCCTTGAGCTGTGCCAATAGATGCTCACGCGGTCCCCTCAGCCAGCACAAATCACACTGGCACATGAACATCTCACAAAAGCCACTTGCAAAACCTTCTCTGAGACATCAGACACACCTCTCCCACCCTGCCTATTACAAGCAGTGCAGGAAGAGAAATGCCTGCATTTGTGTGGTATTTGTATTACAAGTTATTGCTCACAGCAAGAGGTGTTCTCTGGGCTGCAGGAGGACATCTGAGCAAGCAGAGGTTCCACTGCCATGGCAGACGGGTGCTGGATGCTGCTGCCCACACAGGCAAAGCCAAACCAGGCCCTGAGATGCCAGACCACAGAAGAAGGCAGCCAAGTAGCAGCCTGTCCAACCCACCACCAATTAAGCCAAGAATAAGATGGAATTGCTTAGCCCCACTACAGCCTTCATCGGCTTGGAGCCCAGCCTCAGCCTGATCGTGGAACAGTGCACAGACCACCAGCTGTGTGTCCCTGTCTGTGGCCAAGCTCACTTGTAAACAAACAAAAAACCATCTAAAGCTAAGTTTCCCAGCCTGGCCAGATCTGCCAGCTAGGCTACATTTCAAGGGCTCGCTGATGTAGATGGGACCAAACAAATACAAACAAACATACTCCCCTGCATCGTGGCTCTGAGCACTGCATGCCACTGCATGGAGCCGTGCAAACTGTAAGAAATGTCACCAAAAGCAAAGGCAGGGGTTTTTGAAACATTTGTTCTTTATTGAAAAGTATCAGGGACTTCTCCAGTTTCCAGAGGGTGAGGGGCAAGTGCCTGCTTGCCCACCTAACCCTTGGGTCAGGGGATTTTCACAGCAACCCCTGCAGACACCAAGTCCTTGGGGCTAATGGACAGATCCAGGGAATCTCAGGTGAAACTTAGATGAACCCAGTGGATGTAAATCCCCGCAGGACTGGCTGCTGTGGAAGGGGGACCTGCCAATGAGTAGGAAACTTCCCAGGACCTACTTTGATGGTTGGGCAGATGAAGCCCTCTCTGTCTGACTTGTACCACTCTTCTAAGAATGTGGAAATGCTCACTGATGGAAACCTCCAGACAACCTCAAAAGCATGGGTTTCCTGGGGCTGCAGAAGAAGGTACTGTAATGGCAGACACTAGACAAACACCCCCCGGCCAAACTATTAAAATAGTTAATAACTAAAATTGATTTTTAAAAAATCATGACTAGCACCACCTGCGGTGAGCTCATTCTGGCTGAATTTCATTCTTTGGATTTTCCATTGTTTTTTCTAAGGAAGTATATTCTGGAAATACTATCTTGGAGGCCTTCTTCAAAGCTACCTTCCTTTACTTGGGCTGACAGTCCTTACAGCATATCTGTTCTGTTTTTCATCAGCTACGCCCAGTGAAAATCTGGTAAATGTGATGCATTGTGACTGCCACGTTCAGCACTGCAGTGCTCTCATGTGCCAGCCTTGGGATTTCCAGAAAGCAGCAGGTGCTGCAGTCCAGTGTTAAAAACCCTGCAGTCTTCAAAGGAAGGAATTCAGTGAGAAAGATTTCTAAACAAATAACACTACTGGGGATTGAGCTGAACATCCCAGAAGCAGTGAGTGCATTAAAGAATCTTTCATCCCTAGGCTGGGAGAGAGAATTGAGCCCCGCTTGGCACTGACCAAACCCAGCCCAGTCAGTATCTGGTAGCATCAGTTCTCAGTGGGCATTGTGTGCATCTCACACATGTGCAAATGCACACAGCCAGATGCGCCCGCCTCAGTCTTTCTCCCAGAATTTCCCTCCAAACACACTGTACAGAGACACTGAAATCCAGCCTCGGCACTGATAAGGCACTAGTGGTTCCCAAATGCCGAACCAACAGCATACAGAGGACAACTGACCATCCCTGTTTACAGCAGACTAAAATTATCCCTACCAGCAATGGTTCCAGATGCTCAATACTGGCTTTCCCCACATACAGGGCAGACAATCATTTGGAAATCAGAAGTTTTATTCTTCACTTTATTACTGCACTGCTGCAGACAGCAGAAAGTTACCCACTCACTCTTCTCCAGCCTCCTTAGCTAAGAAGCTGAGACAATAGCAAAGTGGCCATTTAGGTAAGGTTGTTGAAAACTTACTGATTAAAGAACTATGTACATAGAAAAAATATTGATTTTTATGGGTCCATTCTCCTCACAGCCTTACAAGAGGCAGTTTTTTCCTTGAAGCACCAGCTGTGCAGAAGCTGAAACAGCAGAAAGCCAGCAGTAAGACTGTCCCAAAAGAGAGATGAAGGGGAGCTCTTAAAATAGGCACAATAGCACCTGAGAAGACAGACAGAGTACAATAAAGAAGTGAGAAAGAGGAAGGGAACTACACTGTAATAAAATTGAAGGCAGTAGGAAAACTAATCAGCCAGCATAATCATCTCTTTTGCTCTCTTTTTTTTTTTTTTTTTAGAGGTAAAATAACTTAGCATCTACTATTTTTAAAAAGGAGAAGAAAAAGAGAGAAAATATTTTTCTCCAGGCCTTTCTGTCCCATTTTAACTTACTAGTTGGAAACCAACCTACTAAAGCTGCACAGTCTGTCTTGAGGACACAGCCACACTGGTGACAATTTGATGTATCAGTATATCAGCAGTCAAGAGACTGACAGCTGCATCAAGACAAGACAGACAGGTACACAGAACATGGAAAACACAAGGAATGAAAACTGCACATCTCAGACCCTAACACTGATTGATGTAGTCAAGACTCCTTGCTCACTCCAGGCTGGAGTTAATTATTCCCAGAAGTAATTAACAGGTTGAATTTTAAACTCCAGGCTGGATGGACTTGGCATTGGAGAGACGGGTTTCACCATTCCCTCAAAGTAATGCCCAGATGATGGTGTGAATTTTGTGACTTGCTTTACTGGAGCTATACTAGGGAAAAGGCACCATCCCCATCAAACCAGGCTAAAGTTTTTCTGTTGCCCATATTTCTCAGTGGTGTACACTTCCCTGGTTTTGATGTCTTAGAGAGTAGCTTGTCTCGAACTGCCCAATGTTCCTGACCCCAACAGCAGTTTTTTTCAGTACAAAAAAAGTTCATCCAGAGACCCGCATCAGGCTCAGCCTGTGCATCCCTACACAAAATCAACACTGGATCTGGTGTGACCCTGTACTGCCTTCACAGGAGGTGAAATAAGAGGTGTAGTTGAGCAGTGCTATTGTATGGAGAGAGGGTGGTGCTTGGGGAAAACTATCCAGGGCATTTCTATATTAAGTATGGTCTAAGCCTACATCTGTGGTGATACCCAAACTGGTCTTTTGCAGACAGCAAGAAGACAAAACTTTATGAGACTGTCTGTGAAACAGCATTAGTGAGAAAACCCAGTGAGTGCCAGGAAATCTGGTGTCACATTGCTCGTGGCAGAGCTCAGTAAAATGAATGCCTTCAAGGAGGCAGAGGAGTCCTTGACATATCTGCTCCCTACAACCAGAACATTTCGTAGGTACATCACAGGGAAAGGCATTTATCCTACCAGACATACGGGGTACGAGCACCGTTGCAAACAGCGTGTCTGCGAGCTCCGAGCCTGTCAGACAAGTCTCAGTGCCTCGACCTCTTGGTGCACACGAGGATTTAGCAGGCTTTGGAGGCATTTCGCATCAGCCCAGCTCTCGGCTCTGACTATCATGCTGTAGATGTGCTATCATCCAGCTAAAAGCATGCTTTCAGTTCTGATTTCTCTTTTCTCTCACACACTTCCATTAGGAAACCTCTAATCAAAGGAAGCATTTTTCACAATTTTTTGTGTGTTGCATTGTACAACATTAGAAGCAGCTATGTAGATACAGCTGCCTTGCGCCTAGTGCTGAATACCAGAAGGCTGTTCTTACGAAGAGCTTACGGTCTGACTCTATCTAGGATTTGAGTGGCTAACTAAAATCCTTTGCAAATTATCTGTCACTTCTTTGTAAGCCCTGCTTCCTTTCTTTATGTCTGAATTTGGACTGGGGATAATGAACTTCCTGTGTCATAGACTGGGATACAAGGAAACTCATTGTACACTCACCAAGGAAGAGTATATCAGTAAGTAGCTTATGAGGCAGCTTTGAAGGATCTTGTTAGAATGACTTATTCTCCGAGTTTCAGTGGTTTGATTAAGTGGATCACGTGATAAACACTTATAATGAACTTCTTCAGATGCTGCCAGGGAAAACCCAGCAGATAAAATGCTGAATCCCATGGCATTGCTCTCTGCATAACAAACTGATTAAAAAGACGGAAAAATCATGCAATTCACTGGCTTCTTCTCCCACTCAGGACAGCACAACAGTGTTACACAATTTTCTCTTTGCTGCCCCAGATTAAAGTATCCTTGATACTCAGTGCAGTTCAAACTAGTGCAATTTTTCTCTTACAAGTTACCAGGCAGATTACAGCTAAATGTAACTACTTGCAAGCAAGTCTAGTCATGCTTCTGAATGATTTTCTATTAAAGAAAACAAAATAATACAAACAGACATGGCAATGGTTAGAACTAGATGATCTTTAAGGCTGCTTCTAACCCCAAACCTTCTATAATTCTATAGGAAAAAAAAAGCCCAAAGAACTAAACAAAAACTGAGCATAAACTCAACAAGTAACATATGCTAATTTGGTTTGTTTAAAAACAGTAGGTCATAGTTGAGAGCATCCCTTGCAGTTTTGGCCTGGCCAATGCCTGTAGGACCAATGAACCAGGGTAATACATCAGCACCTGCTCTGCTCTCTTCACCCTCAGTTTGTAGGTTTGTTGTTTTTCCTTCTCAGCAGCACAGCCTCTCTACTCTCCCAGGTTGTCTCTGCCTAACAAGCTAAGCAAAAGGCATCCTGGCTTTGGCACAAAGCATGAGATGCATGCACTTGTTCCTGTTCTGTTAGCCAGCATAAATTACAGCACTGCTTCTTCAAGGCCAGTCCTACATCCCTGACTCGGGTGCCAGCTGTGTGATGGATGGGGTGCCTTAAGAAAGCCTTCTTCAGGTCCTGTGACTGAGATGAAGGAAAGACCCCAATTGCCTCTTCTTGACTAGCAATACCCACCTGCTCCTGCTGCCATTGCCAACAGCTGCACCAGGACATGCCCGCTGGTCTCATCCAATACCTGATTATTTGTCAGGGCTCTGCTACACAGAAAAGGATTTGGAGCTCTGCTGGCACTTTGAGGTGTCAGGATGGAGAAGGCAACTGTTCCAGCTGGGCGTGGTAAAGATATTAGGGAGCATGTGGAGAGACAGACAAGTGCTGGACTCTTAAATGAGGTAATTGGTATTACTTGGGACTCTTAACTCAGTAAAGGGTTAGTTAGGGCATCCCCTTCCTTTAAGCTACTTACTGACTGGTTTTCCCTCAGTCCACATTCCAGACTTTACAGAGCAGTAGCTGAGATGGAAGAAGCTGCAAAGCCAGCCCACAGTAATGCCTGTCCTCAGGCTACCTTGCTCCATATCATCCCACTGAGTAATCAGCTCTTTAGGGTCACTGGGTGAATCGCCTTAAAGGGAATTGCTTTGGGAGTTCAGGTGTCAGTAGAAACAAGAGGGTAAAGGGTAGTAAATGGCAGGTCACCTCAGCAGCTCTGTCCTGCCTGTCACCAGTAGGTCTGATAGCTGCCACTGCCACAGAGTGGAACCAAACTGGCAGTGCTAATTCCTCCATCACACTTACAGCCCTTGCATTTCCCTCCTGCCTGCCACAAGGCAAGAGTCCCCAGCCTGGCACAGAAGCTGTGCACCATCACTAGAAAGCCTGCTCTGGCACAGCACTTGGGAGAATGATCTTGGTTATGGCCGGCATTGAACCGTGCTCCGCACTCCATCTGCTTCCCATGCATAGGAGCAGTGCCGCATCTCTTGTGTGCACTGCTGTTAAACCACCTCCCTGACGACCAGCTACCAAACCCCAGACATGCACAGGCACACGGACAGCCTTGCAAGTGAGATCCTGTGCTCGCAGTTTGCACCGACGCTAGAGCTGGCCCAGAGGCAAGTCTAGGAGCATCCTTAAGTACAATAGCAACATGTTAACATGCTACAGGAGTTGACAGCCTCATCGCACCTAGTGCAGCTGTTACAAAGAGACCTAGGGAGGAAACATTTGCCAGACGAAGAACACAGGCATGAATATCAAATGGACTTGTCAGATGAATTACAGCGTTGGGGGGGGAGATGCCCTGCTCTTTGGCTGCACCATCAGAATGCTTATCCATCAGTTCTGTTTTGAGGAATGGTCCAGCAATTATGGCATCTCACAGAAGTCCTAGGGGACAGTAAAAACTGCTTGTGTTTTTTTTCAAGCAGCCAACCTGTAAACACAACAGCAGTTTAAAATGTACATCAAACGGTATGTTAGCTTTCCTATGTACCCTTACTAGCCATTAAGTTTCCCCAGGTCATGCTATTATTCAATTAATGGGATTGCAAGCTATAAATGAAGGGATAATATACCTCTCAGATCTCATCAGTTGTGATGGCATGTGAGAAAGACGGCCTTATCTTGATTTATTTTACAGCCAAAGGGAATTCATGTATCTAATAGCAAGAAAAAAGGTATCTTTAAAACATGGTTCCATGCAATCGGTAAGAATCAATAACAATAACAGTACTGCTATTAGACTCAGTCATCAGAGAACAATGGAATTTTAAATCTGTAAACCAAGCAAAAATTTGCACATTCAATTGTTCCCACTTGATAAAGGAGCCTTCCTCCTACATGACAAAACAGGTAAAGGGGTTTGTGCTTTAAACCATGGATGCTAACTTATCCACAATCTAGTCTGAAACTGTCAATCGATTTGGAGTGCCATTCAGCAGCTGCCTTTTTACTGGTCTCATATTTGTATGTATTAAATACTGTCCACAGATTTCCTTTGTAGGCCTGTCCCTAGGGACTGAAAACCTGGTGTACTCAACTCATAAATAAAGCTAGTGAGACATGAGCAAGAAAAAACATAGCATACTTCTGGGAATCACTCCAGGAAAATAAATATGCAAGATGGCACATCACCCTACACAAAGCTGGCAAAGGTAAAATAACATTTGGGTTCGATCATTATGGAAAAGAAAAGAATTCTGTGTTCATATGTACACGCTGGTCTTCCACTGAGACAAAAGGGCAAAGGTAAGACTGGAGTTTGACTCACAAGAAAACAAACCTCCTGGCAACAGTTCTGGCTTATTTAACCAAATTGAGGGAACTAAATCTGAATCTGATCCCTGGCTTTCAGAAGGCCCATGAATTCTCTAGGAATGACCACAACTATTATTTCCTATCTCTGTGGTTCATGACTCTTTTTATGCCATATGCTTGCCATAAGATTCTAAAATTCTAAATTCCAGGTATACCTTTCCCTCAACAGCTACAATGCATGACTTTATATGTAGTATTAAAACATGGTAAAGAACAGAAGAGGAGCAATTGTCCTGCTTTCCTATAATGGGTTTGGATGAACATGCCCTCCTGTTTCCATCAGTGCTTTACTCTTTTTTTCTTGAATAGGGTATTACATTTACTGGCATTGACTCTTTCCTCAAAGTTTATTATTTTGCTCCCCTTTTGCTCTTCTCTCATTTTCAGTCTTTTCTACCTTTTTTTTTTCTGTCTAGTCTCCTGAATCCTTATTTTCCTATCAGGCTTTGCACTGTCTAATCCCCGGCTTAATTTACTGTTGTTATTTATGAGATACTGAAAAGCTTAAGCCACTGTATATAATGTATGACAACAACAGGATTGCACACAAATACTCATTATTTAAGGGATGAATTGGCAGAAGACACATCCTGCAACAATGCAGATTGCAGACAGATGTCTACCTGTGTTTTGTTTGGCTGTGATTTGGAAAAGTACAGATTTCTTTGAGAACAAATGTGATGTGCTCTTGGCAACTTTAATTTCATTGTGGATTGGTCCACATTTTTGCTTTTAGGGATGATGGCTTACTGTTGTCTTGTAACTGTTTGCCTGGTGATGTTTGCTGGCAATTTTGCCCATGTTCTTAAATTTTATACATGACAGTAGAACTGCACACTTGCTGTGCAGACAAAGGTTTAAAACAAGCTATTTATTGATACCACATTCCATTTATAAGTTTCAAAATTTGGAGTTTAAGGAAAATATCTTAAAAGTAGTAACACACTATTTCTAATATTGTTTGTTCAGTTACTCCTACTGTCGCTTTGTGTGTGCATTTTAAAATCACGTTATCCTTTGTATCATTGAACATGCTTTTGCTATCTGGTATTGCTACTTTCATTGCATAAAGAACCTGTAGGAAAGCTTTTCATTCCTGTGATTGAATGACTGATAAGATACAGCACCAGGAGTTCAATGAGAGGTATATATGCATATCTGCTGGAGTTGCACGTTTGTTTATGGGACTGCAAGGCTGACATAGCTGACATAGCACTTGTAAGCCTTGAGGCACCTCAAGACTTTAATTTGGACAACAGAACACTCAGTGTGCCTTTGTGTGTGAGAATCTCAAGTGTGCAGGAGTACAACAAAAGGAGAAAGGGGGCTGTGTGGGATATATGCACATCTAGCACTCATCATTACTGATAGGTAACTCATTCTCTCTTTTCCTCCTAGCAGTTATCCGCATGCAGCATATATCCGTATTTTCACCGCAGTGTACTCAATAACAATCATTAGTTCCTTCCCTGGCAGACTCAGATTCTTGAGAGGTTGCAATAGGAGCAACACTTTATGTTGCAACCCATCAAGAGTTGTTAACATATGTAACATCTGTTGAATTGGGAAGACAGAGCTTCAGGATGATGCTCTGTAGATGTCTAAGATAAATAATTTTCTTGCTGAAATTGTCAGCACAGATGCTGCTCTGACAGAGTATGATCTAACGCTTTACCTGGAATTGCTATAACAATCTTAAAACAGATGTGCAGTCTGCAATAACTAGGTAGGAAAAGTCAAGTGAGTATCTTAAAATACTTCACTTTTTGTAGTTAACAGGGCACTTGTTACATCCCAAGTGTAAAGAGATTACTTACTCCAAAAACGTGGTTTGACAGAGGAATACAGAAAGATGAATTCTCTAGTTCAGGCAGAGCTCCATAACCATCATTGACAGAAACTGGAGGATTCCATTAAGTGCTCTGTATCCATTTAGAGAAGAGGGATTGGCTTGATTTTTCCATCTCTCTTGTCATTGACGGCCAAAAGTCATTAAGGGCATAACATTTTTGTCAAGGATAGGGACTTCTGTGAGCTGATGGTTCCAGACACTGGTCCCAATGCGAAGCAAGAGAACTACCATATTTACCTTATCAAGAACCTTCAAGAATTCAGAGAGGTGGGCAAAGACACTGAATATAGACTGCTGCAAGTTCAACTTCTTCCAGGACTGGCCACTGCTCCAAAGCCAGAATATGGTTTAAAACATCACGTAGTAATTCCTGAAATGTACTCAAGGTACTTCACAGGTCTAGGAGGAAAATCTCATTTTTCTTTGCCAATTAGAATTGCCTTAATGAGATCTTCTTATCATCGTGCAAGAGTGAGTGAAAAGCAGCACTTCCTATTCTTAACAGCTATCCAGCATGCAGGCTCAGAGGGAACAACTTGAAGTACAGATACCAAACCATTCCTTTGTTTTGTGGCTCCAGATTCTGGAAATCTATTAGTTCTACAGCTACTCTATTCAGGATATTTGGAAAGCAGGACTGTTTTGGCAAGTAGTGATTAAAAAAGTTAATTTTGTTGAGTCTTACTTGATTTTGCCAAGTAATCTGCCAATTAGGACTGATAGGAAAAAATAAAAGGAAACAGCTATCCTGGAACAAGGAAATCATTGCCTTGTTGGCTTGTGCTTGAAGATGTCTGTTCAGGGCAATTCTATACTGGAAAGATGCCTTCAACTGTTTTTTATTTCCTGTCTGTGTTTGGAAGAGGAGTATCTGCTGAAATCTTTTAAGCAGATATTCTGCGGACTAAGCACAACATAAAAAAAGATTTTATGCAAATACCATAATTTAATTTCTTCCTGGCATAGAGAGTAATGCCACATTTTCACATTACTGACATGAAGCCATGTAAGATTGCTAACAATCATGATGACCTTTCTGGTTCAGATATTTGTCCACTGGAAACTGGTTTAAGGGTCTGACTGTACTGTAAAGAGGCCATCAAAAAACTATCAGATGATAATAACTTTCTGTCATGACTTGTGTGGTGTCAAGACCTAACCTATATCCCGTAAGTTACCCATTTCCTACAAGTAATTAATTTATCCTATCATATAAATAGAATAGCAACCACCTATTCTGCACTAAAATACTTACCTACTTTCTAGTGTTTCAGTCTAGCAAGCACAATTTCCCAGAACTGACAGAATTTTTAGAGTAAAAAGAGAGGTAAGGGTTCTGTGGTTTGGGGAAGTCAAAGGGAAACTCACTGCTTGATTCAAAAGCAAATATCCATGTGACCATGTGCAAATTGAAGGGTTTCTGTAGCTCCCTGTCTTCAACAAGAAAAAATTTTTAAAAGGGGAAGGACGTACTGATTTGTATGTGTGAATTTTCCAGCTAATTTTCCCACTTGACTTATAAGAAATTGAGTGATGCATTTGGGGTTTGTTATTTTAATCCTCACTATTGGAAAGCCCCCCTCTGAGGGTAAATGAGACCACCACAGCTGTGTCCACACTGTAATTGAACCAGAAGCCCTTTGGACCATGAGCAGACATGGTATAATCCATAGCCCCTCCTCCCCAAGCCCTATCCACTCCAGATATATTGTGGCACAAGGACCAGCAGCAGACTGCTCGTGACCATTAGGATGCTCCTGTACTAACCCACCAAACTCACTCAGGTGCTCAGATGCCAATGTGCTCTAAAGAAAGGGCAACATGCCCATTTCTGAGGTCAGTCCTGTATCCTCACAGTACAAAATGTGGTTAAGCATTATTTTTGAAAATGTTTCAGGTCTTTCATTGGAGCACAGATCTAGGTCTTAAATGATTATGCAAATGTAGTAATTATGTAAATCTATAAGACTTATGACAATTGGAATGAAGACTGAGGATGTAAATGTGGACCTTGCTATCTTGCATTCGGTGGGGGTATTTTTATTTTTCTGAACATTGTAATACATGAAAAACTTAATTCTAACACAAAGCTCTACTAACAAATCAGGTTGATGGACAGAATGATAAAGGTTAAGCGTAATTTGTTATTTACAGTTTTCAAAATCATATACAAATCCCTGTGTTCTGAGTGCTAAACTCTTGTGACCTATACATATGTTGTTTGTTTTATTAGACTACATGTGAATGAAGAGAACAGCTGTGACCTCCCCTTGTACTTCGAAAGGTCTCTGATAAAAAACAAACAAATCCTCTTCAAGAAAGATTCTTAATTTGGAGTTATTCAGTCTGCATATATAAGGACTTAGAGAATTATTCCATGTTTTTATTACATTCACAATTAATAGTGAAGAAGCAGGTAAGGTAGAATCTCACACCTGTTCATATGTAGTTTTGGAGTCATCTCTTAACATTTAGTTATAATGCATTGTTCACCACCACTGTTTTCTAATCTAGAACCAGATTAATTGTAAACTGATATGACATTCATGTAAGCCTCTATGTGGGCTGAAACTGAGTTCAAGAAATGTCATTTCCTCTTTGTGCAACTTTCAGTTACCTAAAATATGTTATTAAAAGGATTTCCCTCTTTCCATATATAATTTAAGCAATTCTTTGTTGGATTGGGTGTGAGTTTTTAAGTGTAATCATTAAACTGATACTAGTATTTAACTACTTTTAATAAAGTCACTAAAATTACTGTGTCTGTGCTGCAGGCTTATATTGCTCCTATTACACCAAACGATTTCTTTCAAATAGCTAACAGTACACGAAAACTAGGTGTGTGTAACCCATTGTTGAACTAATGCATAACCTTATGTAGTCTTATAAAGATTTAGTTTATGTCAAAAAATGAGACCATTAATCATTGTAAGTTTTGAATGTTTTAAAACACAATGATACACATATTTCACTGTAAAGCACTCACAGTAATTATGGCCAAATATCCTTTCTCTATGCCTCCTGGACTGCACACACTCCTTTTTTTCCCCCGGAAAATACAGATCTTCAAATATAAGCACAAATAATGAGAATACAACAACAAAACAAGAAAAAAGGTCTCTGAATTCAGCTGGAGAATGAAGCTGCTGCCTCCCCAGCTACAAAATGGTGTTGATCAGCTTGGCTTTCTGCAAGACAGCTGCTCGCAGCTTCTGCTAAGCTGTGCACTCAGAATGGGATGTGGAAGAGAGGAGAGAGGGGTGCTGGGATAGGAGTCTGGAAACAGGGAATATTGTAGTTCGTGTTATGGTGTGGAGGGAACTGAACAAGGAAAATGCAACCAAGCCATTGATTTGTGCCTCACTGACACTATGTCTTGTTCTTGGCCTGTGCAAATTTGATGATATCTGTCCTTGGTCTTCTTCCACTTACTCCCACTGCTATGTGAGCTTTTGCATGTGTCAAATGACCCAGATGTTTCTCCTCCACTCAGTCTTCCAATTTGAGTGAGCAACTCCTGTGATTAACAGGCAAAAAATACACAAACAGGGTGTATTTTCAGTAACAAATTCTGCAGCTAATTGAAAACTAAATTAAAATATTTTTAAACAGTTAGTAGATGAGTGATTTGATGTCTTCTACTTTTTAAAATTTTCATATGTAATCAAATTGAGAATAACTGAAATTCTATGATGAATTACCAGAGTCTTTTATGAATTTTCTGCCTTTTAAGACTGAAGCAACAGAAATTTTTTTCATGCTTGCCATATCACTGCCTGGAGAGACGCAGGAACAGGCAAAGAAAGCAAGCAGAACATAGCTGTAGCTGGCTGGGGTAATTTAATCCAAATATTTAATAATCAAATGTTCCTAACAATAAATAAGAAATAGCAATCTATTCTGTATCAAAGGATATATTTGAACTCCCTGGGCAAGTTTGGCTTAAGCTTATGAGGTATGTGTTAGTGGAAAGGAAATACACAAATAAAAGCTGAATATGTTCTGAACTATTTTACCAACAAAAAGGAGGGGACGGTGCAGGAATGAACTACACAGTTCCGTACTTTGTTCTTGAACAGTAGAATAACCTCCCTCAAAGCACACACTGTGAACTGCACAGACTGTGACAAGAGCCCAGGCCTGGCCAGATACCCAAATCAGCTCACTGTGCCCAACAGGAGTCACGTCATGTCAGTGGACACGTTAGCTTAAGGCACAAAGCAGTGATAAGAACATATTTAGCCAGCTGAGAGGAAAAGTGCAGTAAATCTCTCTTCCCCCATGTTCCTCAAACAGTTACATAAACCTAACCCACATTTCTCTCTTACTATGTCACAAATCTAATCCTCCTTCTAATAAAATAATAATAGTAAAACATCTACATTTGAAAAAACATGTTAAATAATTTGCAGGCATGGATTATAATTCTGCTGAATGGTAAAAATCTGGTTAGAGCAGCTAGGGTATGATGGTTTTTTAGGGGCAAGATAAAGTTTATTTGGTTCTCTGTAACTGAGTGTCCTCAGCTGAACCTACCAGCCCTTTGCTGTGTGAGGATTATAACTCATGCTGCAGTTGGATCAGCCTCTGTTTCTATTTTTAGTGCAGATCTTGCTCCTTATTTAGTCCTGATTGCATAGCCAGAACTGCATTCTCAGCAGCTCAGTGAAAAGCCTGCCTGTTCCATTTTATAACTTTTCCAGACAAAAAGATGGGAAGCCTGTAGCTTTCCAAACAGTCTTATTTTAGGAGCTTGCAACACGATACAGTCCAAAAACCCAAGGGCCACGTGAATCCCTGCTGAAATACTATAGACTCTCCTGGAGTTTTACATAGCAAGAATTTGGCTGCTTCTAAGTTAACTGGGATATCAAAAAGAAAAAAAAAACCAACAAAAAAACCCAACCAAAATATCCCAACAAACCCAAACAACCAAAACCAAACAAACCCCCAAATTCCCCAAAAACCTTCTTCACCCTAAATATACCTAACTTAGAATATATCTATTGAAACAGTAATATACATCTGGATCAATTCTTCAAAAAGCATTTTATCCTCCTTAGATTCAGTTTATAAATCCAATTCAGGAAGGCAACTACTAGCCAAAAAAGAAATAAACAAGGAAAAATGGAAAATGTTGGTTTTAAAGAATCTCTTAGCAGGGATGACCACACAGAATTTTGTGCCACTCAATTAAAACCATAAGAACATTGCTGGTTTTGAACAAAGTTTTCCCACTACAGCAAAGAGTTTCTGCAATTCTGTCAGCATCAGCTAAAATGCTTCACCTTCACTTCTAGGATTTGCTTCTGGAATATCTCCTCAGTCATGTATACTTAGTAAGCTATAGTTCCATTTGTTGCACGTAAGTGCGTAACTAAAACCCAAGATTAAGATGATCAAGACTACTGTGAGGCTGTAAACATACAAAATGCAAAAAATCTACATGGATAATACATGTAAAATACATTTTTATACACATGTACTGAAATACAGTGCCAATAATGGATCTTATTTTCATGTGTGAGGACACTGCATCTTACCATACACTGAAATTACACGTAACTCCAAACAGGTCTTATTCTTAACCCAAGATAGTTATAGCCTTGCATGCACAGATGTCTTGAATGTAATCCTAAATCCTTTCTCTCCAAATCTGCCATAAATTGCTAAGGAATTGTTATGCTGGTCAGGCATCGGTCACTGAATTCAGCCAGTTTTTTTGTACATGTAAGGATAGCCAGCACTCCTCCTGTAGTGGGGAGAGTGATTGCAGACAGAAATTTCCCTCAACTGCCCCTGTATTCAGGCTGTTGACTAGCCCTCTCATGGCACACTGAGAATACAAAGGCAGATTTAAAAGAAAATTAACTGGAGGAGTAAAGAATTAAAATCAATGAAGAGAAGGAGGGACCGATATATTCTCATTGCAAATTTAATTCCCCTTAGTCAAACGCTGGACAAATTACAAAGCCAATACAAAACAGAAGGGCTGTAAAAATTATGTATTCAGCAGGTTTGCATTTGCATAGTCTGTGTTCCCCAAGTATCCTACCGATTCTTTGAAAATAGAGAATATTCCAAATACATGAAGTCAAGTTTCATACCTGCCTTAAATGGCAGGCTTGGAATGCCACAAGAAGTACTCAAGATCACTATCTGGAAGGCAGGGGGTTAGAAACTGAAAGAACTGGTTGTCATTAACTGAAAAGACCCAAGTACTTAAAAGCCTGTTCATTCTAGCAGCTCTCAGAAACATTGCACCCTTGTACCCTGAGACTACTGAAATTTGGGGATTTGGGATGCGGAGTGTCTTGGCTGAGCTTCTCAGTGTGACACATAAAGTTGAAACTCTAGCATACTTGGAAAAATATAATAAAAAAATACTGGTACCAAGGCACCAATGTGCAAATCGGGGCAATGAAATCACGATTTGTGTGCCTACAAATTAGGAACAAAAATTTAAGCATGACTATTCTGAGAGAAAGGTATTTAAGAACAGAGCTTTATTCTCAAAAGCCACTCAGATTTTTTCAAGATTACACTGAAAAAGACTGAACTGTACATGAAATTCTTCAGAAAATGCCTAAAAAACCTAACACAGCCAGAGACTAAGACAACTTCCTTTAAGCCCTTTTCCAGAGCGGGCTTTTGAGCTGATGCATGACAGAGGAGCCCAAGATGATACTGAGTTGCGAGGGTCCAAGACATAGTTTGGAAGTCTGTCCACCTTTATATTCCAGGAGGGTGTGGAGAAGTTTTTCACAGGGAGATCCTACATGGAATCATTATAAGATCTTCTCTAGCAAGCCTCTGGCACGGATTTTCTTATGAAACACCCCAGGCATAGTGCAGAAAGTATCAAATTACTCACAACTATTCTGGACATATTTTTTCATAAAAAACGTGACTGCCGAATCCATTTGGAAGAAAACCTGATCTAAGTGTATATAGCTTTGTTTGTAATTCAACACTATAAAGAGTACCCTAACAAATCATGAGTATTTTGCAACTGATGTAATAACTATTTCTGTATTTTCAGTTGAGTGACCACTTCTGTGTTTTGAATTAGGAAATCTGCATAACATGAAAATAAATTACTCAAGCACCATTTTAAATCAAAATTAAGTAGGTCACTTTGAAGTCAGCTTGATGGGCAGTTTTGTTGTTGATTTTGGTTTTTTTTTTCAGATAAGAGCATGAGTCTGTTCCCTCAGCACCACTTAATCACTGGTAACTTTCATGAGGAGCAAACAAAAGGCCTCTTCTATTTATCCATTATGTTCCTAAGAGGTGGGAACAGCTTGATGCAAATGAAAATCATTAAAGCATTCTGCACTACCATTAACTGTCTGAATATGTGTCTATGCAAATGTAGCACATTACCCAGTGAAACTGCAGCCTCATGACCTCTTGCATTGAAAATCTATGCCTTATGACTCTCTTAACAGTTGAAATGCTTTCTATGATGTGTCTTTGTGTAAGTGTTTGGTTTGGACAGGTACAGTAATGGAGTGCAAGCCATTTCACAGAAACATATTCAGTTTCAGATACCCGATCTCTGATGTATCTCAGATACATCAGAGATACCCGATTTGCAACAGTGCTATGGTACAAATAATAAGCCAAAACGTGATAGCCCAGATCCGATCCTGCGTGCATTTACACCCATAACTTCACTCAAATGAGTCGTTCCATTTAAGACACAATGAACATAAAACAATGCAAAGCCGTAAGTGGTTTGTAGGATTAGAGGCCTAATTAGACATCAAACCTACTGACCTAATTCTTTAGAACTTTGTCCTTTGTGTGGACATTCATGCCCAACCCGAATGGTGTGCAGATCCTGGCTATTCCCATTCGGTGCCACAGTGCCCACCCGATGAGATGGGTGCATGCATGGAACATAGAGAGTTTAGTCCTCCAACAGCAGTACCTGGTGATAGCAATGCACCACAGCTCCCGCCTTCTTAAAAGCTTGAACCAGAGACATATTTACAGTAGCCCAGACAACACATTACAGGACATTTATTGCTGTTCAGTCTGTCTCTCTCCTCGACAAAATTTAGGTCAGTCACCAGGCACAAATTTGCATCTGCTGCATAAGCTTTTCTAGAACTAAGTCTTGGCAGAAGTTATCTCCCCCTCCTTTGGGACATACACCTTTGCTTGCATACTTTTATGCAGCAGCAGAGTGGTTAGGACAGTGCATTATTCAACAGCAGCTGCAGAGGCAACAGTAGACTGGATTCTAGGCTTTCCATTTGAAGGACACCAAGCCAAGCTCTCCTGTCTCACAGCCATGGCACATTCCGAGGACAATGATTCAATCAGCAGGTAGTTGCATGCAAAGCAAATCTTACCTCCCGTTTGGAATTTTGCCAATCATTGCTGATGACTAGAAGACTTAGAGGACAAAAAGAATACAGAAATTTTAATTTCCTAGGCCTGCTTATGTTTTTTTCATTGCACAATAATTAGATACCTTACATACATAGTACTGAGTGCAGGGACAAAGGACGTCTAGGCAGGGGCCCTTATTACTCATTTATTTGGATGTTATGAAAAGAAATTAATGCATTTCAAGGCCAGGCTGGCCGGGGTTTGAGCAAGTTGGTCTAGTGGAAGGTGTCTGTGCCCTTGGCAGAAGGTTTGGAACTAGATGATGTTTGAAGTCCCTTCCAAGCCAAATCATCCTGTGGTTCTATTTGAAGCATGTAGAAAAAAAACAATCAATGGAACTCAATAACCCTAAAGATCTTGTTTTGAATTTGGCAAATTGACACATTTCAAAACCTGCTCTGATTTAGTAAAATGGTCCCAAGGAACAAACCTGAACACTGGCCTGCTTGTCACCTGGGCCAGCGTGCTGAGGGGCAGTTTAGGACTATAAGAGCAAGAGCCATCCAAAGCAGCATTCCCAAACTGCTGAGGGACAGCATTGGAAGGCAGGGGGATGCAGTAGTCTCAGCAGACCTTCTTCATTTCCCAGTATAGTTGCAATATATGGTAAGGAACATTAAAAAGGATCCAAAGGAGGAAATTATGAATTTTACTCTAATGCTACAGTTCATACCAAATAATTTGGAATTTTTAAACCTTGGAAGTAGCAGTGTTATAATTTTATAAATGATTAAATTAAAATAAGCGTAAAAAGTTTTGGGTTCATGGGAATACACATATATATTATCCTAAAAGCAATACAGTATTTACTGAAAACTTGTGCCTATAACAGGCTCATTCATCTCATTTTCTGTCAGAACATAAGAAATAAAGCATATGTTTCCAGGTAATGCACTTTATGCCTTTGGCAACTACTCCTGTATTTTCTCTTTATCTGAGTGAAATTTACTTCTAAACAGAACTATTTAATTTAAAAAATGCTAATACTTTCAAATAGTGATAAAAGATTAAAACTACTCAGGATAAGCTTGAAAAACATGGATGCTGTGGATTTCTTTTGTTTAAAAGAAGTAATTTCTGAAGTACTTTTAAAAAAAGCAATTCTGTGCCAATAAGAAAAAGAAGAAATTAGGGAACTGACTAGTAACCTTGGCTGGAGCAAGAGAGAGTAAACTCAGATTACTGGTATTGAAAGCTTGATCATAAAAAACGGTGGCAGCTAAAACATGTGGTCTTTAAACATGCTTTTTTTTTTTCCAACAGCAACTAAGAAAAGGTGGACATTTTTCCTAAGAAATCCAATTTCCTCTTCACACAAATAGATATTAAAAAAACTTAGAATGTTTTTAAAAGCTTATTCATTACAGCACAAAAATAGAGTCTGATTGTTAATGTGTACCTAAAGATTTACCCAGAATAGCCACCATAGCTGCTATCTTTAGACAATGATCAAGAAAAGCAAAAAATCAGGGTATGGAGAAAAGGTATTGTTTAATGAAAGACATACTCATTTTTCTCAAAGCACAAGAGACCTTGGCACTGACAATTCTTGTTTCAAATGCCCAGTCCTAATGCCTTATTTCAGATAGTTTCTACAGCTTTGCAGGCAAGCGCACAACTACACTTGATTTACTGACTGATTATCTTCTGTTTCCTTTTAAAGAATGTGTTTAAAGCTGAGTTTCAGAATGTGATCACTTCTTGGAAGGTTCTTTTCCTTCTCTGAACAATGTGAGACTCTTTCAAAGTTATTTTAATGGCATAATAATTTCCTATTTTCCCCTGTGCATTAGTACTTTCACTCACCATCTTTTTTTCAAAAAAGCAATGTCCTAATGCAAACACATCAGCTAATTATTAGAGATTAAAAATTAAATAGGTCAAAAGCCTCAGTCTTGTCCTCAGAAAAACAGGGCAAAATACTATCTCCACAAAATAGCTTAAAAAGTAGCACAGAGAAAGGGAGGCAGAGGAGCAGTGTGTGAAGAGGCTGGAATATGGAATAGAACTTAATACTTCACGTATTTTGGGGACAGTGTTGTTTCATCTCATTAGCCAAGTCATCAAGTTCCCGCTTTTGGACAAAAACAAGTGTCACTGATTTTCTAAGTAAAACAGCTGCAAGATTACTCAAGACACAGCAGGAAACATGCACCATATTATAACAGAATGCAGTCCCAGTCACTTAACTGCACAGCTTCCAGAGAGAACATGGCCAATTTCTGTACGCGACTACATGTTTATAAACAGCACACATGATTTTCGTCCCCAAAATCTGGAAGCAGAATCACAGTGTCTTGCCTTTCAATCTGTTCTAACTTCAGTTAACACATCACATTAGATTAGCAGATCTACTCTATAAATTTGGGGGTTTTCCCCATTTTGCATCTCCAACGGTACCCATCTCATGCTTTGAGACATAAAACAATCAATATATTGGTATGAAAATTAAATTTATTTGCAAGACTCAAACTGTCGAGGTAGACCTGTGTGCTGATGGGGTCTGCATTTTCAGGGTCATCCTTCAGCAGATAGTACTAGAATTGGTAGATTGTCATAGTAATAATAGTAAGAAGATCTCAATATTAAAATAACATAATAATATCATCCCTTTAGTGTGAGTATTGAGGAAAAAAAGAATACTAGAAAAAAGTATTCCGTAAGTGAACACTTTTGAAACCAGGTTTCAGTAGCCACAAAATTAGTTTTTTAAACATCTAGATAAGAGCACTACCTCTGAAATTACATTAAACTTAATTTCAGACCAAGCAAGCCTGAAAATGTTAGCCTTAAAGGACAGCAGAACACTAGGCAATATTTAGCTTACAATAAAACAAACACCACCACTTCCCCCAAAAGCCGGAACAAAATACAGGGTCCAAAGGAACTCTTTAGATATTACATAACTCAATTTTTAGAACGCATATGGTACTCCAATGAAACCTCAAAAATCACTTAGTATGTGCTGCATAGATTACAACGCAGAACAGGAGGTCCAAAGACACAAGGACTGCGTAAAAATTCTGTAGCTTAAAGAAAACAGTGACTACTACAGGGCTCAAGGTAAAACTGGAATAAAGGAAAAGCAGTAATTTATCTATACCTGTGGTACCACAGGCCATTGTGAGGCCTTGTTTTATTTGACTGCTTCATTAATCCCCGAGAGGCTACAATGTGGGCAACTTTGAGGACACTGAGATACTTCAACATAAATTAGTGAGGCTAAAATGCAGCCAGAAAACTGTAAAATTAAATTGAATACAAGAAAAAGCAAGCTACTGCTAGGCAAAAGACTGAGAGAAATATTCTGGAACAGATTCTGGAATATATTCAGTGGGATGGAAATACCCCAGAGGCATCATATTTGTAAAGGATCTAAGGATAACAAGCAGGCAGAAACTACAAATAGATTTGTAACAGAGTACCAACAAAGAGACTAATTTAGATTGGAGTTGCATACTTGAAAGCACTGTATCCTGGAGCAGGAAGGTAACGGTTTGTCTAAACACAGCTGTAGGCAGACTGTGCAACACTTTATTTGTGGACAGCCAAAAGAGTCCTTCAAGCCTCTTTTGGTGGACCAAACATCAAAATTCCCACGTAATTAATTCTGCCCTACAAATGGAGGTCATATGGTTGCTTGGACATAAAACATAAATTCTTCATCCACACTCTTTACAACCACGTCTGGAAATCACAAATGTGTTCTAGGCATATTACAAGAAAGATCTATGCAAATTGGATGGAATCCACATAAAAATTACAGAAATTCTTTGGAGCTGGAAAGAATCAAAAGGAAGTGTTACAAGCCTAAACAAGTGTTACTTTACTTAGCTTAAGCTAAGCAAGTAAAAAGTTCAAAATACTTTTTTCTTAACATTAAGTTGGATCAGGAAAACTATTTCAAAGAAACAAACACCAAGAAGGAAAAATAATTACTTGAGGTGATAAAAGGTTATAAATACATACTTATTTAGGAACTTAGAGAAAGCATATACTGAGTTCTAAACTAGAGGTAATTGTCCTCATAGAAAAAAATATAGCAGGCATCTGAAACTTCGGTATGAATGTATACATTTCATATATGACAGGGACCAATACCAACAGAGATGGACAAAATATTTAATGGAGCTCTGCCATCTCTAAGCTAATCTTAAAACATTTTAAGTTTACTCTTATAGCAACACTCCTCTTTCCTTTCAGATAACAGATGGCTGTTTGTGATCTACATATTGCACTGAGGCTTCTTTCACTTTGTCTGATGTATGAATGAGGAATGCCTCACATAAGTCAGACTACATGGCAGAAAAAAACAGAGCATCTAAAATTAAATGGCTTTCACTACTTACCATCCAGCCCCATTTCTGTGATTCATTCACAGAAACACATTTCCCATTTTAAAACAACAAAAATTCAGATAATAACCACATACTCATGTGTATTTGGCTACACAAGTTATAGAAGAATGATAGGGCTTTTGGCAGTTATAGTACTTGAAAATTTTCCATTATGACATCTTTCTAATTACTTATTATTTGAACCATTTGGGCTAACTGTCTTCACACCAGACATATTTCTCAACGGAGATTTTCAACTAAATGCTTCAGCTATTCATCAGAACTAGAATATGAAAAATTATGTTTCACTTGCCTATTTAAAAGCAATTCTTACAATCATCTACCTGAGCTGTGTTGTGTGGAATAGAAATTTCAGAGTATGGAGGGATTGGCAGCTCTCTTGTAAAAAATAAACCTATTACTTTGATTTTTTTAAGAAAAGCTATTCAAATGCTCAACCACTTTTCTTTGTATACTCCACTACTTGCCAGAAACTCTGTTGAACATACCATTTCCAAAAATAGTATTAATGCTCAAATGTTATATGTTATTACACAGTTTTCTCTTTTGAGTCCATTCCCAACTTTTACAGTCATTAGTACAAAGCAATAGAGAGCCGGTTTTTAAATTACGCTGGTTCAGCAATGCCAACAACTCTAGCACTATTCCTCAATTATCTAAGACTTAATCAGTTCATCTTAATCAAATTTAATCTATGAAATTCTCACTGTCATACATACAATCTCTAAATGTCACTGACTGCTATACCGTTAACTGCTCCCCAACAATGTGTGTTCTTCTTATACTAAACTGAATTTCTTATGCAATCATATAATTATTTTACTCTTGACAGTCGGTCATTTTCCAAGCATGGAAGGGAACCTCAATCACTTCCTGACATGTAGAATTCTGGCAGCAAAGAGCAGATCAGGAATTTCATCTCTACAATTAAGCATTTACTGGCCCTCTTCTTACATGATGCATGTGTTGCTTCTCAATTAAATACATTTTCTCAATTTTTTTAAAAAAGTGGCATAGTTCTACATTGTTACACATGCAATTCTTTATTAATTTTTACATTTCAATTTACATAATTTTCTTGAATACTTATGCGTTTTCCTGTAGGCACATTCAGTGGCAGGTTTTTCTGATACGAGGCAACAGCAAGACCTGAAAAAAACAGGGAAAAAATCATTATTTTCAAAGAAACAACAACAAAGAAAAGGATAACTTTCAATCAAAACTTTGAAACATAAGTTGCTAAATGCAAATACAACTCAGGAAACAAAAATGGTGAAAGGTATTTTGCATTTTCCTATAAAGATTATGTATGTGAGTTTGTACACACAACTCATTTACAGATAGGAACACATACATAAGGCCATGATGCATGTTGTAGAAGGGTTGCCTTTTACACTACTAGTACACTGCACTACTAGTACATTACTGGAAAGATTTTCTGAAACAGAAAGCTGTACCATCTCCATGGTATACAATGTGTTTTGTACAACGATAATGAAAACTCATTTATCCTAACAGCTAAATTGTCTGCATTGATTAGAGGAACCCACTACTGAAATGTTCAGAGATCTACATGCAGTCCTTCTAGAATTTTGATAATCAGGTGCAGTCGTGTGCAATAACCAGTAAACATCATATAACCCTTTCCATAATCTCATCAATCTCCATATTAAAATTTGCTAAAATGCTCTGCCCTGCTGCTTTCACTGAGAAGAAATCCATTCTTCCATTGGATAGAAACCTTCTTTCATGGAAGGTTCATTTCCAGTTTATGTCTAATCATTCTACATTGAGAGTGTTCTTTGGCTTAAATATTTTTTCTTCTTTCTTAACTCCAAAGTTTTGGATCTTATTTGATATGCTGTTCTCCTTCAAACTTAAGGTTATTAGCAACTTTTATTTATATGCTAACTAGGACTGCACTAAACACATTAAATGGGCAGACTCTACCTGGAGCCACCTTCCAGTTTTACAGTCCTTCTCTCAAAACAATCCGTCAGAATTCCCCATTCTTTACATTATGCATCTTCATTCTTTCCTCATATGACGCTATACTGAATCTTTATATGAAGCACAGACTAAATCTGATTATGGTGGTGCTTGGATGACAGTTGGACTAGCTGATCTTGAAAGTCTCTTCCAACCTCAATGATTTTGTGAAATTGACTTAATTTTGTCAAATAATGATTTTATTTAAAAAATGCAGTTACTCCAACAGAATTTAACATTACTACACCAAAGATACATCTCTTTTTTTTACTTCTATGCCTTTGCATACCCTACGTTATAATTTGTTTCCTATGTCCCATACAATGCCCATGGGCTCTCCTTCAAGCACATTTGTTACTTTCCAATAGCATGGCACTGTTCTTGCCCTGATAGGTTTATTAAGCATCTTTGCTAAAAGACTGCTTTGATACTTCTAATATTTTCATAATTGAGACCTACTTTAGTTTTCCCATCAGGTTTCTAGTGACAAGACACTGCTGGTGTAATGCCATTGATTAAATGTGTGACTGCACTACACTTCAGAGCCTACTGCCTAGCCTGTAGCTAGTAATTGAGAATTAAAACAAACAAACAAATAAATGCATCTCATTAATTAGGATCTTAAGCATTATTTCCAAAACAGTTACCCCTACAAATTAATTCAGCAGCCTAAGAGCCACTTTGAGGCAGTTTGGTACCCACAAGTTGCTCAATCCCTTGCTGTTCACATGCTGTCCTTAGATTTCTATCTGCTAACATCCAGAGAGTAACTGACTTTCAGCTGGTCTCATGGGCATGCATGGTATTGCTTCATATTCTGGCTTTAGTGGGCTTAACTACCTGGCGTATAAGCAAGGCTTGTCAGAACTCTCATGTGAGGACTTCTTGGACTGGGTGTGTAGCCTTAGAGTCTAACACAAGACTACGGATTGTCACATGTGACAAAGCAAGTACGTGTTTGGCAGGCCAGACCTATAGAGCGTAGCACCACATATCTCAGTGTGAAGATTCAGATCTTCTTCATTCACTTAGTCCGTGGGGCACTCTGGGAAATAACCTTCCTGTGTAATGCAGACAGTCTGCCTTGTATAGGTTGGGATACCGACTGGATGGACCACGTATCACTCTTTGTCCATGTGTCCAGGTTTTCTCCCTGCAGAAATTGTGTTTGGGTCATCTGAAAAAAGAGTACCTGAGAATATGTGAGCCACACTCAGCTCTCATTCTGAAATAACAGTTTGGATAAACCCAGGGCATCCTCCAACTGAGAGAGCACTCCAAGATTTCAGATCACAGACCTCAGAAATACTGAACATCCTTGAAATCAATAGGAACTCAAACATGGATGACTAAGTGGGTTTTGAAGCTAAGATGTACTTCTGGAAATTTTACCTTTGTGTCATAGTCTAAACTTTTATCACCAAATTTTGTTGCACTCTGCTACTATAACTAGATATTTGAAAATTGTGGCTTTTCCCTTGGCCTCCATCATGTTTAGTCACTAGATGATTCTGTGTCTGCCTATATTTGCATTTATAATTTTTTGTGAACTGCAGATATCATTTTGTGACCAGGTTTTTTTAGTAGCTACACAGTAAGCATTAAACAAAAATAAAAACTGACATGCCTTTTGTTTTAAAAAAAAGGGCAAACCTTTATTGATTTTACTCTATGGAGACATTTTAACTTAAAAGACAGTCATCAGTTATGCTGATAAGTAATACTATGAATACTCAGATTTTGATTGTACAGCTGTTTAGCTGTGCATGATTAGGACCAGTTATATATTCATGAGTGATTATTTTCATGCAAATACTTGGCTGGCTAATGGGGAGAACAGCTGCTGCTTAGCAACTGGAGGAACAGAGAAAGGGGGTGACTTGCTTTATAATAGAAAACTGTATGAAACCTTAGAGAGAGAACATACAGTGTTTAGAGGTACCAGAGAAAATGGGTGGTAGTGCTCTCTAAGCTGGATGTTTCCTTTCACAATTGCTGATACCCTAGGACAGCAGCATTTTCAGGTAATGAAGTGTAAACTACAAGAAAATTTTTATATCATACATGCATAGACACGTGAGTGAACAACACATAAAACAACTGCTAAAAACAAACACACACACAAACTGACATGTAGGAAATCCAGAAACAGGCTTTGTGTCTGTCATCTATTGAAAGGGTTAAACCGATTTTCAGACTTCAGCAACTTAAACTACCACAAGCCAAGCTTTCTGGAAGAAGTGCTCTCTCTTCCTGCTGTTCAATCTCAGTCCCTGCACTGCCTCCTCTGCTGTGCAAGCACAGGCTTTCACACCCCTACATAATGAGGCAGATCAAGGACCTGATGGAGGTTAAAACTAACCCATATTTCTTAGTGGGATCGCTTTTACCTGGCTCAGTTTCCGAGTCAAGGTTCTTGTGCAGCTATTCAAACGCTTTCACTGACATGAGGAGGAGGGCAGGGGAACTCCTGTGACAGTGCTGACTCAAACCTTTACTGAAAATACAGTACGACCCTGCAGAGGAACCTACTAACCTGACTGCAAGACAAAACTGAAAGCTGAAGTGAGCTGTAAGAAATTAAGGGAAACGGAAAAGGTACAGCTCAGAAAGCATGCAAGTTCCACAAAAGTGTCTGCATGGCTTTAAGACTATTACTTGGATTAAGCTATTTACATAAAAAAGAAAAGTAACTTTATTTTTTTTTTTCAGAGAGTAACATTCAACACTTTCAGAAATCAAATTAATACCTCATATGAACAAAAAACTGGCTCTAGCTTAGGTATCAACTGTTCCTGTTCTTTCTGATTCAAAGCATTGCTCTCCCTGATATAATAAACAACATTAAAAATTTTGTCATTTTAAACAGAAGACTCTGAATGACATGCTTTAGTGAATCCTGCTTTATGCTTCTAAGAAGTTAGTTATTTCAGCTTTCTACACTACTCTACTGTGGGCAACTGCTTTCTCTTCAGCAGGACTCCCAGGTATGAACTTGTGCTACATCTCACACACCACACTCATTTAGGACAAACCAGAATCCACCAGTGGCTCAAATGTCTTGGTTTATTCACCAGCCCAGCTGAGGGGCAGATACAACATCATGTTCTGCTGCCTGTGCGGATGACAACAGAATACAGCGGTGGACTGGTACCCCCTAGCACAGAAGAGGACTGCTGATGTACCTTCAGCTCCTGCAGGCACCAGATCACATCTGCCAGTGCTCAAAGACATTAAAGTGTCACTGAACACAGGGGTGGGAAGACATAATGCCCAGCAAGTTAAAAAGACCACGTGAACACAAAGAGAACAGAGCACGGAATGGAGTAACACAAGAACTGTTATTGTCCCTACCGAAGTTCTACGGAAAATTAAGGAAATGGATTAGTGAAGGAGCAGTACAAAATGTATTCAAATAACAATAGTTAGAGATGCTGTTTGCTAACAAGCCCCACCAGTAAGCGCCTAGTGATTTATCAGCCTTTGTGAAATCTAAGTATTCATAAGAGTATTTTTGCAGTTCCAAAGGTTTTCGAAATATTAGCTTTGCAAATGTAAACAACTGTCAAAAATTAAAGTTGTAGCTCAGTTATTCTTTAGATACAATGAAAATAGTTTGGATTTCAACCCTATTTCAACCACTTCTGTGACACAAGATTTCTTGATGACTAGGTAGTTGCATTTTTTTTTTTTCTGTTCACATAAAAATGAGTTTAAGGAGGAAAACAGATGTGAGCTAGAGAAAATAAACAGCTTACAAAGAAAGAGTAGGAAACCAGCTACCCTTGAGTAGACAGGCAAGCTTCCTGTTCATTACAATGAAAAAATGAAGGGTAGCAACTGCCTGACCTGTCTTTTGTTCAAATCTAAACCCGAAACACATGTAACCAAAATGCAAAACATGTGTTCTACATATTGGACGGTTGTCAGGTTTTATAGATTTGTACATTTGTCTCGTATCATCCAGTCCTGCACGCACATTTATCAGCATCGCTCCGAGTGCTTGTGAGAGCGTTTGGCCTTTTAACCGGCTCATCTCCCACACTGCCAACTCTTTGGGTATTTGCTAAGTTTTGGGGTTTTTTCCCCCCCGAATCTGCAGCTCTCAGACAAAGAGACTGCAACAGGAATCTTAAACCCAAACTCAAGGTTTTTTCGGTACCTCAGCCTAAAGTCAAGCCTGTTTTACGGTTTTCAATAAAAACCTGCACGAGAGCGCTGCAAAGTAAACTCTCCTAAAGGGCGGAGGAGGAGGCAGAGGAGCAGGGGCAGAAGGAGCACGGGGACACGGCCCCGGCGGGCCCGAGCCACCCGCAGGGACACGGGGACGCGACCCCGCCCCCGCCGCTCCGCCGCAGCGCGCCCGGCCCGGCCCGGCCC
>VWPU01003607.1:0-89212 GCA_013398955.1 Callaeas wilsoni | reverse complement strand
TGACTCTTGTGGGTGCCTGGCATCGTTCCAGTGTCAAACCATGACAGAGCTATATTCCCATCACCTAGCTCCACCTAAAATTCACTGTGTCTTCTGTGTCCCATTTTCTGGCTGTGAGTTTTCTGAAGCATGTACTCAATGGAAATTGTAGCCTAATTGGAATTTAAGCTGCCTAAAAATAGCCCCAAGGCAGCACCAACAGAATTTAGGGGAGATTGTCTAGCTTCAGTGAATCTGTGCAAATACACAGAGCCCTGGAACTCTTTTGCTGATGTGAGGAGCTGGGCAGCATGCAGAAATGCTGAAGGAGTCAAAATCCGTCTCCTGTTCCCTTTCTGCTGCCTGAGTACAGGAAGAGAATGTGGCAGGATGGGCAAACATATGTCTGGGAATGTGGTGCTCTATGCTGGCAGCACAGAGCTTCAGAGGATATTACATGCGTGGGAGTGAAAGAGTGTGTCCTGTTCATGTTCAAAATTGTCAGTGTGAAATATTGTGATTATCATTTTAGATTTGACATGTCTAAATCTGCATTCTTAAGGTAGTTTGAATTTAACCTAAATTACTCTTCCCCTAACTAGCTGGTAAGAATGAAATTCAGCTGTCACAGATAAGAGTAATGATATTTATTAATAGAATTATAATAGAACTTAAATGAGCAGAGTACATCAGGACAGGAGATCACAGTCCTTAAGGGATTGATTTATCCTTGACTTCTGTGAGCCTTTGTTATGGTAATGATAGATATATATTCCCCAAATCCTTTTGGTCTTTCTATGCCTTACCCTTTAATTTCTTTATTAACTCTCTTTCCTTGTCACTACATGTTCTTGTTAATTCAGGTCAGGTTTTGCAACTTGCATCATACTTTGCTTTTTTTTTACCAAAATGGTTTATTGAATTCTTTAGCAGCTTATTGTGCTTTCCTCTCTGACTTGTCTCCTAAATTTGTGTCCAAACTGGCACACTGTCTTTGCTGCACCTCCTGTCAGTGCTGCCAGAAGGGCCTGTGGGTGAGCTGCCACCAGCCAGACTCTGATTTCCTTTGGAAAACCTGCACATGGGTTTCCTTTGTTCCTACAACAGTCAAGGCAACCAACCTAATTAATCACTCCAAACCTTCATTAATAAACATAATTGTGGTAATTTGGGGTAAACATGTTGATGTTTTCTGGACTACTGAATATTTAATCTAAACATGTAATTTGATTTTTTAGGCATTTATATAAACACGGCAATTTATGGTGGCCCTGGGTGCTATGACTTTGCTGATGTTGAAAATTCTTCACATTTCTAAAGTCAAGATGTATGTTTAGGTGAATAGTTGTGGGCATGGGTGGTTAGCTCACAGTTAGTAAACACTGACCATCATGATACAAGTTGATTGCACCACCCTCCTTAGCAGCAGTAAATGGAAAAGGTGTTTGTAGGTAGTAATGTCTTTAAGGATATAAACAAGAGCAAAACATACAGGTTAATGCAGATTATCAGCTGTAAGAATAGCTATAAGACTATTAGAAAGCTATAAGAAAAGCTATCAAATACAGGACATTTTTCATGAGCTTATTTTAACATAAAAAGGAGATTGTTTTTTGGGGTTTTTTTCAGAAACAAAATATACTACTATAGTGTGTAGCTACTTCCTTGTACTTTGTTCAGTATAGGTATGTCTTGAAACATCATGTACTCTTTCTTGGGACTGGATATATAGGAAACATCAGCAGCATAATTTTGCTTATGTGCCTGGCTCTGAACTCGGATAAAATTAAATACTCATCAGGATAGATACCCTGACTCTTGCTATACTTGTAGCAGCTGATATGAAAGATATTAATTCAGTGTTATGTTTCTGTTTAATGGAAGAGGCAAAACGAGCATTTCTGCTGAAAATTTCAAGTTTCAGGTTTAGATATTATGATCCTTACTATGCTTTTTAAGGAGCCCATAAGATAAATTATCTATAAGGAGTTACATTTTTTAATGAAATCTTTCAAGAGACCTGTCCCAGCATCTTCATTAGGGCGTACTTTGCTGTCTTTACCTTGTCATTTCAAAATACACTGTTTCTTAACTGAATGTGCAGCAAATAACCTGCACGCTAAAACTAAGGGCATTGCATAACAGAATGGTGAAGTTTTGCAAATCTTGTTGTATATTATAAATTTGATTTTGATTTTCTGTTATGCCGATACTAAGATTTTAAATTATATTTTTACCTGAGGGAGTAATCATTTCTTTGAGGCAATTTCTAGTAGAATTCATTTATACAGCAATATTCCAAAAGAGAGAGGTTAAAGCAGCAACACAGAAATTCCAATTTCTGTCCCTTGCAGGTCCTTCTTTTTTTTTTTTTTTTTTTGCCCACATTTTCCTCTTACAAAATGTACCTACATTATTAATGAAGTTCGGTCTCAGCACCAGTGTGGAATCTGGAGGGTAAACTCAATCAGCAAGTTTGAAATCCTAATCCTTGTAAAGCCAGTGTGAATAACAGATGATACTAAGAGGGCACAGTAGATGGTACCTGTTCCAATAATTGCTGTAAATGTGAACTCACTGATTCTGTGTTTCTCCCTCTGTATTTTACAGAGCACATTGATTTAGAAGATGTCTTTGGCTTATAACCATTAGTATTATAAGGACAGAAAAATTTGCAAAAAGATATGGGGGTGGTATGAAATGAAAGCCATTATCTATTTTATTAGCAAATTAGGGATTTGCTAATAAAATAGATAATTCTATTTTTAATTATGGTTGTGCTGCAATTATCATACCTATATTGTATAAATAGGGTTCTTTTCTGAATTTCATTAATAGATTTTTCTCCAGCTACTCTCTCTAGAAATTCAGAAAGGAAATCATGATCAGGCCTACACTCTTAGAACAGAGCAGGATCAGGATCATATCTTTAAACAGATTTCCTGGACCTCCTTAGGAAGGAGAAGGAACAAGCAAGGCCTCAGTTCCAGCTCGCTGTTTGCTTGGTCTTTAACTTGGCTAAAAGAGATGTCACTTGTAATGTGTTTTCAGGTCCTTGCTTAACAAACAGTCAATGGCAGTTGCCTGTGGAAGGATGGAAGGACAGAAGAGCTGAAATTCAATAATCCTTTCTGTTTTGAAACAATAATTAGCTGTCACACAGCTGTGCTGCCAGTGAGCTGGCTGCTGCAGTGGACTTTTAGTACAGTGATCAGCCCATAAAAAGCTGCATAAAATGGAAAGAAGCTAAAAAAAAAAAGGAATTTCTGACAAAGGAATTTGGACAAACATTAAGTAAATGTGTCCGTTATTATGTATTATAGTGGATGAGACACTCTATAGACAGAAAAGAGCAGTTTCACATTCCCAAGGCTTGGTCCTCATGGGAGACTTCAATGTCCACAACATCTGTTGGAGGGACAGCACAGCAGGGCAAAAGCATTCCTGGAATACATTGAGGGTAGCTTCCTTCTCCAAGTGCTAGAGAAGCCACTGGGGAGCTGCTCTGTGCTGGACTTTGTTCTCACCAGCAGGGAGGGAGTGGTGGGGAAGGTGAAGCTCAAGGGTAGCCTGGGCTGCAGTGACCATGAAATGATGGAGTTCAAGATCCTTAGGGCAGGGAGGAGAGTGCACAGCAAGGTCTTCCCTGGACTTGAGGAGAGTAGACTTTGGTCTCTTCAGGGAACTGCTTGGTGGAGTGCAGTGGGATAGAGCCCTGGAAGGAAGAGGGGCCCAATAGACATAGTTACTGTTCAAGGATCATCTCTCCCAGTCATGAATTCCAGTGAAGAGGAAGTCAACACGGTGTCCATGTCAAGGGGCTTGGAATTAGATCTTTAAGGTCTCTTCCAACCCACACCATTTTATGAGTCTGTGATTCTATTTTGTGTCAGTAAGAAAAGGAAGTTCTTCTGGTGTTTTGTGCACTGAGCCAACAGAAATTGCAGTGCTGAAGTTGATACCCTGCTGAGTTGGAATGGGCCTATTTTATTTCATTTAATAATTTTTTTATAGTAAACAGAGCTTTGTTACTTGACTCCTAAAGAGAGAGCTCCTTTCAGGCTATACAAAATAAATGAAGGCTACATTCAGTGATGCTAATTGGTATTGAATTAAATCATCCAGTCATGCTAATGTGCAATATAAGGTAGAATTTGTGTTTTAAGTGCATAAAGGTAGTCAAGGAAGTTTGCAAAAAACAAAAAATATTTAACAAGTGCATTTTTTTGTCTAATTACAAGTCACTTGAAATTAGTACTTTTAGTATGTGAAAGTCCATTTGCATTTTGCGTACAGATACATTTCTCTGTGTTTATGCCTTCTGTGCCTTTTGTGGGTTTTTTGCATTTTCATGCTCTTTATTACCACCTTCACTACCCATAAATATACGTTTTTCTGTCCATATATTACAGGTAGTTGTCTACTCCCACTTGTACAATTTTTCAGCATACCAGCGATAACGCAGAACAATTCACCCAAATACAATCCACGGAATTTCTGGTTTGGGTGGTTTGCCAGCTCAGCCAAAATAAAAAGTTTCAGAAAGTTTCTCCTTTGCATTTCAGGATTATAATGATGAAATTCGCCAGGAGCAGCTGAGAGAACTTTCGTATTTGAACGGTTCTGAGGATTCGTCACGTGGACGGGGCATTCGAGGAAGAGGGATCCGTGTGCCACCTGCAGCTCCTTCAAGGTGTGGTGACCTGAACTATTGTGTTAATAGCTTCACAAAGTGTAAGCAATAGTGAAAAAAACCCATCGTTCAAAAAAAAAAAAAAAAAAGACAATTACGTGCGTATCCCGGTCAGTAAACCAAAATACTTGTCTTCTGATAACCTGCATGATCTGTATTGTTCCAGATCTTCTAATCTACAGTTCACAGGGTACAGTGCATGGTATACAAGTAATAAACAACGAATGAGAGCAGATTATGAAGACAGGAAAAGGGTATTTCTAAGAAAGAATACTTTTATGCTAGTACCAAGGCAGTGTGGTCAGTAGCATAAAATATTTGGTCAAAATAATAGTGTAGTTAGAGAAAGCCACATAGTCTAGGTGGAACTTTATTTGCCAAATAATTGCTTTTTATACATATTACAGCTATACTGTGTATAGATACAAATATACCTAAATATATAAACTGCATTATATGTTATTTGTTAATGAGTTATCAGTTTTAAGTTAATTTGATTAGCATAATATAAAAACATTGGGGTGTAAAAGTTTTCTGAATTCTTCCAAGTATTTTTTCATATGTAAATAACATATATCTCTTCTCGTTATTAAGGGCAGTGTAAAATCTTAGAACATTCTCTCAGACTTGTTTTTTACTGTGAACCCTTACAAACTTCATTGCCTCAGGCATCTTCACTACCTGCCTACTTCTAGTCTTCTCTCCACAGAGGTTACTTCAAGATGAGTCCTAAAAAATTGACTAATTTTGGAGGAAATAATATATGGGGTACCTTATGTTATGCTGACAAAGGAGTTCTCCAGTAATTGAATGGGCTGATCTTTCCTGTAACCTCTGAGGTTTTTTCCCTGAAGGCGTCTATCATGTTTGCCATCAGTTTTTCCTACATGAGCTTTTTAATCAGTAGTGTGATGCACTTACATAGAATTCTATTGCAGTTGGCATTCGTGACCATCTTCTACTCAAAGAGTCTCTGGGCTCAGTCTTATGTCCAAGATCCCTGAAGAGCTTGACTTAATGATGTTCAGAATGTCAGTGCAACAAGCTGGCAGCTTTTAAATTGGGTTCAAATCATAATCAGTGGAGTGCTGGCCCCTAGTTTCTGCAGAATGCCCAAATGATTGAATCAATTGCACAGATCCAATGATCTTGGATGCTTTCTCTATTTTCCAGTCAAAAATCCCAGGAGAATATTAAAAACCTCAAATTGCGACTGAGGTATTTTAAGCTAAATAATTATGGTAATAATTGTGTTTATGGTGGTGTGGTTGATACACTTGAAGGAAAGATGCTGTCCGGAAGGACCTTGGCAGGTCTGAGAAGTGGGCCTGTGTGTAAAGTTCTGCAAAGCCAAGTGCAAGGTCCTGCACCTGGGGAATCACCAGTGTCAGCATGGAGTGGGCAATGAAGGGATTGAGAGCAGCCCTGCATGTGCTCACAACCCAGAAGGCCAAGCGTGTCCTGGGCTGCACCCAAAGCAGCGTGGCCAGGAGGTCAATGGCGGGTATTCTGCCCCCCTGCTCCTCTCTGATGCATCCAGCAACTGCTGCATCCAGCTCTGAGGTTCTCAGAACAAGAAAGGCATGGACATGTTGAAGCAGGTCCAGAGGACAGCCACAAAAATGGTCAGAGGGCTGGAGCACCTCTCCTTATGAAGTAGGCTGAGAGAGCTAGGTTGCTCAGCCTGGAGAAGAGAAGGCCCTGGGGATACCTCATTGCAGCCATTCCATGTATAAAGAGGGCTTATAAGAAAGAGAGAACCTTTTTACCAGTCTTAAATGAAAAGTGGTTGGACATACAGAAGAAACACTGGAAAAAGTTGTGGATGCCCCATCACTGCAAGTGTTCAAGGTCAAGGTGAACAGATCTTTAACAATTTGATCTAGTGAAAGATGTCTCTTCCCAAGGCACGAGGTTTTGACTACAGGATGTCTGAAGACCTCTTCCAACACAAACTATTCAGTGATTCTGCAAGTCTAAAATCAGCTACTGAAACCTGTAATAAACGTCACAGGCTAATGCAATGGGTTTGGTTATCTCAGCAGGGAACAAGCCACAGTTCCTACTGTTACAGGAGACCTGAGTTCCATTCACAACTGTGGATCTGGGTATCATGCACGGTTGTTATACCTGGCATTCACAGTCTTCCAAAAAGACAGCACACCCAGGAGCATGCTGCTCTGAAACAAAACTCCCAGACTGCTACCCTGATATATCCCCCTTCTATTTTGTCATATGGTATAGCTACAAGTCTTTTTAAACAGTAACAGCTTCTTCTGACTTACTAATTAGTACAGCAAGGGAGATACAGCATAAATAGCCAGGAGGATGCTAAACCTCTTTCCATGCTTGTCTATATGCTCTCTTCTCTCTGTGCAGTGAGAGAAAGTAGAATCCCACGCTACCAATCCTTTGTGCTGAACGAAATTAGGCAGGAAGAAGTTATTCCTCTCCTTTTATATTCTTCCTCTACTGTGCCTTGCAAGTTTCTGCTGTCCAGCAATATCTTCTGCCAATCCATTTCTCCCACCCACCAATAAACACGAAAATGAGGGTGATGACTGCTCTTGTAAAATAGTTTGAGAGCAACAGAAGAGGTTCCTCATTTGCTTCAGCTTCTAGAACTGCTTTGGAGTAAATCTGCAACCCTGTGAATTACAATGATTCAGAATTTTATTAGTACAAGCAACGAGAGGATCAGGTGGATCAGGCTCTGGATGGTTTAAAAATAACACCTTCCCATAATATGAGTTCTGCCTGAGATATTGCCTAAAAGTGCTTGACATTGTAGCTGCCAAAACCCCAGAGTTATATGATGCTATAAATAGCAATAAAAACATGATAGCCGTTAAAATGGAGTAGCACATGCATGTCTTCCCTCGTTGTACGTGCCAGAGTGATCATTCCTTTTTGCTCCCTGCAGGGGACGTGGGGGTGCCATTCCTCCCCCGCTGCCTGGACGAGGTGCCCAAGCACCTCGAGGAGCGCCGGTGACGCGTGGAGCGCTCCCTGTCCCACCGGTGGCCAGGGGCGTTCCCACCCCTCGAGCCAGGAGCGCCCCGTCCGTCCCGGGTTACAGACCACCCCCACCGCCCGCACACGAGGCCTATGAAGACTATGTAAGTAAATGCCTTCATTCTCAACGTGTGAGCCAAGCTCTGTGATGATCATCAAGTCCTTCCGAGATGAAATGGTCCAGGCCGATAACTCCTCTGTCTCTAACGCTTCCTCCCTGCAGGTGAACGACAGTCTGGGTGATACAATGTGTCTGCAGGCCTTTGCTGGGTGATGTGGGTTCATAGATTTGTTCACACCTTAGTTTTGGATATGAGAGAGCATGCTGGATAGTTCTTGGGGTGTCACAAAAGAGAAATACAGATATTCTAAAATTTCTATTTTATACTTAAAGTCAGTTTTTACTGTAACCAAGTTCCTAAGAATAACAGCTTATATCATTTGTGAGAAAATGGGAGGGGCATGTTGTTGTTCCAAATCCTTTTTATTACATATTTGTATTCAACATTGTGTTACAGATACATAACAAAATAGAAATTCAGGTAGTTTTCATGAAAGCTGATACAATGATGCATCTTTAGCCAGGAGCAGTACTAACTAACTGTCACCTTTTCTTATGAGGTGTTAAAAATAATTGTGCTGTACACATCAAAGCTTTCAAGTCATCCTCATTAATGTTTCCTCCTGGAATTATCACCATAACAACAGATAGCCAAATAGAGAGGAAAGTGCTATCAAATATGATGTCTGAATTTTTCCAGCTATGGCAAGTCCAAGAGTAAGATGAACATCCAATCTATTCCCTAATCCTACCACCAGGGAAAGATGCGCTTTTATTCAATTAATAGTCTTCCTAGAACAGCAGAAAGGAAAATGAAACAGAAATTAATCTTTGCTGTTAAAGCTTCACTCAGCCATTTGTGTTTATAGTGTAGCGACTAGATCGCGGCCACTTCAAATCAGGGATGCACATTCTTTTAATTCTAAGAGTCACAACTGAGCAACAGCAGCAAAAAAGGAGGGAAAAAAAAGTCATTCCTGTATTATTTACCTCAACAGAGTTTCCATTATTAAATGAGCTAAAAGTCCTGCTAAGAAATGGAATTTCCGAAGTATACACTTCCTTGGCAGACAGTACATTATTGTCTGTTAGTATCAAAATGTATGAGACCTTCCTTTCTGTGCAGATACAGAACCCTTATAATGTAAGATTAAGATTATAATTTTTTTTTTTCATTTACAGTACTAGTAAATGTCCTAGGGTATTAAACAGCTTTTAGGGAGTATTTCTTGCACTTTTTGTGGATGGTAAATATATGGAAAGCAGGAGGAGAAATTGAGGCAGCTGGATCATCAACGTTAGGAAGGCCTTCAGCCAGTTCCACATATTTTTGAAATGCCTGCACTCTCAGGAGCACAAAATTTAATTTAATTCACAGCTTAATTTGTGATACTTTAGTCCAATAAAAGCAAACATATGTATTTGTGGGGTTTTTTCCCCTTCTTAGATAGCAGCAAAAAACTGTGCTGCCTCAAAATTCACATGTTTTGGAGATCCTTCTGTCTCCTGTGTCCTTTCAACATCTGTATTCCACAGCTAGGAATATATGAGATTGCTATCATGCACCAGTTTGCAATGAAAATTTCTTGTCATTTTATAAGAGTTTGTAAGTTCAATCTAAAACAGTTTGGTATCTTATGGACTCAGATAATAACTAGAACTCTGATGCTGTGTTGGTAGAGGGAAAAGTTCACTGTCACATATCTACATATAATACTGTAAATGATGTTTTAGGGAAAATGTTTTTATTTTTGCAGAAAGTAATCGACATGTTTTTTCTTCCCAAATAAACCATATAATAAATCAGATATCTGGCTGGATACTAAAAGCAAGTGTATCTATTTGTTGACTGCAGCAAATGTCATGTGTAATTGTTATTCTTTCACCCTTAATCCTACAGATGAAAAACTAATTTATAATGAGTAATTTATCCAATTTACTTTTTTTTCTGCTTCTAAGCAACCCACAAGTATATTAGAATTTCCTTATGAGTTCATATTTTTCATTTTTGATTACAGTATTTCACACCATTTTTTTCCTACTATATGCAAGTGCCAGGGGTTTGATTAATGGTACATATGAATGCACTGTCATTGATTGTGAGTATCCATATTCTTTATTTTTCTTTGCTGTAATGAAATACAGTCACTTAAATGTTGATCTGAAAGTGAATTCAAGAAATAGAATTGAATGGCTACAGCAGATTTTTAAAAAATGTTCAGACACCATTTCCTGAAAAAAAATCTTTAGCCATTTGCGCCCTACTAATCAGAGATTGTATTGACTGTTTGACCTTGAAACATCTAACAGTTCAAATTGGTTTGGATAAGCATTTAAAAGTTTGGATTATCCAATAAATAAATATTTTGAGGTTTCCTGATGGTCTTTTTGAGAATCCATAAAAGCAGATGTCTGGAGGTTTCTCAAGTAGTAGTATCTTAGAGGAACTTCTTACCCACAGGAAGAGGAGGGACTGACATCAGAAAATACATACAAAGGGAAAGTAGTTACCATGTGAACCTTCTTCACTTTAAAAGCAGTTCATTGGGTGTGAATTTGGGTGAAGAGTGTAACTGGCAGCTGCCCTGCAGTTTCTGGGATCAAGAGGGGTGGTCCTGGGTTTGTGACCTGGTGTTGTGTTTTAACCCCAGCCAAAAACTAAGCCACATGCAGGCGCTCACTTCCCTGGTGAGATCAGGGAGAGATTCAGAAAAGTGAGGAAACTCTTGGGTTGAGACAAGATAGTTGTAGTGGTTGGCACTGGCTGGATGCCAGGCACCCACAAAAGCCTCTCTATCACTCTCCTCCATAACTGGATGGGGGAGAGAAAATATAATGAAAGGTTTATGAGTTAAAAACCGAGAGAGAAATCACTCAACAAATACTGTCACAGGCAAAACAGACTCAATTTGGGGATATGAATTGAATTTATTACCAACAAAATCAGAGCAGGATAATGAGAAGCAAAATAAGACCTTAAAAACACCTACCTCCCAGCTCTGCCTCCTCCCCAGGCACAGGGAGACAGGGAGTGGGGGTTACAGTCAGTTCATCACAGGTTGTTTCTGCTGCTGCTCAGGGAAAGGAGTCCTTCCCTGCTCCAGCATGGGGTGCCTCCCATGGGAGATGGTCCTCCATGAACTTCTCTGATGTGAGTCCGTCCCATGGCAGCAGTTCTCCACTAACTGCTCCAATGTGTCACTTTTCCCAAGGGTGCAGTCCTTCAGGCACAGCCTGCTCCAGCAAGAGCTCTTCTCTTCATGGGTCTGCAGGTCCCTGCCAGGAGCCTGCTCCAGCACAGGCCTCCCATGGGGTCACAGCCTCCTCTCAGGCATCCACCTGCTCCAGTGTGGGGCTCCTCCCTGGGCTGCAGGTGGATCTCTGCATCCCCGTGGTTGTCCATGGGCTGCAGGGGCACAGCTGCCTCACCATGGTCTGCCCCACGGGCTGCAGGGGAATCTCAGCTCTGGCCCCTGGAGCACCTCCTGCCCCTCCTTCGGCACTGACCTTGGAGTCTGCAGAGCTGGTCCTCTCACATATTCTCAGCCCACTCTTCTCTGGCCACAGTAACATCTGAGCAATAACTTCTTTTTTTTTCTTCTTAAATATGTTATCACAGAGGGATTACTATTCACTCTGCTTGGCCCAGCCTTTGCCAGTGGTGGTTCTGTCCTGGAGCCAGCTGTCACTGGCTTTGATGAACATGGGGAAGTCTTCTGGCAGCTTCTCACAGAAGCCACCCCTGTAGCCCCCTGCTACCAAAAGTTGGCCGCACAAGTCCAGTGGAACAATCACAGGGGTAGACAGAGAGGTGGATTGAGAACTGGCTGAATGGCAGATCCCAGAGGGTTGTGATCACAGGCACAGGGTCTAGTTGGAGGCCTGTCACTGGTGGTGTCTCCCAGGGTTCAATACTGAGCCCAGTATTGTTTAAGGCATTCATCAGAGACTTGGATGAAGGAGCAGAGGCCTCCTCAGCAAGTTCACAAATGACACAAAGCTGGGAGGAGTGGCCGATACCCCAGAGGGCTGTGCAGCCCTTCCGAAGGACCAGGACAGGCTGGAGAGACGGGCAGAAAAGAACTGTCTGAACTCAACAAAGGCAAATGCAGGGTCCTGCACCTGGGGAAGAATAATGCCAGGCACCAGCGCAGGCTGAGGGCTGACGTGCTGCAAAGCAGCTCTGTGGAGAAGGACCTGAGGGTCCTCTAAAAGCTAAAGTCTTGTTGGCAACTTATGAAACAGGCAATAGGTGTGACAGATTGAGATTCATGATTTATACAGAAGTGAAGAGTACTTGAGTAGGTCTGCTGCTCTTGAGGCAATAAATAATAGAATCACAGAATCATAGAATGGTTTGAGTTGGAAAGGACCTTACAGATCATCTAGTTCCAATCCCCCTGCCGTGGGCAGGGACACCTTTTGCTAGACCAGGTTGCTCAAAGCCTCATCCAACCTGGCCTTCAACACTTGTAGGGATGAGTCAACTTGACTGGGCAAAGCCAGTGTTCAGCTCAGTATATTTTGTCCTGAGCATCCACAGTTTTCCGCTCAAGATTAAAGCTAAATATTGGAAGGGTGCTTAATCCAAATCTAAGCCAAAATTACTGTTATGTTCAGATCCTGTTTTGGAGGGAATTTGACTCTGGATCTGTATTTTTTCCTTCTGAATCAGAAGCTAGTAATGAACTGTCCAGTGATATTTTTCTTTACTTTTTTTTAGAAGCTATGGTGAGCCTTGCTAAGAGGTCTGATGTGAGTTTTGAAGTGACTTACCACTTGTTGCCTTACACCAGGTGGAAAGAATTACCAAAAGAGAATACATTTGGGACTAAAAAACACATTGATTTTATATTTTACCTCCTCTTGCATTTTTACTCTTGGATAAAAAAGAGGACTTTTCCACAGAAAGCCACTCATCATAATATGAATACTTAGATGAGCTTCTTGCTTTTACAAACAAATATATAATTTGTTTGCAAGAAATAGGCCAGTCTGTCAAAACACTGTGAAGCTGGTACAGCTCCTAGGTCTAGGACAGCCAGATTAAAGAGCAATTTTAAATGCAAATATTCTCTCTTGCCTCTCAATTCACTGATCAAACCAGCCAAATGCAGATCCTTGTTATCTTCTGGAATAAGTGGAGAGTGCTTTTACAAAGTCACTGGAAAAGAACCACACAAAAAGATAGATTGTGCTTTTACTGTCATGCTGTTCTTCCTCTCATTTCAAGTTATTTAATATGAAAGCAAATGCCACGTTCAACTGTTTATTCTAAGATCAATGGTTATTTACATTTTTCAATAATTTTCAAACAAACTGAAGCAGCTATGCTTATCCTTATTCAGTGCCAACCCAGACAATGAAAGGACTGACAGTGAGGCATTTTGTCACACTTTAAGATTTTAAAAAGAATAATCAACATTTACGTATGACTGCAGTCCACAAAATTGCAGTTGCAGAGGCTTTGCTTAATAGTTTAAATGGGAATTCTTAGTGCTTTTAAATCCATTCTGTCTGCCATTCCTGGATGTAGATGGAAACTGTATATAAAGACCTAGACTTCGTATTCATGGCATCTTTGCTTCTATGTTACTGCTTTAATAAATATGTTAAAGTAAGCAATTGATACTTTTGAAGCCCATTCCTTTAATTACAGTAGGACATTGCCAATGAGAGTGAGGCTTGAACAACTAAGAAGGCTCTTAAAGTTGGTCCAAACCTTCAAATAGTGAAATATATTTGATATAATAATAGGTAACAGGGATTACTTTCTTCTCTTTTTTCCTAAAGTGGTATTTCCAAGTTTTAAGATGTAGCACTTATCTATTTCTATGCCTTTTCCAGGTGAGGAAAAAAAAAATCAATGAAGAATATACTGAGACTAAAGATCATTTGAATAAAGCTGGAATTATAGACATGGGAATCTGCATGGCCGAACAACATATTGATTAAATATGATTGATTACCTATTTATGCCCAAGGCCCTTAGAAAAAGAGCTAAGCTCTATTTAGCTTGTATCTGCTGTGACTTGAAAAATCAAATTTTCTTTTTAGTACAATAGCGATAAACAGGATAATGTTTATATTATCTGAAGGACCCTTTTGAGGTTTAGAAGGATGCGTTCAATGGCAGCCTGATGAAAGTATAGTGGATTTATTCAGATTTTGGAGAATATTGTCCTTGAAAAGTATACATATATTTATTGTGAAAATCCAGCAACATAAATACAGAGTTAAAGTAATGGCAAGTTTTTTAATGTTTTTCTAAGAACAGAATCCACAGTCAGCACTAAATCTTCAGTGTTTAGGAGCTTGCAGTTCTAGAGATTTTTGCTTACCTGTGTGAACTGAAGTTTGTATCTTATTCTTAAAGATCTTAGGTTGAATAAATAAGGCTTGCCTCATGAAACCAGAAGAGCTGTCCTGAGAGCAGTGCAGTAATAAAAGTGAATACTGCTTTCAGACTCATCACTGCTGTGAATTTCTCACATATTGACAATGTGGTCTAAATCAGACTTTATTATATTATTTTCTTGATTTGAATTGATTTGTTTTCATTTTATTTTCATAATCATAGTTATTCAATGGACTAAACTTCACTAGTAAAATACATAAAACTCTTACATCTACTTATTAATGTTGCAGAAATACTTTTTGTGGAAGATAAGTTCTCTGTCTTCCCCTTCATGCTATCCCTGCTTGGCAGAAATAATTCTCTCCTTGACATTACCTACTAAGTTTTCAGATGCAAATTATTTTCTATGCTAGACAGAGTATAAAGGAAAATGCTGATGCAGCTGTACATGTTTTAGTATTATAAATGATGTTAATACAAGTACAATGTAATAAATATTTATATTTGTTATACAGAGATCTAAGTGAAGGGCATCTCTCAATTGATGATCCAGTCTGCATATGGTCCTTAAATATTCATACTGTATGCGGTTGTATTCATAAGATCCTACATGAAAAATATATGCCTTGTTATCCACAGAGCCAGATTGTCTGCATCATGCAATGCACCATTTGATCATTGAACAATGTGATTGTTCAGGAGCCTGTTACCAAAAATACATGTCTGCTGTCACTTAGCTCAGTCACAACTTGTCACTTGGTTATTTATCTGATGGAGAACTAGATTGGTACAAAATAACTCTACAGGCATTTGCAGGCTAAACATTATCAGGTGACTGTATTTCCACTCATGTTATCCTTTTCCAACAGACTGCAAAGCAAAAAATAATTTTAAATTTTTTTTTTTTATTTTTTAACAAACTCATACAAACGTAAAGAATTGCTCTTCAAGACTTGGGACAAGTCCAATTTAACTAGAATTTTTGAGAATTCAGTTACTGTGTGAATTCAGCTCAGACAGAAGGAAGCCTTGGGTTTTTTTCTTTCAATTATCAAAGTTTCTTAACCAGATTTAGTCCACTGAGGTACTAAAAAGATAAACAGTTTTGGACTTCAAGGTTTGTCAGTTTCCGGGGAGACAGACACATCTGCACTCAGTGATTGCAGAGACTTCAGCTGTGCCAGACAAATACAAAAGCCTTGAGCTCTGTTTTCGGGAAGGGCTCTGGAGAGTAAGACGCCATGGCGCTTAACATTATCACACCAACATTGCCTTCAGCATGCTGGTTGTACTTGTGCTTTTCAGTCTAGCCTTTGGTGAACTCAGATCAGTGACTTTTTATTAAAGTAGATATACAGAGTGCACTTTATAGCAATAGATTCCATGTACAGGTGACAGAGAACTTCTAGTTTGTGTATCATTTATTAAGAATTTGCATTGTAGCTAAAATTTGAGCTTGATTAATGTAGTAAAACGCACAGTTTAGGAACTGTTTCATGTTAATTGAAAACTTACATGAATTGTTCCAAAACAGTACTTGGGTTTTACTGGAATTTTAGGGCCATGTATTTAAAAACCATTTCCTGTTGCTGGAAGCTTTCATCAGAGTTCATCTGTTTTTCTCTTATGATATTGTCATCTTGCAAAAAGTACTTCTGCATGAAACTGTAGAGATACATATTTAGCAATTGCACTTGCAATAAAATACAAATAATACAGACCACAGTTCAGTTTCATTCACTGGCTGATGGGCCTTCTAGCTAGTTGCCTATATGCCTACACCTATTGCTTACTCAGGATAATGGAAGAAGAGGAAATGTACCTGGTAAAATAAAAGGCCTGAAAAGAAGCCTTTTATGCCTGTATCTTTATTCCCTCATTGTGTTCATTGCATTTGCAGCTCTGAATTTCAGTTATACATAGGAAGAAAAAGGTTTGTGCTGTATGAATTCTCTCATGGATTGGCACAGAAGCACCTCCCCAGCAATACGCCTGTTCTTTCTGGATATTTAAGGAAGGCTTAAGTATATATGTGAGCTTTTATTTTCATAGATCTAGGAATGTATATATATACACCCTAAGGGTATATTTTTATAGACAAAGCTGACTAAAGCTGTGCCTAGAACACAGGGTATCTGCTGATACACAGCAGCTTCTTCCCCAGCAGCAGCATGTGAGTGTCCTGTTATCTATTGCTTTTGGAAGGAGGAGGAGGTTTGACTCTCCAGCTGTCTTAGTACCTCCAGTAAAACTTTGCATGGGTATAAAGATATGTACTTACACTCTGATACAGATGTGTATATATATATATGTGTTATCTGTAGCTACATTACAGAAAAATATGGTCCATTCCTTCCAGCCCATCTGTTTATAGCAACTTGATGCTGCACAGAGCTCCTCACAGCAAGCAATGTGCATGAGGAGCTGTGTAAGGAGTCAGTCTGAAGGATCAGTGACATAACAATTAAAGCATTTATTTTCTTTCCTAACAATACAGTTTGGGGGAAAAAATGTAAATATAGAAAGGAAAAAAAAAATACTAGCAAGTGTCCTAAAGGAGTAAGTTAAAAGAATAGTTTTAGTTGTGCAATCAGATGGACTGGATGAAGGACACTCTTCCTTTTGTTTAGCAATAATGGTATTAAAGTGACTGGAATATTCATAGGAATACTTCTGTCATATAGGTAGACCAATGTAGTTCTCAAATATGCTCGTTTTTAAAACAATTTGATCAGTTCTGTTTTGTCAAAGCTGCAGACTCAGTGTACCTCTTTAAACTGCAGCAGAAACGTTGTGAAAATTGATTTTGTTATGAAACACAGTACCTTGAGTTTGACCCACAGGACTCTCAGAGAGTGCCGCAATCACTAGAAGAGGGAGATGCAGTATAAAAGCTCCAGAACAATAAAGTAAAAGACTAGAGATGAAAAATGTTCTTTCTCCATACAGATCTGTTTTTTTCATTATGAAATTATGGTTGCCTGCATTTTAATAGCTTTTACAATCACTGTAAGTGCTGTTACTTATAGGTACCTACTGTTGTTTTGTAGCTCTTGTTATGGTGTAAAAATCTGTGGAGTGCCACATCTGAAACCATAGAGTGCAGTGGGGCTTGTTTCAGTAAAATTATGTAAGTAAATGCTTCTTATATAGCAGGATCGTAAGAACACAGGGACCCAAGCATGACCCTGTACTACTTTGTGCAATAACATCAAACTGCATTTAAATATTTCTTAAAATCAGTATATCTGTACAAGTGGAGTACATAGTATTCTGTGTAAGTTCCTGAAAAGGTGCTTGAGTTTTAGCTTTGGTGTTCATACTATCCTCCAACTCTTTCTGGGCCAGTCAGTGAGCTTCTGTAATGAAGACATTAATAAACCATTAGATCATATACTGACATGGATTCTTTTGATCACCCAGTGTCTGTCAGATGCAAATTATTTAAGTATATATGGGGACACAGAAGTCTAAAGGTTAGAAACTCCATATTGTGTTATATTTTATTTGGATTTTCCAGTCCCTTAATATCGTCTCTAACTATACAGCCTTCCAACTTCTGACATCCAAATTTTTGGAAAGCTGAAGTGAAAAGAAAAAATATCGAACAACCAGATATACCAAAAGGGAGTCTTATGTGGGGCAAATATATAAAATAATGTACTATACTGAAGTGTTTTATTGTTTATTTTCATATTTTAGTTTGTTTTACTACGTATTAGAATCACACTACTTTTCCCAGTTGCTTTTCTCAGTTCTTTATTTTTCCCGCCAGAAAACCTCAAAAAATTATGTTATGAACATTACTTACTAATTTTTATGAGGACTAAACTGTAAAAAAAACAAGTATACGTTTGAACAGTGCATATTTGGGTATTGTAAAAATAAATTGTCCAAGTCTGATGCTGCACCATTTTACTTAAGATTGATCTCTACAATATCATGTAGCCCATGAACTTGTCTTTATTAGGACTTTGCATGTGTATACCAATCCTCACACATGCTGCAGCAGGAAGTTTTCTGAAAAAATAATGTATTTAAAAGAAAATTTTGGAATTCAAACTGTATTTCTTTCTATTTTAGCAACCAGTTGCCATCAATCATTGTATTTTTTTTGGACAAACACTGCTTGCACAATTTAACTGACATGCAGAATTAACATGTATGTGTCTTGCTTTTGAAACAAGTCTTATTTTAAGAACAGCTAATTCCCTTTATATTACCTCTTTGCAAAAAAAATTCAGAATTAGTCTTGCTTTGCTTTGCTTTGCTTGCCAAAATTTTTCATATATGTGAAAGCTTAACAGGTTGTTTTAATTTTATTTAGCTATAAATAACAGCAAAAGAATAAGTTCTTATAAATGAAAATTAGTTTTGGAAATTGGAATTTCCAAGTATTTTGACACAACTGCATCAGTTACATAGATGATATGCAAATAAAGAAAAAAATATTGTTAACAAATACAGGTAAATCAAGTTTGTGTAAATCAGGCTGTAGGGGAGATGTTGAAGGGACCTATGTTTCATTGCTAGTTAAATTTTGCCAAATTTAAGTATGGACACTGCAGCTCAGAGAATGAGAAAAATAAGAAAAAAACAGAGAATCACTGAAATGCAGTTGTTGAGCCTGAGTGCATCTGTCAAATAAATTAGAAGCAGCAAAACTTTGGTCATTTTTCACTTTCCTTGAACAGCCATTTTACTTTCTTGCAAGGCCACCTTTCATGCAAACACTCTAAACAAATAAATCCAAAAAGCCATTTGGAGCTTTTCTAACTTACTACTCTTGAGGTGCCTATTACACGTTGCCATTTTGTAAAAGCAACAAAAGTGGCTTGTATGTGCTAAACATAGCACAAGTGGGGAAAAAAGATAATTTTCATTGAGTTTTATTCATATCACTTGGGTTTCAGTTGTTATTTTCTAAGGGGTAAAAAATCTCCCATGCAAGTGATCTGTCTTGTATTTGCATGGTCTTACTTTGTGTGTATAGTTGTTACATATATTTACAAGTGAGGTTACTACATTTGTAGCTGTAGCCAAGAACTGTATGGCTGAATCAGTGCTTAGAATCATAGAATGATAGAATCATTAAGCTTGGAAAAGACCTCCAAGATCATCACATCCAGTCTCTGACCGAACACCACCTGGTCAATGAAATCGTATCACTAAGTGCCACGTTCAGCCGTTTCTTGAACACTTTCAGGGACGTTGACTCCTCTACTTCCCTGAGCAGCCCATTGCAGTGCTTGACAGCCCTTTCATTATGTAAATGATTTCTGTTTCCATGCACAGTGCAGTTTGAAGGGGAGTGAGAGTGTTTTCCTTGGGCAGAATCTGTTGCAGTCCAGTGGTATCGACTTGAGTTGGGAGCATCAGGAATGAAGTAGAGGAAAAACTGCAAGTCCGTGTCTCACATCTTGGATGAATGAAATCCTGGATTGGAAAAAAAAAAGTGAAGGGACTACTTTTATCCTGCTCTTCTAGATTCTTTTTAAAAGATGCAACCTCTTGCAGAATATCTACAAAGCAACCTGCGTACCTTTCCACTACAGCAGGCTCAGTTCTGGGAGCAGGACTTGCCTTCTGCAACCCAAACAATGGCACCTAAGTCTTGGAGAGGATCAAGGTTCATTCGGTGCTCTTTTGTCATCCTCTCCAAGAGAACAGCTAAGGGTACTAAACAGTACAGCACTGTGGGTACCATTCTTAATTGTCTAAGTTTTCCTGTATATCTTTCAAGAAAGTACGTCCATCTTGGGTGTCATCAATTCCTGTATATTTTCTTTGTTTATCCAGGATCCAATAATTCAAGATACTAAATTACACAAAATTTGCAAAAAAAGTAGGCTTCTGAATCCTTAAATTACTTCTGAACAGAGGACTTAAATTCTAAATAATTTAGATTATTTTTTACATGCTATTCATTTTGTAGAAAACTTATAGGAGAATGGGGGGGGAAATTATCTTAGCTTTTTAAAAAATATATCCTACCTATCTGTTTTGACACTCTATGACCTGTCTAGGAGGAAGGTAGACCACAGTGTTTCAAAGAGGCAATGCTGTTTTGATAGTCCTGGACTGAATGAGGGTGTTGTTGAGGTGAAACTCTATTTTGAAGGAAAAGACTTTTAAAGGCCCTACTTTCTTTCCTCAGGACCTCAGTAGTTGTGTACAGAGTACACAGTCATTTATTGTTTGTGTTGGAGGAAGTGAATTGGTACAAAGAAGTAAGCTTCCACTCTGTTTGGAAAACGCCAGCTCATCAATCCTTGATCAGAATATTTGAGGATAAGCAAACTGAATAAAGTCTGAGAAACTGTTTAATGTTCTGTAGAGCAGAAATAATTAATGAAAGCTGAAGGCTCTTAAAATAAACTTACCAGCTTCAGTAACTTGAGGATTTTCCCTCCTTATTTGGGGAATAATCTCATTGAAAATTTCCTTTAGAGCTGTGTATCTGTGTTGCCACAGTAAGTATGAGTGTACAGATTTGTATGACTTAGGTGTTGAGTAGCTATGATATAAAACTAGAACATTATTTTGGTGAGAAAGTTACCTTTAAGAATTTTACATGTATTTTCCATCCTCTCAAAATGATGCCTTGCTGACGTAATAATTTGTATTGTAAAGAACACTTTACCTCTTCTAAAAGTGCTGGTTAATTTTACACTGTAAGTTTCATTACTGTAGGTTTTATTCTTGAACTGTCCTGGGATTTGCTGACCTACTTAGAAAAATAAAATAAAAAATCCAAGGATATAGTTTGTTTCTAAGTTCAAAGCATTATGAACCTAATGCTTATTTATTTCTTGACCTCTGCATGATGCAGCCTAGAATTTTATGACTGATTTATGGTTTTCTTAGTAAGGAAAAAAAATTCTGAAAGTCATTCTAAAAAATTCTGAAAAGAGAGCCAGTGTTGGTGTAGCCTACTTCATCCACTGAGAGGATGAGATTATAGAGGTAAAGAAAATGAACACTAAATTAACAAAACCAGCAGAATTCTCAGGGTTGTTGTATAATCATCACAGTGCTTAAGACTGTATTTATATATATTATCTATTTGGCTCTTGGAGAGAAGGATAGTCACATTATATGTTGGCAGGTAAGTCTGATTTCATCTCCTGAGTGGAGTTCGGAAGTGTAAAAAATGTAATAAGGAAAAAAATCTGTGAATGAATCACTGTTAATCGAAAGTGGCTATTCTAAAAAAATAATAAAAGTGAGAACAATTGTATTTCTAGCTATTTCCAAGAAAATTACTACTGGGTGGGCTGAAGAAGGCTTTGGTACCCTGAGATACTTCCAGTTGGGCCACCCAGCAAATGATCAAGAATGTTGCTATGTCATCTTATTCTTCTCAGCAATAGGCTTAAAAACCTTAAGAACATCTGGGTGTAGCAGTAACAATTTTCAAGCCTGATGTAATCAGTAAGAAGTTAATGTGAAGAAGATGCACTTTTTCCCAAGAATGGAATTAGAAAGACAGTGGAATGAAGCTCCAAGATGTCGCCGATGTTACTCTGGTAGGTAGCTGGGGGTCAACAGAAGGGGGCATCTCTTTTACTCCACATAGGCCGAGGCTGCAATAGAAGCCATAAACTTCAAAGTAACATTCCAATGTGTGCCAAGCAGGAAAGGACTTGTCCCAGGACTGTGGTGCAACCTGCTCTTTCAACAAGATTTTGAGTACACTCAGTTAACAAGGGCAGGATATCTCTGTCAGACAAAGCAGAAAATGTAATAATTGCCGAAATGTTAGTACAATCCAGCTGTGATGACTTGATTTATTTATTTTAATTGATACAGTTGCTTCCAGGATTTTAGATTAGCAGTTTAGATTTAAATATGCCTAAAGCAAATCACGAAAGACAAATTGACATTGGATTTGAGTTGCTTGCCCTTTATAGTCCTTGGAGGAGTACAAGTACAGATAAATGCCCAACAAAAAGCCTTGTTTAAATTTTATTAAGCAGCTGTCAAAGACACAGGAGCTATTCTTTACCAGTCCTGGAGAAAAAAACTCATCATGGCTAATCTTTCAACTAAGAGGCTTATTGAGCAAAACAGGAATGTAAAGATTATTCCAAAGGGTGCTGGCCACTGTCTGAGTTGCTCTTGGGATTTACAGCCACAATACCATTCCCTACATGAATTTCAGGACATAACAATCTGTTCAATCAGTTCTTGAAGCTGTAAAGTCATCCCTTGGAGATAACTGAGCCAGTCTCACAGTGATGGTCATTTCAGAACGTGACTGTAATTTCTTTGCTTAATAATCAAATGTTGTTGTGATTTGGAATGTCATGCTCTAGGTATAAGACTAATAATCCTATTAAACCAGAAATTGTAAGATACTGTAGGTACTAATCTAGAATGTAATAATGTATCAGATCCCTTTCAAAGTAAATAAATAGGAGTTGAAAAACGCCCATAAAGAGCTTGGAAAATAAATGGGATGGTGTAACTAAGTTATGTAATGAGATACTAAAATGTTCACAATATTTTTTACTGAATGATAGGGAACCAGAGAGTTCCAACCATTTTCAGTTCTGAAGTGCTGTGATTTTATTTATTTGTGTTTATCTAAGATTTCAAAGTTGTTTAGATAGTGTAGAAATATGAGACACAAACACACATTGTTCTCTGAAAGAGTTTCCATTGTGTGTAGGAATTTTCTGTAGTGATCTGTTGGTCCTTAATGTCATCAGCATGGGGACTGAGCACCATAAGTAAGCGTATTAAATGAGACTAATTCCTTTAAATAGAGTCCTTTGTTCTGTTAAGGATGAACATAATTTAAACTAGTTGTATCTGAGTTAGAACTTGTATGTTTAAAGAAATTAGTAAGTTTTGACTGGAGTAAGAGGGAAAGAAAATTAGGTTGTGCCAGCTTCATACTGAAGCTCACTCCATCATCTCTGGCTGGTCCCTGAGGGGGTTCTGTTTCAGGAACAGGGTAAGGTTCACCTTGTGGTTTGCAGTGCACTCCCAGACCCTACGTGAAAGTCATGACATCATTGTGTGTTGATGCTGGAAGCTGTAAAGCTTTAATTCCTCATGAAAAGTTCAGTTCTTTCTGATAATGGAAGTTTTCAGCCAGCCTCTGATCAGTAGGTCTTTGAAAACTTTCAATCCAGTCAGCATCTGGAATAAGAAAATCAGCAGCTTTGAAGCTCTCTGTAGAGAGAAAGAGAGATATGATGTATGCAGAGGAATGAGGCCTTAGATACTGCGCGTGGCACTAGTCAGATTTTGCTAAGAACCAGTGGTGCAGGTATGCCCCATTATGGCATTGTATTCTGGTGTTCAGGCATGTGCTCTCACCCTGTTTAGATGTATAGTGAATCCATAGGTGAGGAAGCTCAGAGACTATGAAGTTCTCAACTAGACCTGTTTGGAGTATACTGATGTCTATGAACAGTACGTGTGAAAGTATCAGATCCACTTGTCATAATTTTTAACCAAGCCACGAGAAGTTCTAACATAAGAATAAATTCTATTGAACTTTGCATTTTGAGAAAGATGGGTTTTTAGTAAAAGTTGTTGCACATGAAGTAGGTGAGAATGCAATGAAAATGTATTCAGGTCTCTGTTTGCAACTTTTCTTAATACTGTCTACATTGAGGTGCTTCCTGCACACCTGCACTTTCTGTGAGTCATATACTCTGCACATGAAAGTTATTAGTATAATGTCTGCCTATTTTAAAAATGTCTGTATATTAACTGCACAGGTTTTATTTTTGGGACAAGTAACCACAGTACAGATAATGATCCATTTGTATCTGTAGTACTTTTTTTTTTAAAAAAAAAGAAGATAAAACAGAAACTGAGAACTATGCTCTTGGTATTTTTCTTTGCAGCCTTACTGCTGCCATGCAACCTTTCCTTCACCATAGATTTCTGACAGAAAAAATACAAGGGTTGCTTTTCTTCTAGTCATCCTCCATAGATATTGCTGGTTCATGGAACACACTACTATCTGGATACTAAACCTTTTGATCTTCTGGAGCTGGATTTATTCTTGGTACTCCTGACTTTACTAAAAAGCCATTTCATGATGAGGATGAGACAGAAAATTCAGTCATGCTCCAGCACCATGTTTTCTATTCTTCATATTTTTGTTTCATCTCCTCTCTTGCCAACCAGAAGCATTCTACTCCAATTTATAGATGATGCCTCTTTCTGCATATCTCATTCTTGGTATCTTTGATCTAAGTTTTGAGAAGTGGAATATAAAATATGCTATGCAGAGATCTCTTCTGAATGCCTGACTTACGTCTGCAAGCTGCAGTTTATAGGCAGTGTGTCATCACTGTCACAGTGAATGTGGTATTAAAAAGCACATTCATCTTGCCAGATGAGCCTTTTTCAGCACATATATAAGAGATTCTAAAAATAGCTGTTGGTTTCAAATGAGTCTACAGTGAAGAGAAAAATAGCCAAAATCCAGAAACCTCACATACTGTATTCTCTTAATTACCTGCCCAAACCCATAGAATTAGCATTGTGTTTAACATGCATTATTTATCGAGTCATCGAAAAGCAAAGCCTGGACTAAGACATGTACATCTAACAAAGTATGGACTAGGGTCTGAAAGTGGAAAGAGTAAGTGAAAGCTCACTGCTGTTGATATGTATCAGGGTCCAGTCCTTAAGGAATTCTTTTTGGAACGATGCTTGGTTGAAGATTTGGTACAGTCAAGAGCCAAACATCTTGAAACAAGCAAATCCAATCACATACATGATTTTTAGGTCTTTTAGGAACTAACTTTAACAACAAGTCTCTTACAGGAATCTATTTGTCAAACACCAGGTACAAAGTTGCTTTATTCCCATATTTTAAATGGTGATTTTGCTTTGAATTAAAGATAATGCTCCCTGCCCCCTGAACTTTCACACATCGTAAATCTAAATTGAACAGAAGATCTTTTGTTTCAGAAAGTCCGATTACCATGAAAGTCACTAATAAGGACAACTAGGTGTAGTGAATTAATAATGATTCTAATTTTAACAGAATGCTCCTGTAGAACTTTTTCTTCTTGCACTGAAATGAAAGAATTGATGTAGGTTAATCTCAGCACCAGAGTTATTCAACAAATGGCCTTTCCCCAGTTGCACCACAGCTAGATGCAAAAATCCATCTCTTTCTGCATGAAAACACACAAATATACACTCATTAAGCAGTAGAAACATAATGGAAAAGTCATCTTTAATCTGTACAACAGATCCATTTTCAATTTATTTTAAAGGCATGTCTGTAGCTTAAATTACATAATAAAGTAGAAAACAAAGGAAGGGAACAATGAAAACAGTGCTTAAAATATTAAAGAACAGATTGAGAATTTGGGTTTAGATCTTGGGGAGTGAAATATTCAACAAAGAGTAGGAATCAGAATTCAGATTTGGGATGTCAGAATCTTCAGGAGTTGGCCCAGACTTAAGCCTCTTCATATTTCAGTCAATACTAAAACAGCCCACTAAATGATTTACTAAAAGGAAAACTGTAGGAAAAAAAGGGGGGTTGTTTGTCGGTCATTTTGGCATGTTTCTCTAATACTGGCAAAGGTATTTTATTTGTGTTTTAAAGGTCATTTATATGAGAAACACTTGTGCCCAAAACACTTAGTATTCCATACAGACTTATCATGCAGTTGTTTCAAATCACATTAGATTGCATAAACTTTTCTGCAGTGTAATGAAATGGAAAAAAAATTACAGATGCAGTGCATCAGATTAGTTTCACAAGAGCAGTATTTATATCTTGCAAGTGATGACATATGCTGAGAGTGATACTCTTTCCTGCTTGCGAGTCAAAACTGTTTTAACCTGAGAATTATTCTGTTTCCTAAAACTGTAGCAAACAGATATTTCAGGAAGGGAACAGTTGCAAGACTATCTTAGACTGTTTTTGCATCCATGCAAATTATGCATTCACTGATAATTAAAGTGCTTTGAAAGAGAATTGGCAAGAATAAAATAAACCTCCAGATTGTACAATTTCCTAGTGTCTAAAAGGAAATTGCTAGAATACATCTTGAGTAGGCAGTGGACCAGCTTTTTTATTTTGTGTTTGAATTGGTACAAGTGTACTGAATCTGATTTAGAAACCAAGAAGAACCTCAATGAAAACTTGCAGCAAAAAGGGAAAAGAGATGTGAGGAAACAATAAAAATGAGATTGAGAAAGCAGGTGATGAAAGCAAGCAAGGGCAGCAAACCTGAATTTTCAAAGCAAAATGTAAAGGTGGTGTTGAAATAAAAGAATGCAGTCTAAGGAAAGACAGAAGTACTTGGAGCAGTGGAATAATATGCCTCAGTGAAACACAGAGAGATTAAAATGGCTGAGGGAATGAGAACAAAGCAATAAACCCTGCTAAGCTTGGGCTGAGAGAAAAAGATTACTCATAAAGAGGAAAAAAGAGAATGAAAGTAATGGAGTGGAGGAGAGACAGAAGAGGAGAGCATGAGAGATGCTGGGAGTATAGAAAAGTAAGAAATGACAGACATGGAAAGACCCTGAATCCTTTCAATTCCAAATAAAATTGAATGGGCACCAAAGGACTTAGCATGCTGGAGAATCATACCTGAAGAAGGGGGATTTTATTATTGTATCTGATTCTTCCCTTCCATTCTCCATGGTTTTTGGTAGCGTCTTCTTGCATTGTTGCCTTGTCAGTCTAGGACAGGGCAGGACTGACTGTGCTCTTCTTCAGTTGTCTGCAATGTCCAGCAGTTTATCACATGGTTGACCCCTTAGCTTAACCACAGGGCAGAAGTGGCCATCTGTACTTGTGCTGTGAGACACATTCATGGCTGAACAAGACTGGGCAGTTGTTCAGAACAGATAATACGTGTCACCACTTCTCTGAATGTGTATTTCTGAGTTTTATGAGGCTGAATGGTTCGATCAACCTGATGCATTGCAGGAACTCTCATAACAGCCAGCACCTTGCTGGGTTAGGTCTTGTATGCCTGAAAAATTGAAGCCATGATGTATTAGGAGGTTGTACATTTTTCTCTGCATCCATTTCACATCAGTAAACACTGGCAAAATCCCAAATTGCATTTTTCTCAAAATGTAAAAATTAAACAAACAGACTTTCACATTTTATGTGATACACATTCCTATTGTTAGAAACACCATGAAATTCTTCTTCTGGAGACATATCTTTTGGGCTGAGGACAGCATTTTAAGTAGGGTTATTAGCAAATAATTGTTCATTCAACTTCAGAATTTTGGATTATTTCCCTGAAATATTTTAGCAGGCCATTCTTTTTTCCATTAGTCTTATCTCCTATCAAATTTCAAGAATACAATCTTTTGTGAGATTATAACCTATGATGTTAACAGGAATGAGGTGCTCACTTTCTAACTTGTCACCAGGCAACAGTTCAGACTATCCATTCACTTAAACCTATTTGGGCATGACTATTTTGAGTAGCCAGGTCTAGTTCTTTCTCAAAACATACCAGTTTCTTGAAAAACTTGGTTCCTCTTGGGCTCAAACTGTAGTACTATCTGTAGCCACTATCCTACAAATTATTTGGCCTGGCTGGCCTTTATTAAAAAGAGCATCAATCACATACTTAAAATTGGCATAATGTAGGTTGACCTTCAGATATATTTCTCTGAGAAATTGCAGTGGATGAACATACTTGCTTACTTGTTGTTTTAAACTCTCTGAAGGTGGTTGGTGGGATTTGGAAAGTATCCATTGGTGCTTGTCACAAGAATTGGCCATAATTCCTTGGCCTTTGTACTTAATGTCCTAAATGTATTCATTATGCACTAACCATTCATGTGGAATTTATTGGTGTGTTATAAAATTTTGAAAACTTCCTGTGCACTCTCTGGTTCTCATTTATCAAGTGTGTCATCCTCCCACTTTGAACAGTAACCACTTAATGTCAAATGTTTTTTGCTTTGTTCTTTAAACCAATATCCAAGATCAATTTATGAATGTAATGTGGGAGGCAGCTTGCAGAAACTTGCTGGATTTTATGACATCTTTATTTATGTAAGTGGCACAGCTATTATCCAGACTATTCAGTTTCTGCTACAGATGTATAATGCAAACACAAAAATGCAAATGAAAGAATCTAAAGAATAAAATGAAGCTATGTTAGTAAGATTCAAGATGAGACAAGAAAGGTTGTAAACATCTTCTTCCTTCCCAAACAGTTCTAATATTAGTTATCCTACAAAATCCCTAGGCATGCAAGCAACCTTTGAAATGCTTTGAACAATTAACTGTTTTATTCTTTTATGTGCAATTTAGCCCTTGGAGCATCATTTATTGCTAGGAGCACTTTACTCCTATTAACATCTCCTCTTTTTTTTCCAATTAAGTGTACCAACCAGCAGTAGGAGTGGCATAATAAAGTACCACTAGAGAAAGGTAAGTGGGGACTTACCTGCCATTCTGCTGGGCTCAGTTTTAACACTTGCATTCAATACTAAATTTTCTTATGTGAACTTGCAAATTCTATTTGGATGTGGTTGCATGTGCTTAAATTCTGGAGCCTTTGAGCCAGTAGGAGAACATTCTGCCTGTGCTGTTGAGCCATCTGAAATCCTGTGGCAGTGTTGAAACAGCACTGCACTAAAGCTCATCTCAATGGATGCTACTGAGTCAGGCATCCTCACACTTATTACTGACTTCGTATTTACTTTCAAAATATCATCTAATCATATGCATAGGAGAGGATAAATAACCTAGTTTTTTAAAAAATATGTTCTTAACAAAATTCTGCATTTTCCTCTGCGGGATTTAAGGAAGGCAGTGACTCGTACTCCAAAATATGTATGGAAACACATGAAGGTATTCAGTCATTGAAATAATATTGAGCAGTCCACCACCTTTGTGATAGTGGTGTAGTATCTGTTAAACTGAGGACAGTAATGTGTGGCAAGTACCATCTGCTAGGGTGAGCTGGGATAAAGACTGGCTTGTCCCATGGATCATCAGCACTATAGTAATCTGAAAGAGTAAAAACTTACTACATTTTTACTCATAGAGAAAAGAGGATTGTGTTCTGGGCCTTGAAGAATTTCAGGAGGAGGCAGACTGAGGAATTGGTGATTCTTACTATGTTTTGTGTAGGTGTAAGGATGAAAGCAAATTTTTGCAGGATGAAGGGAACACATATAAATGGTAGCAAAGTTCACAGTCCATTTCTTGTGCAAGAAATTAGCTACATTTCAAGTGATTATTTAAACTAGCAGGTGAAGAAAAGGTGACATTCTTAGGCTCATACACAGAGACTGAATCATACACCAGTAATATCAGAGTAATTCCTGAGAAAGTCTGGCACTAACAAGGAAACAAATAAGGTCACAGGGGCACATTACAGAAAATGTGAGAATTGTCTGGTACAAAGGATAGTCAGAGTAAAATCCTGCCTTAAAACAACAGTGACCAAAGCAATACTTTATGCTATCATTTTTTCTTTGGAAAATTATCAAATCATGTCATCTTTAAAAAGGTTGTTTATTTTCAAATAGTGATGGCTAGCTCAACATCACAAGTTTTTGGGTTTTTTTTTGTCGATGAACACCAAAATGTAAAAGCCTCAAAATAAATCTCTGTATTAGATGAAACGTCATTCCACAAGTTATCATTAATTCAATTACACGTTGTCACAGAAAGGTGCTGTTTTTCAGAATTATCCAAAAATGAAACTAGGCATGGTGTTGCATTTGTTACTTTGTGATTTCATTATTGCTAATTTAAGTAATAATGTCTTATGTTTCTACTGGTGTAATTTCCTTTATTGCAGTATCTCATCAACAACAGGACAGATTTACGTGTTGGGCTTCTTTTTCCTTCTCCAGAACATTTGTGTTCTTTCCTTAATTTCTCTTAAAACAACTGGAAGATACCCAGACTATAGTTTAGATTTCAGTTCTAGTCATTTTAGATTAGATCTTTGTTTTTCAACTTGTGTCCCTAAATTATATAGCAAAGGCCTTTAAGTGGGGAAAGTGGAATCAAAAATCCTCCTTATTCAAAACACACCCAACCATGTCTGGATAAGCCCAGGCTTTTTATCAAGTTCCTACTACTTGTTTATAAGTGATCAAAGGAAAGAAAGGTGTGTGCATGTTTTATTAGAGGACTGTGCATGATTGTAGGGGCATCCCACAGTGGTTTAGATCTGGCTTGCTGTGGTTTAAATTAGCTCAGAGCACTCAGAAAATGAGCTGCAGTTTAATTGACAAGCTAGTGCTGTCACAGGACCGAGATTCTTAAACATAGTTCTCAGCAGATTTGATATTATTTTTTCAGGGTTCATGCTAGAACACATGTAACTATAACGTTAGGTAGGCTGAGATTGATCTTATGTAATACGGCAATGTAAAATTTAGCTGTGTGCTACAGCTTCATAAAACACACCTATTACATTTTTTTAGATTACAAACAAAAATTCCAACTTCGAGTTTTCAAATTGTACCAGAAGGCTGTGAAGATTTTTCTTAGAAATTGTTTACTCTGTTTCCAGAACTTCGGGTCATTCCAATGTTTTTGAGAAAATCATGTGTTGCATCCAATTTTAAATTATGTTTAAGAGATTTTTAAATCATATCAACAGAAGAGCTTTTAACTTTATGAGAATCCCTCACCACTCATTCATTCTTGGGTCTTCCTAGAAACAATACATGGAAGATACTGAAGACAATTGGCTTTAGTTTTCACCAGAGTGCTTTGTCCAGAGGATGATGTCCTTCCTGCCACCAGGAAGGGTCCCAGCCCCTCTCCAGTTGCTGATGCTCAGAGCCCTTTCACACACACACACACACACACACACACACACACACACACACACAGAGACACACACACACACAGAGAGACACACACACAGACACAGACACAGACTGCTCTGTAGCCCTCCAGGGACACTCCACCCTCCTGATGCCTTGTAGAGGCTGACCTGGAACAGAGGCTGGACAGAGTGAAAGGATAAAGGGTAGGTATTTATTGAAAGGCCTTTACAGGGCACACCTTGGGCAGTGCAGGAGTCTCACAGAGACTACGCCCAAGATGGACACAGTTACACGTTTTTCGGACAGATATAAGTTTTGTCCATTTGCATATGAGAGGTTAATTGTCCAGTTACAGCTTCAGGCAGTGGAGTCCCGTTCTCTTAGTTTGCTCCTCCCCACCGCACTTTTGTTTACATTTCTCAGGGCCTGAGACAGTGAGGTTTCCTTGATTCTCAGGAATAGAGAGGAATTGTTGTGTCTGACCAAAATGGGAAAAGCAGTAGCTAACACTCTATATGGAGCTCAGAGTTACACACTAAAGAACTGCAGATTTATAAACATATGAAAATATAAAGCTAAAATCCTAAAGCATCACTCCCGTAGCTGGATGCGCCCTCCTTTGATGGGAGGAGCAGGGCAGGGTGGTATCTGAGCTGTCCCACCTGCCATCATCTTCCTGTGCTCCTTTGCCAGCATGCAGAGGAGCATTTTATCTCATCACGTATCAGTACATATTAGGGCAATTAAACAGACACGTTGGCTTGCATTTTACAATAGGCCAAAAAAATGTCTCAGGCAACTAAGGAAAAACCAGCAGTAACCAACTTATTTTTCAACACAGATTTCATTAGGAAACTGAGTAAGCCATAGCTGCTGCTTTCTGTGATAAACTCATTTGGGTTGTGATAGGAGGCAAAATAAGAGTTCTCTGCAGTATAGGAGAAAGAAGCAGACTAAACACCATTTACGGTTAATTCTAGCAAAGAAGACTACATAACAGTTTTAGATATGAAAGAAGCTAGAAGCACATAGGTTGAGGGACTTTGTTATGTAGCTTAGAGTAAAAGTACAGTTATTTTCCTCTCATAGCACTAAGAATGGAATCATAATGACTTAGCATTGTTTAAAGCTAGTAAATTGCAACTGTAAATCAGCAAATTAGCTAATGATTGCCTCTGGGTAGTGATACATAATGAAAAACAAATGGCGAAAGGTACTCATGCATTGCACTTTGCAGCTACTGGAAAAATTAAAGTTCTGTCTTCATAAAAATACTGTTAAAGGGATGTTATGAAGGGCTGTGCCCTGGTAGCAGAACAATTACTGCTTCAAATGAGTATGTTTTTAATAAATGCTACTATAGTAAGTCTGCAGTTCAGTGCTAGCACTTTTAAATGATTCATGGTGTAACTGAGAGACTGTATCTGCAGTGGGAAGCTGTGAAGCCAAATACTGTATTTCCAGCCCTTTCTAGATAGTGCCCACCTCAAGTACTAGAAATACACGTAACTAAATAACCAAATAACATCACAGAGTGATATCACTATGCCAGTAATCTTCAGTGCAGAGACAGTAATGGTAAGCAAGACCTCAGAGCTTTCAAACCGTAAATTGATTTATTGCCATTTTTAATAAAATAAAATAAAAATATAATCTAACAAAGCAATAACATTTTTATCTCTTGATCCCACACCCATTAGGCTTCTACTTGCACAGTTCCTGAAACTTGCACAATGATTCTTCAGTTCCCATGTTGCTTGTGCTCAGCATCTTATTGTGATTTTGCTTCCAAATTACATTATTTTTAGTAACTTGGCAGTGTTTAATTGTCCATGTTGTAAGTAAAATTTGTTTCTCTTTGCTGTTTAGCATTTCCGAGAGAAGTTCTGCAGCTGAGATGTCTTGTATCTTTCTTATCACAACATGCCTAACAACATTTTTTACATTGAAATATCTATTGGTTTACAGCACACCCTGCACACTAATCAAGGGTCTGATAAAATTTACATCTCTTTATATCAATATGGGATAAGTGTGGTGATGATCAGCTCATTCAAACACAGGGAAGCCCACATACATGTAGTAGTATTATTTTGGCTTGTTGCTTCTGCCGTTAATTATTGATAATTTCTGTTCTGATAGGTAATGACCAGTATTTTTAAATGCTGTAGGGAAGGTATGGTTAGCTCCATGAAATTCAGAGGAGGCACTAAAGTTTCCATACAGCATACAAAGATGAGCACACTAAAACAAGAAACTCCTTTTAAAGCATATGCCTCATCAGCACCTGGGAGCCACTCTCTCTAGCAAGACTTTCCTTCCTTTTGGTGTCTGTAGCCCTAACTGCAGGCACCTCAGCCCCACACCGGAGAGCCAGGATGCAGCACATCACACCCTTGGAGCCAGCAGCAGGGAGTGCAGAGCACTCAGAAGGTGCTGCAGGTGGGACACACAATCCCAGTGGTATACTGCAACTCTGGGATGTTTAAATCTCCCCAAGAAAGAAAGAATTACATTTTTGTTTTCTGCATCTTGGATAGTAAGTCAAAAATTGAATTTTTAAATAAAAAATTAGTGAGAATTAGTGAAGTGGGATTCTCTGGAATCACACATTGGGTTTGGGTGCTGTAGGCAAAGAATTTACCTTGTGGATTAGTTTTGGAGTTTATCATATCAGGAAGGTAACATTAAGACAAGAAACTGATTTTCAGGCATCTGATGAATTTTAGTTATGAAAACTTGCATATTCCTGGCTTAGATGATATGTGACAATGGCAGTTTTGAGAATTTGAATTTTAGAGAAGTATCCAAAGAGACAGTTATGCAGACTTGTACTTCAAAGCAAGTGTAATCGTTAATGTCTTCAATCTAAGGAATTTTAAAATGTTATGAGTCATGTTTTCCAAAAACTCCAGACCACAGCTGGAAGCTGTCAAAACAGATCTGTTGCTATAGAAGGAAAAAAAAGTAAAGAAATATACAGGCTAGGGATTTGTGATCTCATGTGAGGGGCACTGGAAAGTGGTGAAGAACCTGATACACTTGTCATTTTATACAAAGATTCTGCAAGATCTTTTGATCAAAAGCTTGTTTCTTCCACTCTCTGGTATTTAGAGATCATTATTATTTGTGAAAACAGCCCTTTTTTCAGGTTACAACCATTCTACTGCTTTTCTGGCAAAAATCTGGTTTGTGTACATGGATATTTGTATGAGACCAATATCCATCAACACAGATAGAAATGTTTTTGTGTTTTAGTACTCACGGAATGCAGAAATCCCTTGTGATGACACTAAGAGTATAGTTATTTATAACAAAATATAAAATTAATTCCAGAACATTTACAGTCTTGAAGCCTTCATGCCGAAAAACTAGTGAGGATGAAATAATGGAAGAAGAACTTCTATGGGGAGAGACTATAAAAGCATACAAAGCATGTTTTTTAGTTCAAATACAGTTTTTTGTGGAGACCACTTTGTGGTGTTATTTTTACTCATTAAGAGAGAAATTGCTGCCTTTTGACATTTCACTGCAGCAGGTGTGCTTTGCTGACAATACATGTGTAACAATTCATAGATATGTGAAAACAAGTGGCCACAGCGATCTTACCTTACCAGTTACCACTGCTGATAGCAACACTGGCTTTGAGTGCACACAATCTGATTGAGCACAGAGCAGGGATGGGGGATTCTTTGCCAATGAATTAAATAGATGGGGTCTGATTCCTAGGTCCACAATATTGTACATGTGGAGCAGTTCCAGTGAAGGCATGGGTTTATTACAGCTAAATTCAGAAATGAGAATTGAGACTGTTTGTGATGGTTGCATAAAATTCTTTTCAGAGGTGAAAACAGTCTAATACTTTTTATAGTGCATAATTTTTCCATAATGCTCATCGAGATGTACTTCCTTGGATGCTACTTTGAACAAATACCCAGAACCTTTCTTGAGAATCAGTCTGTCTTTATTGACTATATGTACTTTTAGATTTCTTATTAGGCATGTAAGTAAATTAAATCCTCTTGTACTTTTTTTATTTGTCCAAGCTTCTCAAGAAGGGGAACACTTTTATATGCTACAGCCTTGTGCACAACAATTCCCAGTGCTGGGGGACAGTAGCAGCTACTAAGAGATGCTACTTTTTGCAACTTTTATTAGTCTCAAGCAAACTATATTGTCTTGGCAGTATATCAGTTGTCACACGGAGGTAAATGGAGTTATAGTCCAGTCCTTCTTAGGTATTTTTGCTTGGGCTTTTTTGTTGTTCTTTAGTAAAAGCTGTCTTCTGTCTGAAAAGTGATGCAAAGAAAATGTTAAATGTTTTTCTCCACAAAGAACATATTTTCTACAGAGTCCACTTTTGACTGTACATACAAGATGCTTTATGGTTAAAAGAGAAATTGCTGGTATTTTAACATTTTAATAAAATACAACCCCAAAGTTGTCAACTGAGGTAATGTATAGTGTGATTTAGTAGAGTCCTGGGAAATATGCACTGAGATGCTGCCAGTAATGAAACTAAATCACTGCTTTATATTAGTCTGTTTTACAAGACAAAGAGTTGCAATGCTTAACTATGTCAAAAATAAGAACACATGTAGAAAGGTACTGGTCAAATAATGGCAGCTTGAAATTAATACTGACATGGCAGGGAGTCAAGGTTTTGATATTAATATATTCAGAACTGCTTTTCTCCTCCATGTGTAACAATGAACTCCACTTTGTAACACAATATCAGTATCTTTGAGATTTGCAGATTTAAAGTTCCAAGGAGGAACAAGCTCTGCTGTACTGAGGAGACTGGAGCAGACTATCCATTTTTATGTTCTGTAAAGATTACTTCTGAGAGGCACCTTCTGAAGTCTCCTGAGTTCTGAGAAGCCCTTGGGGACCCTCAAGTGCTGATGGAGTAGAGCAAAAAACGTAGCTGAGAGCAGTCCAGACGGTCAGAAGTCAGAAGGGGTCAATGCTGCAGTAAAATTTTATCGTCGCTGAAGGCAATATGCTCTTTTTTTCTGTAGGTTATCATTTTAACACTGTGTTGGTTATTGCTAATTAGGTAGCTATCAAAGGATAGGAGAGGAAAAAGGGTCAAAAAAGGCTCAGGTATAAACACAAGTTACTAAGATTTTACAAATATAAAAATATAAAATTCATGTATTTTCAGGACAAATACCAAAAATTTCTATGAGGTAATATATTCTACTGAATGTTCAACCTGTCCTACCTGAAATTTCTTTCAAAGAATTTCCTTTCGTTAAAGGGATCTTTCTCATTATCATTGTCTCCATATCTTCTGTCATTTTCATTTCTGACAAAGGTGGTATCTATCTGCAGTATTTCTGTGCTTACTCCATACCTCTTACTTATATGTTTGGCAGAGCATTTTTAGCACTGGATGTACTACATGCTGAACAGTGTATTTTGAAAGGATTAACTGTTAAATCTGAAGGTATTGGTGGGGTTTTGTTTCCAATGAATTGCTTATACGTAAGAATTGTTTTAAACAGGAGATATAGTTTAGCATTTGTTCTTTTCCTTGTAACAGTTGTGTTCTTTACAGTGCTACAGGCAGTTGAGCATTAGCTTCACTATGAGGAGATTAAACTGAAGTTATTTTGGGGTTGTATATTTTTTATAATGAAACAAACTAAAAAAGATCAGACTGTAATTTTTAATTACTCATCTAGGTTTAAAACAATGAACATAAATCCAAGTTGGAATTCCAGTTATGACAACAATACCATATACAATATAGCTTACTGTATAATGCACACAAAAAATGTGTACCTCTGCACTATTTTATTTAAGTATGCATATGTAGGAGCTTGATTTGCAGAACTTATTTCAAGCTGAATATATTTAGAATATTAGGAAAAAAGACTTCAACTTCATAATCAATTCTCCTTTGTTTTATACTAAAGCCAAAAATAAATCAAGACTGAAGTCAAAGTAATTTATCATTTTAAAATACATAGGAAAAGAAGTATCTATAGATTTTACTAACAGAAAAAATATAAAAATTATTTCATGCATTCAACAACAATACTTGTACAAAATAGATGAGAAAACAACACAGGCTTCATTTTTCCCGAATGGTTTGGTTTTAAGTGGTTACTCCATGCTAAAAAGCCATGAGCCAGATGCCAGTGTTCTCCTAATATTACTTCATGCATGTTGCTTCTGAAATCTATGGATATAATCATGAAGTAAAGCATTATTAAGGTATTAGGTTTAGCAAAATAGGAAATCTTCAGCAATAAATGACACAGTCAAAATTACTGTGAGAAAAATAATGAAAAGGGTCATAAATCAATTATAAGAGGTTACTGTTGGCATTACCTTTTTCTCTCCAAATCCTAGATTTCCCTGAAGGTTTTCCATTCACCTAAAACCTCAACCTATTTATCTTAGGAAGGACACAATGCCACTGGGTACTTTGTGATATATTTATAATTGAGATTCATCTTGAAAACACATCAAAAGCTAATGTTGAGATACAAAGGCCATTGTGCAAAAGAAGCATCAGGAAGGGCTCAGAGAAACAGCCATAGAAATGTCAGGTGCTGCTTGCTTTTAATCATTTGTGAAGTGAAGGAAACTGCATGGAAACGAGCAGGACTGCGTCAGGGTGAGCGGCTTGGAGGTAGCTGACTTACTGACCTTGATCCAGCTGTTTTTGTAGCTGCAGCCACAGGCAAGTTCCCTGTCTACAGCAAAAATAAGGACATGTTGCACTGCACAGTCTATGACTATACAACACTTCCAGAACAACACCCACACACCTCAGGGAATGTGCATGTAGATGTGCATGGTACCCAGTCTCCACAGACCATTCCTTGAGGAAGTGCAAAGTCTGGGATGTATCTGGGATGCAGCTGCAATGCAGGCTTATTACATCAAGGAGATTTCTAAAATAAAAGGCAATTTCAGACCAAAATGGCTGGTGTTGTACTTTGCCTCGTTGCAGCTTTGTGTCATTAATAGCTGCCTTGTCCAAAATCCAGGATGATTGATATTGTACGAGTCTATGCTGGTGTTTAGTTTAATTTGCATTTGGATTTTACCATACCCAGTGACCATGTGCTGTGCACATGAGCACCCCTTTGCTTGCTGTGCAACATTATTAGTGATGGTGATTTGTGAATGCAAGGGTATAAGGTAAAGAGTGGAATAATCAGTATGTAGAAAAGAATGTGCCAGAATATGTGAATGACACAACACTATCAAAGCTCTTTCAAAAGTGTATTTTAGAGGCTGCAGCAACTGCCTGTCCAAGAATTTAATCAGGAACCAAAGCTTTGAAAAGACTCCAGGAGAAAAAAAAAAATGAGGTAATATGAAAGTGTCACTCAAGCCAGCAGGCAATGCTAACAAATTGCCATGTCTTTGTCAAACGCTCATCACTCATTCTTGTGTCAGGTAATGACCATACAAATTGTAATTGTATGGATCGGGCAAGATGTTCATTCCAAGCAGTCACCCTTGCTATTTTATTATATGAATGTCTTGTAAACCCAGAGAACGTTGAAAGGACTGTAGTAAGAAAAAAAAAGTTCAGAAATAAATGCACTGTAAAACAGGATTAATGGTATAAATTTGGGATTAGCATAAATCCTATTTACCCCTACTTAATAAGGCATTATAAAGCAAGCAAGGTTTATGTAATAGGATTTAATCTTATTTAATTTCCTTTTTGAAGCAAATATCCAGTTGACCCTAACATGTATAATACAAAAGACCATTTGTGAAATATTCTGCACATCCCCAAAATCCTCTGGGATTCAGGGTAGTGAATATACTTGACACAGTTGTATGCAGGCTCCAAGTTATCCATGTTACAACTTTGTTCTACATTTGCCATGCAGGAAAACTTGTCACTAAAATCCAAGGGAATTGTGGTTTTCCATAAACTTAATAGTGTATCCTCTTCTGCCCCCCCTTTTTTTTTTTTTTTAATTAATTTGTAAAGACTTGGAAATATATTCTCTCCAGTTGATTCTACACCAATTAATGTGAAAAAAATCAGTTGTTTTATAAATGGGCTGGTTTTGTGTATATTCAATCATTTGATACATTTATGCATATCTGAAAATAGTTTTCCAAACAGAAGTTTTCTATTCTGACTACAACTCATGAAATAGCTTCAACAGTAAGTGATGATAACAGATTTGATTTTGTCAATGATAGACTTAATTAGATAGACTTAATTACCACCTTTCTTACAAATACATTTGTAAGTTTATATTCCTGAATAATAAAAGTTGTCTTATTTTCATTTGAGTAAACTTTTGTCTCAAGATAGAGGTTAATTATGAGGTTTATAATATGTAGAGCTGAAAACGTTTTATTTATTACTGGGCAGAGTTTCTCCTCCACACTGTAAATTTATTTTTATCCAATGTCTTTGAGCAGTTTAGATAAACAACATTTGAAAGTTTGCTAACTCATAAAATTGCTGCAATTTGAATGCTGTCAGCAAGATATTAATATCCAGAAATAAGACATCTCAATTAAACTACTTGCAATGAAGTTAACATCTTTCAGATAATTTTAGACAACTATCTGCTGTTGTTGCTATAATTTTCATTGGTCAGAATTAATTTCTAAGGCTTTAAGAAGATTTGAAAAGCTTATGTTTGCATGTGAAATATTAAGTAAATTTTCTCAGGCGAGTCCTGTAGGAACTCCTGGCAGTGTTTATGACAGCACCAATGCTCCCTTGAACTCTGCATGGCCGTGCTAATGATTTTCAAGGCTTTACATCTGTAATGATACAAATGGTATCCTATATACCAACTATCTATATAATGGTATTCTATATACCAACTATCAGGTCTGTTTAGTGGCTGGAATTCCTTTCACCATGTGGGCATTTTTGTTATTAACCCTACTGCGCATGTGCTACTTATCTTGCTAACCCACTTTTTAAATTAGTGATAGACTATTTTGAAAAGTCAGGGTTTGAAAGGTACTTTTTCTTGTGAAAAGGCATTAATCTTGTTTATCAAAGCTGTCTGCAGAGGAGAGCTGAGGCTCCTTGGATGCATAAGTGATTTCCCTGCCTCAGATGACCTGAATACTGCATTGAGCAAACTGAGTGTCCTCAAGGAAAGTGTCACTCAATGTAAGAAAAATTCTTACAGCCTTCAGGATTTGGGATTTTCAAAAAAACCTTTCTCATAGCTCTTTTTTTCTTTCCCCTATGACTTTCAGAGAATTTGTCCTTTTTGTTCAGGAAATGGTTTTGCTGTTTTTCACCTTAATTCTGTTTCTCAGGCAACACAGACGACAGGAATTGTTGCTAATATATTGTTAACTACACCATCCAAAGTAATTTTCTTCCTAACTCCAACTTACCTGTCAGTGACAGTTTCTGGCTGCTGAATCTGTCTGGTGCAGTTCTCCGGGAATGCTTTAATTTCTTAAAATGCATTTCAGTACAAAGTATTTTCTGTCAGTACTCTGTCACTCCTCTCCTTATCTGGACAGGGGAGGGAAACAATAATGAAAGCCTCATGGGTCAGGATAAGGGCAGGGAGAGATCACCAGTTACTGTCACGGGCAAAAAAATTAATTTGGGAAAAAGTAATTTAATTTATTACCAATCAAATCACAGTAAGACTATGAGAAATAAAACCAAATCTTAAAATGCCTTCCCTTCACTCCGCCCTTCTTCCCAAGCTCAACTTCTGACTCAAACCTCCTCCCTCCAACCTGCGCAGAGGGATGGGGAATGTGGGTTGCAGTCAGTTCATCATATGTTGTCTCCTCCTCAGGGGGAGGATTCTTCACACTCTTCCCCTGCTCCAGAGTGGGGTCCCTCCCATGGTAGACAGTACTCCAACATGAATCCGTCCCACAGGCTGCAGTTCTTCACAAACTGCTCCAGCATAGCCCCTTCCATGGGGCGCAGTTTTTCAGGAATAACCTGCTCCAGTGTGGGTCCCCATGGAGTCACAAGTCCTGCCAGCAAACCTGCTCCAGTGTGGGCTCCTCCCTCCATGGGGCCACAGGTCCTGTTCCAGCGTAAGCTTCCCATGGGGTCACAGCCTCCTTTGGGCATCCACCTGCTCCAGCATAGGGTCCTCCCTGGGCTGCAGGTGGATCTCTGCACCCCCATGGCCCTCCATGGGCTGCAGGGGCACAGCCGCCTCACCATGGTCTGCCCCACGGGCTGCAGGGGAATCTCTGCTCCAGCGCCTGGTGCACCTCCTGCCCCTCCTTCTGCACTGACCGCGGTGTCTCCGAGTTCTTCCTGTCGCATAGTCTCACTCCTCTCTCTCTAACTGCAGTTCCTGGGTTTTTCCCCCTTCCTAACTCTGTTACCCAGAGTTACCACCACTGTCACAGATGGTTTGGCCTTGTCCAGTGACAAGTCCGTTTTGAAGCCAGCTGGTATTGGCTCTATCAGACCCGGAGGAAGCTTATGGCAGCTTCTCACAGAAGCCTGCCTGCAGCCCTTCCCTGCTGCCAAAACCCATCCAGACCAACCCAATTTATCACAAATAACAAATACAGTTGGTGGTTTTTCTGAGTCATTATTTATTTTGATACTTAATGCCATTTAATTTCCACTTTCTCCACATGTTTGGTTGATGGTCCAAACCTTTTTGATAGATGACCAAAAACTAGAGTGGAGAAGTTGCACAGGTTGTTTGACAAGCTGTTCTAGTTTGTTATGGGTATTACAAGAGCCTAAATTTGCTGATTGCATTTTCCAAAGAGCAGAAAAGTTCTAAAATACAAGTAATTTTGTACATCCATGAAGTTACTGAAAACATTAATTTTTTGTTTCCAAAAGGCAATGAATTTATATTTTTAAAATCCACTTATAATGTAACAACTGAATATTCACAATACATTGAAATAACTCATCAGTAAATAGCTCAATAATGGGTCATTGTGAAAGGCACTTTTACAGAACATCATGTCAGCATTGTGAATGGTCGTGATGCTACAACCTTGAGAAAATGGCCCGTCACTAATTTGATAATTAAATTTAAATACCGAAGATAATCATGAATTCTAAGTGTATTTTATAGGCTGTGGTAAAGAAAAGGTGATTTATTTTGAAAAATAGGCATTGTCTTAAACTCTGTGAAAAAAATTCGCTTTTGGTATAAACCTCACAGTCAACATCTGATATGGTTGATTATTTTACATCACATAGAATCATAAAACCACTCAGTAATTCAGTGGAAATGTTTGAAAAATCTGTACAGATACACCCTTTGTGCTCCATATGGGTAAGCATATTTAGAAATTACCTTCAGTGTCTTTTTTTTGTTCATAGAAGCTCTCTTGACACCATTAATGCTGCTCAGGGATGATTAGGGATAAATAACTTGCGGGCACACTCTTGCAGTCATATCTGGGTTTTGAAACAAGCTCTCTGAGGCCCTTCTACCTGCAGATACCCACTCATTCTGTCTGCCTGGTCTCCTCAGGTGCTGGTGGAGAGGGGTTGGGCTGTCCTAATTCATCCCTTATGCCTTAAGCCACATAGGATGGTTCAAGAGTTGATTTTCTTATTGTAATGAGCATTAATGTATTTTCACTGGGGGACGTGCTAGGTAGGGTGAATAATCTACAAAAAAAAATCAAAATCCTGTCCACTATCACTGTCAAACAAAATTTAAGGAAGGGTTGCCCCCCTCCCCCAATTTTTGTTTTAGATTTGCTCTAGATCTTCCTGTTCAGAGAAAATTGCAATCTACTTCAGGAGATCAAGTGCTGTGTCTGATTAGCTCTTTAAAATACCACTACGTGATGCGGCTTCATTTATTTCCCTTGATCCATCGACCTATTGCCTTATGGCCCTCATGGAGAGTAAATATTGGCTATTCTTTGACTTCTGGTTTCATATTAAAGGAAAAAAAAATACTTCTTTTTAATGTCATTCTCTTTGTTAGGACGAAGGTCATGCTCTGAGTTGTGTTGCACTATATATTGTAAGGTTTGAGCTATTCCATTTATCTCAAATATGAATCTAAAGTTCTAAAAGAATAGAAATATATATTAATGATATCATTTGTTCTTTTGTTCTTGTGTTTTCTGCTGATACTTCTTTATACTTCCCCTTCTTTCCTTTTTTTTGCCTATCTCATCTTTTGAATTTTATTTGCTCCATTTCTTCTTTAGTGTCTTATGGACATTTTTTGTGAAATCTAACCATGTCATAAAAATGTGTTGAAATTGCTTCAGCTGAGATTTCTCTGTCTTTCCCACCCTTTGGTTGTAATTTCAAACGTATCTATATTTTTTGTAGTAGAGTGAAGGGGGTTCCTTTTAATGTATTTTTGTAGTTCCTCGGTATTACCAGAAGTTTTTCATCATGAAAAGAGATGCAAACTCTAATCAAAGTTCCAGTCATTTCCCATATACTGAAGAAAAATGGTAAAACATGACTTAAAACATTTATTCATAAGTTATTCTTTATTTTAAATCAGCTTTCCTTGCAAGTGTATTAAATGTGAATTGAATTAATAATTTTTGCATCAGACGTTATGGACAATGTATTTTGCTACAAGAGTTTAATTCATTCAGCAATACGGTACAAGTTAAAATTGGATTTGCTGTGCTAATCCTTTTAATAAATATTCTGCCATCTTCAACAATATCATCCCACCGCTTGAATCCTTTCCTGTTCTCTGTATACTTTCATATTAATTGGAAAATTCTCATCTTTGCTTTTAAGAGCATAACATTTTATATTGCATCTTTCATGTCCTGAGACAGAGTACTTCTGACATGCTTCTATTTCTTATTCCTTTTCCTCCTCTTTTTCCTCTAAGTAATATTATTTGTGGTGGTATTCCCACATCTGGTATTACAGCCATTTTCTGCTTCTTTTCTTGAAATCAGCAGTAAAATAGTGCTTACATGTACAATAGGAGAAAAGGCAAAAATAGTAACTCTGAGAAAAGATTTCTGAGAGGAGTGAAGCCTAAATAATTAAGATGCCAGATATGTATGTAATCTTTTGTTTAAGCAAATATTATTACAGAAACCTGAAGTCCAAAAGTATGCTTTAGCCAACAAATTTTAAACATTATGTCCAAAATATCAAGATGACTTTCAAGTTATAACTTTGAATTTTCAATGTATTTGCATTACCATTCCATCTTGAAGTCATCTATGCAATTGTATATTTAATAACTCCACCCAAGTAATTAAATAAAATAGTGAATAGTACTGGACAAAGGATAAAGTCCTGTGACTGTTGTTGCATCTTTCTATTTTGGTAGTGATTATTTGCAATTATTCTTGTGAGTCTTTTTTTTTCAACATTTCTGAACCCATATTTAGAGGAATAGATGTGTTTCCGTAGCAACTCCACAGAAAAGCAAATCAGATCTTTCATGGGCCAAATTATCTGTGAAAATTCCATTTTTTCTCAGTGAACAGTACAAAGTATGTAAAACAGTGCTTTCAAACTAAGTATTCCTGTCACATACCTACCAGCTAAGAGGAAATGTTCTGTGCCTTCTGTGCCTCTGTCAAAACTAACAAATTACAATAACCAAGACCAAAAAGTAAAAAAATTAGTGTAGGAGAACTGAAATGTCTTTCAGTGGACAAAGATCTTAACTAAATGTACAATGAGTCAGAGTCTAAAAAAAACTTAGTGTTAAGGATTTCCCCTTGAAATTAGGAGTCCAAGGGCATGCAAAATAAATTGGGTTTTCACTTTTTGCCTAGTAGTGTACAGGCACTAATTCAAGTTGTTACTATAGATGAGCTTCTAAATAATAAAAAACACCTTATAATTATTTTTGCTCTCTCAGAGCAGATACTGTATTGAAGGATGAAAATGAGACAATATTTATGGGGTTTTATTATTTCAATAAATGCAAAAATGTAGTTGAAAGGATAAATGTTAAATTTTTCTTAAATTTAAGAATGAAGCACATAAAATTCTCACAGATTATATAATTCCTGCTTAAGAAAATAATACCTGAGTTTAGTCTGCAACAGAATTTATGAATTAAATACTAAACGGGTATGAATATCAGATACACAAAGTCTGTGAAATAATCAGTATTATTTGAATCAGTGGTTATGTTAGCAGAATTATTACAATTAACTTTTTTCTTTATTTACTTGCAGACAGTTGATATTTTTGGAGGCTGAGCTATCAGAAAAAGGAGATTTTGAATATTAAGAAAGGAAGTGATACTCAAAACTTATGGAAGGTTTCTGAACAAAGTGAGTTCAAAATAAGCTAAACTGTCCAAAAATGTATATGGTCTCTTAGGAAAGCAAAATTTGATTAGAATGAAATGCCAAAAATATTACATCTCTATGCTATAATCACTTAGCATGCAGAAAACATGGAGAAAACTCTGATGCCCATAGTCAAAACAGCTGTATCATTTATGTATGTATGTAATGTTCAGCTACAGACTGTGAAAAGTGCAATCAAGTCTTGCTTCTTAAGTTCCTTGATCTTTTCAGTAAAGTACATGAAAGAAAAAGCTGAAAAGCTTTATGTCTGCAAAAAAGCTTTTTGCATATACTTCTAGTTTTGCCTGTTATCTTAGTTGTCCATATTTGTCCAGTCTTCTCAGAAATAAAATCTTACTCTGTTAAGCAAGTTTCTTACCTTTTATAAATAGTTCCTAATATTAATATTTGCAGTGTTTAAAGCTTCTGAAGCCTGGTTTTGTCTTCTATTCACAGATGACTGATAAAGTATTTTCAGCTTTGAATACATGTGTGTGATTTTGGTCAGAAGGAAGGCGTCTCTTTTTAGGACTTCAGTCAGATTTATTCATATAAGGGGCATCTAGCTGTAAGACAGAATAGATCTAATCATGTATTGAAAGGTCTTTGCCTTTTTATGCTATATCTTAAATATCTACCAGTGCCTTCAAGAAATTTGAAATGAGATTGCCTATATTTATCCATGCAAGCATTGTAGCAGGCTCTAAAAAAATAATTTGATACCTTGGTTTGTTAAAGTGCTAAAGGAACTACCAGCTGAAATTTTCCCAGCAAGTGTCCCTAGACCATTTGGCTTCTTCATCCCCTAAGGGAGGATATAAGCAGCTTGTTCATTCATTTTCAAGTAACCAAAGCTAAGACTATCAAAGCTGCTCTGAATTACACCAGATCATTAAAAAAGAAACAAATATAAGATTTGGTAGGCATATAGTACCAGTAATGACACAGAAACTACAGAGAAGGTGAACTAGATGTAATTGCTACTTCTAGTTGCCTGTACATGAATGCCTGTCCAATTCACTGAAGCAGTGGAAAGGACATCTTAGTTGATCTACTCTAGGTCTTTACTACTGCAGTGTAGTATATCTGTCATGAACTTGTGTTATGTTTACTCTTCTCTTACTCTTTTTCAAAACTTTAATTAGGTTTTCATTTGCAGTGCGCTCTGAAACCTACTGAGTTTGCATCAAATGGGCTTCTAAGTGAATTTCTTTATTGTTGAGTGTTCTGGTTTTTATCTTCCTGGCACAGGGTACTATCTCCAGCTTGATAAATTTATCAGAAGTGCTTGCAACCACTTTTTGAAGAAGTGTTTAATCCAGCCACAGTTCAGGGGCAAGGACTAGTCCTCCATTTCCACAGTTTGTTGCTAAGGCTGACAGAGAATTTTACTCTTTCCCTTGGAAACTCTCCTGCTTGGAACCCAGAAACCTGTCCAGGCACTCTGAGCACTTCAGGGTCCAAGTACACCAGCATGGTAATGGCCCTTGAGAGGGAGCTTCTTGCTATCAGGTACTTACATACCATGTATAGACCCACAGATTTCTCACTTGTATATTTAATCATAGCAAGCCTTGCAAGCCTGAGCATGAATTTTGGAAGGTATCTTATCTATAGGGAATTCTTCAGCCACTTAGTGAAATTTATTTCTCTGTTGTTAACTCCAGTGCTTGAAATAGTTTGTGGAAGTACTGTATTGTCACTGTGAGATGTTTCTCTAGAATGCAACTTGCAGGTCATGTGTTTTTTTACTAAGAATTTATTAACTCCTGTATTATCTTTCACTAAGATTTGTATCTGGTATTCAAGATGAAATATGTGCACACCATGAAACTCTGTAGTGAATGTAGTAAATATATGTTACACACTTTGCTTCATGTTTAAGTTACTAAGGATTGTATAAAGATTTTATGTAGACCCCATCATTATAGACACTTATCTTAGTGTTTTGAGGGGTTTTTTTGTCTAAGCTCAGGGACAGGTGAATAACTCAGACCACCAACTAAGCCAAATCAGAATCCCTGACAGTCAATGGGAACAGAGTCATGAGAAGAGTATGTGTTTTACTTTATTCCCACATCTCCTTTTCTTTACAGGCAGGAAAAGTCCAAATAATGAAAGTCTAGCGGTAATACTAAACATTAGGAGAAATACTGAACAACTGATTATTATTCCTGAGATTTAATAAACCTTTACTTTGTACATTCAAGCAATAGAGAAGAGCAAAAAAAGTCATAGAAAATACATTGTAAGTCTTGCCACAGTAACTTCCAATTTCTTTGAAAACATTGCATGTAGTCAGTGAACCTGTTAATGTTGTCTAGGAAATTTATGCTGCCTCCCACCTAACAGACTGTACATTTCCTGCAGAATATTCATATTGAATGTAATTTAAAACCTTAGAACTGTTTTAGTTTTCTAGATTGAAGAAGGAATATTATGCTTCTTATACATAATAAAGAATTTGAACCCAAATTTGAAGGGTAAATATCATACAGTGGTTTTGCTGGATACTAGCATTTGTAGCAAGGGGAACATACAATTTTAATTGCTTTGGACTGTTGAAGTTGTCAATCTATAATGCTGCACACCACATAGTCAGCCTTGGGCACATCAGTACTCTAATTACAGAAAGTCGGGCTCTTCACCAATGTTTTAACATTTGATTTATTTCCTGTTCAAGTTGTTCAATAGAGCCAGAGTTAATTGGTTTTCCAAATGAGTGTTAAAAATATAAAGACTCAGCTTCATTAAGTGGAGGCTGTACTTACTGTGCACCAATGAGTTGTAAATCCTCGTAAAGGTTAGAGTGAGATTTCATAGCCTTGTGTACAAAACCATTACTTGAATTAGTTTGTTTTGCTTACAAATTATTGTTAATATTTGGCCCTAGTTAATAGTTGACCCTAGCTGCTTTTTCTTTTTTAAGGGGGAAGATAAGCTGCCTGAGGAATAAAAATCAAGCTAAATTTATTAAAAGTAGACTAATCCATTTTATTTATTTCATGTGATGTTCACAATTTATCTAAAAGAATCATGATATTTCTTTGCCATCCCTATGTACTTTCTTTGTTCACAAAAGGGATCAAGCTTTTTTACTGAGTCCTTTCCTTCTGTTTGAAAGATGCCTCCAAAACATCTTGCAAACCAGCAATGTATTACGGATAAATCATGATTTCCTATTCCTGTGACCTACATGCTGTTCATGCACGTTCAGCAATCTCATGCTTCTATAATAGCAAAATTGTAATTCAGGAAACAAAGAAAGTCGGCAGGTATTTTAAGATTTTTTAACTCCTGTTGAGGCAATAGAACAGGATGGAAGGACTTTGCTGGGTTTTTCTCAGGAATAGCTAAAGTTTATTGGCTTTTTTGTTCTGCGTGGGTGTGTATGTGTGGTTTTGTTTTGCTGGGTTTTTGGGGGAAGGGTTGCAGCATTCCCTTGTATTACATTTTTTCCTAAAGCATATTAAAACTTGCATTCAGAAGAAATATTTGATTTTTAAGACTCTTCAGTTCGGATTGAATGAAAGGAGTGAAGAATGCTCTGCAGTGTTCAGAGTGTAGTGCAGGGGTGACTCAAGAAAAAAAGCTGTGTGGACAGTGTGGTTTTGTTTAGGAGTGAGGGTAGGAAAATTAGGTGAGAAAACAGGTGCCAAGCCAGCCAGGGCTGGAGCTGATCAGCAGAATGGAGTAGATGGTGAAGATACACAGATGCAGAAGTGGCAAGATCTGGGCAGGTCTCCTGATAAGCCATAAACAAGGAGCGGTAGCTGGTAATGGAGGACAGGACAGCAGGGACGAGCAGGAGCAGTCTCCATAGGGAGAGTTGGAAACTGAGGCAGAGACCCTTGGCCAAGGAGGGATGACTCTGCTCAGCAGGTGAGCCTGGGTAAGCTCAGGGGAGGAAAGGAGAGGAGGCAGAGGACGCAATTTCTCACCTGTGAAAAATAACACTGCTGTAGATGTTTGGGTTTATCGTCTGGAAGGTAGTCAGAGAGCTGATACACTTAATCACCAGTGTGGTTACATGGGAAGGCACTGAGACATCCATGTGGTAGGCATGAACAACTTGAACAGCTGAGTTAAGAAGATGGAGTTATTCTTGTATTTTTAAAAGATAATATTGCAGAGAAAGAAGGAGGATGGTATATTAATAATGACTGTGGAACAGTGGAGTATGCTTTCTCCTAGGGAGCAGGGGAGGGGCCAGCAGCAGCACATGCTCCCCTGGGGTGGCCCGGGAGCCAGGGTCCATCCCATCCCCAGCCAGGAGCAGGGAAGCCAGGGCACTCCGGGGCAGCCACAGCCCTGGGGCATTGCCCATCTCGCAAGGCTGGGACACGGTCCCACAGGTGAGCCCAGCGCAGCAGGGCCAGGCAGGGCAGGGCTGTGCGGAGTTGGAGTCCGGCTCTGCTGCAGCACTGCTGGGACAGGGGCCAGTGGCCCCTGGAGGCTGAACAGGGAGAGCCAGGACCGGAGGAGCCCTTGGGGCCCAGATGTTTTCAGCAAAAATAGGAAAACAGAATAAGAATGTTGTATAGCCTGGTATGTTACTGCGATGATTATCAAAAAATAAAGGACAGAACAGAAAAAGAAATCAATGTAAATTTAAAAAATCATAGATTTCTGTGTTTAAAAGAAGAACATAAATCTGCTGGAAATCTTCAGATATGGACAGAGACACTTGCATGTCTCTATGGAGAAATACCACAAAAAGCTGTATCAGGCTTTAACCTCACACCTAGAGATCAGAGTCCAAACATTCCTAAACAGTAGTTGAAACAAGTAGGAAACTATTTTTTAATCAAAATGTTTTAAAAGTGCAGGTATACTAGGGATAAGCACTATGAGTTTCATTAAATTAATTTTCCTGAAATTTCCTTAAACATATTTCATATAAAAAGAAAACTGAAATATCACCCTTTTTCTGTCCCATAGAATTTGTACCCAAGTTATAGATTATAGTCTTCAAACTAGGAGCTACTTTGCCATGCAAACCTGTCTAAACAGTTATATGCCAAATAAACTCCATTCTAGTTTTTCAGAAAAATATTTAGAAACTGGCATTTTGTCCAGCCAACACTTGAACTTGACATTGAGTTTCAGGGAGATAATCAAGGGCCTTATCAAATGCATTGGCTTAAATATCAATAGAACACTGGTTTTGGATCTTACTACAGATCAGGTTTATCTGAAGCAGAGCTGGATTTCAAAGGTGATGTTTATATGAGACTACAACAACTATTTTAGGAAAGTTTTCAAGGTTTGGTAGCTATCAGAAATTTGTCTTTGCTTAATTCTCTTACACGTAAAAATGTTTTAGGGTAACCAAGTTGCAGACTGTACACTCTGTCAGCAGACTAATTGTGGTAGTACATCTCATTAACAGTGCTGAATGCTGTAATAGCTTTTCTGCAATTGCTGCTGCATCTAATGAGAAGCAGCACAATGCAAGCCATATTACCGGCCTGACAATTTGTTCTATTGATTTATCACACCTCTTTTACTGCTGCCTACCCATAAGGATTGCAAAATATTTGTGGGTTTTGACTTCTTACCTCCAAAAATGTACAACAAGACCTCTTTGAAGCATTGCCACATGAATTGGTGTTGAGTCTGACCTGGATTTTTCTTTTTGCCCTTTTTCACATTCCAGCTCCAGTCTTCAATAAAGCAGATTGAAGAATCCATTCTAAATTATCTGAAATTTTAAAAATATTAGCAATGTCTTAATGGATAACTCTTCCATTTTATAAAATGGAGTTCTACCAGCATTTTATGTTATTGCACTATTTTTTGTATTAGACTAAATATTTCACTCGTAGTGTAGGTAAAAGATAAAAGAACATACATTTAGAGAAAGCAATGCTAAAAGTTCATAGATTTCTTAGGATGTAACAAGGACAAAACTGTACTTCCAAGCTCTGAGTCATATGCAAGTCTCATAAATGCCTAGTTGCTATAGCTCACATATAATAAATGTTCAGTGAGAAATAACTCAAGTGATATGAAACATCACAGAAGTATTTCTACTAGGAAATGCTCATAAAAGGCCTGGACAGGAAAATGAAACTACAATTAAAATTTTACAAAGACTGGGTGCAAATTTTAATAGAAATGTGCACAAAAATCCTGCATTATAAATGCATGACAGTTCATTGGCTGATGAAATTAAAAGAAAGATTCCCTTGTGAGGCTTGCCTCTAGAAGCTTCTACTTTCATTATTGTTACCTACCATCTTGGCAAAGAGTATCCAGAAAGGTAGGATAGTCTGTGCTTCATTTAGCTACAGCACGTCTTTCTACACATCTAAGGTAAATGGAAAAAGAAAGAAAGTTGAATGGAATCAAAGGACATGCTGGGGAGTACAAACTCCAGCCCTGTTCCCTAAGAGGATATTCAGATGCTGTATTGCACACTGGAGGTTGATAAGTTGACAGAAATAATTAGGAAAATTACATAGCATGTGCAGTGTTTGAGAAAATTTATGCTAATATGGTCATATATGAGATTTTTTTTAAAAATCCAACTCTTAGAAAAACACAGGGATAACTGTTCTATAAACTAGTAACCTCTGCCTAATTAGAAGACTTTCTAAAGTTCAGAGTGAGTGTAGGTTCTGCATCCTTGGCACGATCTGCTGGACTTACTCTCCCAAACAGAGAACTCAGCTTTCAAAGCGGTGAAAAAATCTGTTTTGCCACTACGCAAGTACTTTACAGTATCTGAGTCATCTCCTGACTCTACCGGAGAGAGATCTGAGGCAGTTGCTCTTCCTTTCTCAGGAAATCTGACTTGGAAAGAGAATTTAAGATCAGGGAACTGAATTGGCATCTGGGTGAGTAGTAGCTTACAATTTCCTCTGAAAGTTCAGATGCCTTCCTTACCTGTGAAAACTAACTGTGCTTCTTTTTTCTTTTAAGTGGTCATAACTTAAAAATATGGCATAAAGTAGTTTTGAAACTCTTGCAGAAAAAGAGCTGCAGTGATATTAAACCTCAAATCCATCAGAAAAATGACTTGTGGTATCTTTAAAATGAGGTATCTGGAGGCATATGACAGACAACCTCCCCAAATCCATGATATTATTCTGGTAGGTTGTACTCCACACAGAAGAGCCTAGAGAGATGGGTCATAGCCTCCTGAGGGGCTGGAGATGGATGGCAGACATAGAAGATTGCCCTGGTCATTACTCAAAAAAATAGTCATGCCAATGGGTTGGCCTTAAGTACTAGAAAAAGGAATAGACTGACTGCTGAAGTCTAAGTGTTGCCCAATCTTTCTGTTCTTAAGTCCTATAGGCTTATAAGGAATAAAGAAAGAAATTCTAGAATATATGTTGTATGTAAAAGAACATTGTATCGTGACTGTCACTGTGTAGATGTCAAAATTATCAAGCAGGTAAAAAGCAGTGATGGAATCAAAAGATTTGAAGAAGAATCTACAATTCAAATAAAGGAAAAATCACCCTACAAGACAAAATGACATTGCCATTTCCTCCTCCCTTTCTATACTTTGTTTAGTTATTATGAATAAGTTTTTTCCCACAATGTTCAGTAATGATTCTTAAAGTTTTGATAGGGTGCTCCAGTATAAGGACTTTGGTAAGTCTCAAAAAAAGGTCAGCATTGGTGTTCATAACAAATCTCTTTTTTTTCCATCAATTTCCATCTTTATTTGAGACTGAGTGACAGTCTTTGGAGGAAATCTGTTCCAAAAACTTTTGTTTGTGGTCCTGATAATAGCCATGTCTGTGTAGGTTTACCTATTCCTGATCTATACAGGTGTACTGCTCAGTTTGGCATTGACTGGTAATGGGTTTTCATTCCTAAGATCTAGAGAAAAGCTGCAAAGATACATAAAGAGCTATGAATGTCACATATGCTACAGGCCTAATTTCATCCATGTCTTCTGAATTTTGAGGCATGGGGCTGTGTATTTTCAAGCAGCCTTCCTGAATCTGGATAATAGTATTTAATAAACTTCCCTTTATTTTAATCTAAATGTTCCGTACTATGTTGTCAAAATCTTTCAGGCCAGTGATCTGTAGTGGAACAATGTCCTGATTTTTTTTTTCCTGTCTTTACTTACCATAGTCCTACAGTCCTTGCAATTATCACTATGTGGAAAATACAGTAAATTTTATTTTTCCTTCAGAGCTGGCTGGATAAATGAATATGTCATTGCCATACATTCCTTGCATATGCTAATCAGACACTGGGGTATGAATTATTTTAACCAAATATTTGACAAATTAAGACTCCAGCTTATTTTGAACATTGTAGCATTCCTGTCTGCCTTGGTCCAACAAAGCAGTGATGTAGTCTGATGAATTCCTAACTATAACAGCATCTTAATGTCAGTAGCTTCACCAAAAATTCATTTACACTTCCAAGAGGTATTTAGATCAATCTTCTCTCATGAGCCTTAGATTTGGTCGAGTCAGTTAATGAGGAAATTAGCCTGTGCATCCAATTTGCCCAAATCAGTGGCACCACTATCAACTGCAGTTGATGATATTCCTTCACTTCTTATGAGTCAACTATATAAATCAGAAATTGCTGTCTCTTTTCCACTAAGTGTATCTACTGTGCTGAAGAGAAAGGAGAAGATATTTCAGTCAGGTCAACGGTTGAACATATGTTAGTTTGCATTGTTGTTTGCATTTTTACTTGTCAAAGTTGGTCCAGGATCTTCAGCAAGTAATACCTACAAGTTACAAGAATTCTGCAGGAATGATGCTGATTATCGTCTTCCAACCATGTCTTAAATACAAGGTTTGTTAGTTGCAACATTACTTCAAAGAAGCCATCTAATTCCTTCTTCCATGAGTTAATACTCAGTACCTTTCTTTTAGGGTTTTTGTAGTTATTATATTAAACAGAAAACTAATGCTATTGTTAAGATATCACATGTTCCAAGTAAGGATTAGCAATATGTAAAGATGGCTCAGTTTGATAGGAAAACAAGTTGTGCATAGGTAACAATGCAGTAGATAAATAAATTTCTAATGTATATATAGGGTTGCAACCATGAACTTAACTTTAAAAAATCAAAACGTCCACATTTTGAAAATAGCCACTGCAGAATAACCACATATCATAAATTGAATAAAAGCTTCTAGTTATTGATCTAGTGTGCTGGATGAGAAAAGGGGACAATTCAGAGAGTGAGGAAGTGACCAGACTGTATTTTTTATTTCAATATTTTGCTCCCTCTTACATTTAATGAGCACACATCTTTGTGGTCACATATTTGTAATGACTCCTTTGCTACCTGTTATAAAGCTTTATATTTATTAGTAAATGGTTCATGTCATAAAAGAAAGATTACGCTTTTTCTTTGGTCAATAGTGTTTCTGAAACTGACTGCTGAAATGGAATTTTATTGTAATTAAACTGAGTCTAGCCACAACTCAGACCTAAAATACTACTGAGATTGCATTTAGGACAGCTTAGAATTTTCTAAGTTAAGAATTGCATATTTTAACAAAAGCTTCCTACTTATGGCATTGTCTTCTCTTTAGTGTTCTTCTGCTTTGGGTTTTGGGGGGGTTTTTGCTTTTCCTTTTTAAGGTTATATGTGCTTAGTGGAAGTGAGAAGCTGGCTAGCTGTGTGCATATCGTGAAAATCATTAAATGTTTAAGAAAAGCGAATATATATAAGCTAAAACTAATTGGTGGTTGAATAACAGCTATTAAACAATTATTTCTATTTTCAAGCAAAAAGTAAGGAGAAAATTAGCTGCTTGAGGCTAAAATCTCTTTGAATGGGCTGCCCACTGAGCTGAGCACTCCCTCAAAAGACATGATACCAAGTGAGAATGGTTTTTTTAGAGACTGAATTGAAATTTAATTTGTTCTTTGCATCCCTGCTCAAGAAAGCTAATTCAGCACTGTTGTCAAGAAGGATTCCTTTAGTTACATCAGTCTTCTGTTTGACTTTTATAGCTTTAACACAAACTGGACTGGATATTTGAATGTGCTGTATAGTAAATACAAATATCTGAGCACACAGATATTTAAAGAAACAATATGTGTGTGTTATATACTACTTACAGCTAGATCTTCTGATGGTCTTCCAACTTACCTGAGCATTCATTAATTCATTTTTATGCAGATGACTAATCAGTTAATTGAGCACAAAGGCAAAATTTCTACAAACTGAATGTCAAGTCCCACTTTGAAACCTGACTTCCCTCCTCTTCCAGCTGTATTCTCCTACGTCCAGTTCACAGTGCCTGTACGTCAATTCTGTAAACCTACATGAGGTTTTCCACCCTCATGTGATCCAACAACACAAGTCATTGATGGAGAATTCAGCAGTGGCTTAGCTGAAATCAGAATTTGCTGCCAAAGAGGCAGCAATGACATTTCAAGTTAGGCTCCCATTTCATGTGAGACTAGGACAAGCTGGGGCCAACTGAACTTTTGCAGGGAAAAGGACCTGGGGATCTTGGTGAGCACCAAGTTGACCATGAACCAACAATGTGCCCTCACAGCAAAGAAGGCCAATGACATCTTGGGCTGCATTAGGCAAGAGGTCAGGGAAGGTGTTCCTCTTTATTTAGTACTGCTGAGACATACTTGGAGTATTCAGGCCAGTTCTGGACTCCCCAGTGCAAGAGAAATGAACATACTGGAGTGAGTCTCGCAAAGGGCCATGAAGGTGATTAAGGTGCTGAAGCATTGACATACGTATGAAGAAAGGCCGAGTGGATGGGAAGTGTTCAGCTTGGAGACAAGACCTAGAGAGATCTTATCAATGTTTATAAATACCCGAGAAACAGAAGTTAAAAAGCATAAATTTTTGCCAGAGGCATATGGTGCAAGCTGCCAATGGAAATAGTGTCAAGAACAGCAAGGGCTGTCTTGATGCCAGTAATTGAGGCCAGTGTCATGGCCAGGAGGGCAGGGGCCCTGCCACCCAGAGCCCAGTCCCACTGTGTTCCAACAAGGTAGACCCAGAGATGGTGCCGAGGTTCAGTCAAGACTCCAGATCATCATGTCAGTTTGTAGCAGAGACACATCTGAGGTCAAGCCAGGCAACCAATCCACAGAACATGATCAGGTCTGGTGGGGATCAGCGGTGTCAGACACAGCTCAGCGACTGTCAGGCGCATCCGTGGTGACAGTGCAGACCTAAGGGCAGGCTGGGAAGCCAGTTGACCAGTTGGGATCCAGACCAAGAGGGTCAATGGCCCTGAACAAGCACAGCTGGCACTCAACTGGAGACTGGCTCTCCAGTGGTGTCACTGAGGCAGGGAAAGAAGGCCAAGCTGAAACAGGGCTCCTGGGCCCATGGGCAGAGGTGTGGGTGGAGCTTCCAGGTGAGCAGGTTAGGGCCAGTAAAGGCTGTAAGTGCACCCTGACATACAAGCAATTCCACTTAAATAAAACACACTCCTTTCACTATGGACGTGGTCAAGCAGTGTAATAACTTGCTTAGAGAGGTTGTGAAGTCTCCATACTTGGCAATATTAAAAACCAGTCTGGTTCTTGGAAACTATCTGTTGGACTAGACAATCTCAAGATCCAGCCTTCCAGTGTTCAGGATTTTGTAATTTTCTGGTAGCTAGAAACAAATGTTAAATTTAGGGTGAGCATATACTCATACATTACTGCTATGGAACAGCTGTCTTTCAATTCACATTCTATCTTACTCATAGTAACTTACCATTTTTCCAAGCCCTCAACCCCTAAATCTCTTTCTATTCCATAAATGTACAGCAGAGATTCATATTCAAACATGTTTTTTAATTTAACCTGTTACATAAAATTTATGATTCTTAAATGCATTCAAATGTGTAATTAATTAAAAGTCAGGCTATATATGTGCCTACATTCTGAAAGTTAGAAGTTTTTATTCCACAGATTTTTTTCCCCAAATTCATATACATGTACAAATACCACAAAGAGACACTCTTCTTTACATCTAATTTGCATAATATATTAATGCTGGAAGAACCTAAATTGGGTCGCAGGAAATCTTGACTCAGCTGTGGTGCTCCTGCTGACTCTTGTTGATATCAGTGGGAGTTCTGTGTATTGAGGGAATGCAGCGTGTCTGAACTAAGTTCAGCCACGTAGATCTAAGAGAATTTTCCCTCACGATATAGTTTTGCATTTTGTGAGCTGGTTTTTTTATACGTTATAGATTAGCTGTTGTCTGACAGCTAAGCTTTTATCCTAAAGTTAAAACTCAATAATTTCCTAACTATATTTTTATGCAAAATGTAAATTTCCATTTTCTATTCCCTCAGCAATACTTCTGCAAGACATTCTTGTCTCCTTTTTGGAAAGGGGAAAAACAAACCTACTGAAAAATGGTATGAAAGCAATTAGTTTTCTTCGTATAGGATTGCTGTTGTGCTGGTTTCATGCCTGTACTGTGATGCATGCCACCAATTTACCAGTTGTTCAGTATACTAGATGTGTTACAGTCATAAAAAATTTACTTAATCTGAAAAACATACTTGCCACAATTTCAGTAGAACTCCAATCCAGTTTGATTTAGCAGAAGCTTTTAACTTTCCCTATGCTCATAAGGACCTAATTTTACCCCCCTTGAGTACGCATTTTCTACTCTACCAAAGTTAATTAGTAGTCAAATATGCTTGAGAAATTTTGCCCAAAGCACAATCCTAATAAAACTAGTCTAGAGTACACCAAAGGATACAGCAGTGACTGGAATAACTAAGATTTTCATACAATTTTTTATATCTCCTCATCTTCCTCATTATCATTTGTTTGAATATACAGGTAAAATTGAGGTGAAAGACTGAGTTACAGTTAGCAGCATTGAATAGAAAAATGCAAAATTTTGCCTATGTGGAAGGTGGTGTGAAGACAGGAATGGAGGAATTACCTTCATGAGTGCCGTTGTTTGCATGTGTTTATTGAGTAATCTATTTTTGCATTCAGTAAACTTAGTTTAGCTCCTTTGCTGTAATCTTTAGATCTTAGGACCCTCAGTCAAAAAGATGCTGCTGTTACAATTTCCTTGATTATTCTATCTTGGTATTGCTACTTTCTCTACAATGTTCATCTGTTTTGGTTTTGACTCATTTACAGAATCGGAGAAAACATTGATTTTTTTTTTTTTAAAGTTTGTATTTTAAAATGGAAAGAAAAAGCATTTGTTATAGATAAAAAAGCTGACATATGATCAATAGAAAAGATACTAATGGGCTGTTTTCCTGTCACTTCGCTTTTGACGTAATTCTAGTGTCAGCACTTACTGTAGTGCTGTTCTTCAAGAACGCCAAAAGGAATAGAGAGAAGCTCTCACTAGGTCAGCCAGAACCACAGATTCTGATAAAAGGACTTGCTTCCTGTGCACCACCATGTACTTTTACCTTTTGCTTAGGAGAATATTAGCGTGAATTGTGGCCATTTGAAGAAGAAAAAAAAAGGCAGAAATAGGTAAGCAAGGAAAAATAGCTTTATGCTTTTAGAATTACCTTTTCTAATCAAACAACTGAAAGCTTTTCTAAAACAATTTTTTTTCTGGAATGCAAGACAAAATTTTATGTGTGACAGACTAGCAGATGCCATCCTGACTTCTTTCCAGATACCCTGCAATTTCATCTTTCTACACAGAGCTCTGCCTGTAATTCTCTTGAATTTTCCTATGCAAAAAATGCACCCTTCCTCACATAACTAAATGGTTTGGACTCTCTGCTAGTTGATCACAGATTACATCAGAATCATTTACATTGGAAAATGCCTGTAAGACCTTCAAGTCCAACCGTTAACCCAGCACTGCCAAGTCCAGCACTAAGCCATGTCCCAAAGTGCCACATCTACATGGGGACTCAACTACTTCTGTTGGCAGCCTGTTCCAGTGGTTGACAATCCTTTCTATGGAGAAACTTCTCCTAATATCCAATCTAAAGTTCCCCTGACACAAATTGAGGCTATTTCCTCTTATCCAGTTATGTGTTACCTTGAAGAAGACACCAATCCCCACCTTGCCACAGCCTCCTTTCAGGCAGAGCAATAAAGTCCCTGCTGAGCCTCCTCTTTTCCAGACTAAACACCTCCAGCTCCCTCAGCCACTCCTCGTAACACTTGTGCTCCAAAATCTTCACCAGCTTCATTGCTCTTCTCTGGACGTGCTCCAGCCCCTCAATGTTTTTGTTGAAGTGAGGGCCCAGGAACTGAACACAGGATTCAAGGTGCAGACATACCGAGTTTGAAAGTTTTTAGGGTTAGAACTTTCCTGCTAGATCAATCTTTTTCATCTTACATGCTTTCTTGTCTGTTTATCATCTGGTAGCAGTGGCAGTCACTTCTGGGTCTTGATAGACAAGGAAGCACCACTGAAATGGAGTGAGGCTATATTATGCACACAGAAATATTCCCTTTTTCTTTGCATTTTGTATTAGAGAATATGTTTCTCACTCCTGACAGAAGTTTATTTATAGTTTTTTTCACTTGCTGTCTTTACTAACTGCAGTATCTCTGTATTTCATGAATTATGATCATAAGTTACATTTGTGCATTTAAATTCAATAGTTTTTTACTCCTATCTGAAGCTGAAGTTTGTGGGATGCGTCTTGGAGAGAGAAACACTGTGAGGCAGCAAGCACAGTCAAGTGACTTGAGGTGTTGCTACAATTTTCTGTGCTGCAGTTTTCCTTGGCTGAGATCGTCAGCTGTCTGACTTCCATTGAGCCAACTCCAGGGGAAAATGCAGAACTGGAACTGAATCAGTAACCAGCCTGCTGCCTTCCATGCCAGGGTAATGAGCATGCCTGTCAGGAGGAGATAGCGAGGCTACTATCCCCCAGGAATAAGTTTTGCTATTGCATCTGAGTTTTTTACAACTGCCTCACAGGTAATTTCCTCAACCCCTGCACATAGGTTAGGCACAAATATACTGTCAGTACAAGTAAGGAACTAATCAAGCTACCTTGGCTAGAGAAAATATTTCTGTGGCTAGAAATTTCTTGCAGCTCAGAGAAGCACCATTTTAGAACAGGGAAGAAGCATACACTGAAACCTAATATAAAATTACCTCATTTTTTTAATGCAAGATGATTTGACTTAATTAGATCTCAGATTGCCTATCAATGAAAACAAGAGGACATCAGATTTGCATAAAATATAGAAGGTGAAGTTAAAGAAAGAAGACAAGGATGGTTTTAAGGCATTACAGAAATATCTCACAATTGGACATCTGTGATAATTCAAACATACACATTCATGGATATTTTTCTTGTGCTTTAAGACATTGTTGTGATACATGCTGACCAGGAAGGGTGGGTGTCATGTGAAGATGCTGAGCAAAAAAAAAGTTTGAAGAGCTTCTAAATGTAGCTAACAATAAGTCTGAAAGTTCAAAAATTGACACTGACATGTTACCTGTCAACTTTCTGTATGACCAAAAGGTAAATTAAAGGCAAGTCTTATTCTGCAGCACACTTCCTCATGGCAGTTATTAGGTATTTCTGCAAAGCAGCCAAATCCCAGGAGGATAATCAGATACAGATGTGGAAAGGGGCAGCCACCTGTTTACATGAAAGACAGGCAGACGAGCGCGCACACGCACATACACAGGTTTTATAGAAATGAGATAAACAAATAATAAATTTGGAGTAATCTGGAGAACTGGAGGCCAGCAAGCTGGACTTTTCCACTGGAAAATTGGTAGAAGATCTGAAGAACAAAATGGAAAGATGAAGCTAACACACAAAGAAAAAGCTTTGGCACAAACATATTCATGGTGTATTCAGAAAGAATCAGTGCAGCCTACCTAGAGGCAGTGAAATAAAATGGGATGAAGGTTAGTCTGTGGGCTTTTAAGCAGGGGTTCAGAGATGCAGCGAGGCTGGAGTCAGAGCGAGGAAATTAATTATTTATTAAATTTACAATACCATTTATATATTCTAGTTCTATAAAGCAATTGAACAGTGCTTACACTTCTCCTAGGGTGATTGGTTAAAATCTTAGACACTCACTTAGAAATGTTTTTTTTTTTTATATTGTACACAAGGTCAGAAGATACCAGATATGAATGCTATTTACAAAAAGCCTATCTATTGTTTACATAGCTTATACAGCAAAGGAAAAGTTCTCACAGAATGAATGCAAGAAGAGAAAATTTCCCTGCTAACAGCATTTCAGCATCCACATTAGTCCAGACATTTCTGAGAAGACTATGATTGTGTTCTTTAAAAAAAACCCAAACTGTTAAAGATATTAAGCCATCATGTTATATGAGGAATATTTTTTTTATGGGCTTGATTATTGAATAAAAGATAACACTTTGAACATTGATAACATTGAATAAAAGTGTGCACTAATCTCTTAGTTTACCCATATCTGAAGCAGTATAAATCCAATTAAAAGACTGAAAAGGATGCGTATTTTCACAGAGGAAATAACTTCTGGAATCTGTGTCACAGGATGTTACAGATGCAAAAATGAGTTTAAAATTAGTTTAAAAATTACTGCAAACCTTTATGGAAAGTAGATCCACCATGATGCACAGTTCCAACCACTAACATAGGAAGTCCTTACATTACTGTTGCTTAAAAGCTAACAGACTGATCCTCAAACTATATCTGAGTTCATCAGTCCTTATTTATTCTACTCTGTACTATTTATAATTTTTATCCAAATATTTGCTCCTGTTTGCAGCATACTAGACTAGTTGGAGCCTTGGTGTGGCCCATGTAGTCTGATGGATAGTCAGTTTAATGTCTCACAGTCACTAATCAGTATAACCACACTTGCTATGCTTCAGTCATTTTAGTCCATGACAATAAATTGCAGTCACAAAAACATGTTCAAGGGCTTTCTCTCTGTGCTTTGCCTGGGAGCATGGTGGAAGTTGGCAGCTGCTGTCAAAATGGCAATGTGAATTGCACGTGCCACCTCTGTGCACCTCTGCAGCACCTCGGCTTGGCACACAGGACTATTGAAAGAGTATTACCTGTCCTAGGTGGCTGTTACCTCTGCTGAAACCCAAATACGTGGTTTCCATACCACATAATATCATGGCTTAGACTGCTTTTGTGGGGTTTTTTTTCTCAAGCAGCCTGCTTTCTCAGAATAGTTCTTCCGTTGATTTTTAATATTTTATGACAATGTTAAGCCTGACATGCGCAGAAACATTTGAATGTCTAAGACCCCTTGTTTTCATAGTGCTTAGTATGGACCAGTAGTGTTAGTATCTAAATAGCATTTTTAATCTGGATTTAAGGCCTTTGGGGAGAGATGTAGTCCTTGGTTTTAGTTTGTTCGTGAGATTTTGCTTTTCCCCTGATATTCTTAAGCTCACTTTCACTATTTATGTGAATAAAAAGATAGAAATTACTTTGTATTTTTCATCTTGTTTTCAGATCTTTTATTTCTTGGTTTACAATGACCCCAAAGTTCTTTTCCAGTTTAAATGTTTTTATGATTCTACTTAACAAATTGAATCTTTCAGACTTCTTCTTCATCCAGACTCAGGCTATTTCCTTCATCTCTTCACCTAAACCGTCTTGAACTGTGAATCAGTATTTTAAGCTTTCAACAGCCTTGTTCACCACAGAAGCTCATAAATTAAATTTGCAGTGATAAAGATAAACATCTCATTATTGGTTGTTTATCTGTCTTATTAGAGTAGAATGTTAATGAGATAAACAATTTTTAATAATTAGCACCTAGAACAAGAGGTTATAATTTAAGTTTTTACAAGCCAGCTGTGTAACAAGAGAATTTGATTTTGATGTCCTATTAACCTGGAAAAGTGGTACTTTAAGGCTGATTTGGATCCAATGCCTGGAACAGTGCTGGGGAGATAACAACATGCTTTATTTTTTTTAGCACGATCACCAATTGTCTATAGCATAAGTAACTGCTGGATTGTTTCTATTGGAACATGCTTGAAAGAAAGGGCTCTTTAGTTTAAATTTACCTTTCTGTTTATTCTAACTTGTATTTAGAGTCTAGCACTATTTTTTTCCTTACCTTGATCTACTTTATGTAGATTACACAAGAAATACCTTTCCTACTTACCAATATTGATTAGCAAAATTATTATTTGTAGGTTTTATTTTTAAATGGCTCCCTAGGATGCTTAGGACTAAAGAGAAAAGTTCAAAGTGCTCTTTGATGAAGAAAGGAAGTCACAACAGAAAAGTGTAAAGAAGAAGTAAATTTAGGACATTTGACAGCTTAAAGATGATCCTGTCTCGTGAGGATGACTGACTTTGTTGCAGTCTTTGTTGATTTCGGTGTAACCCACATGAAAAGGTAGTTTTTTTCAGCTCTTCAGTCCTTGTTTTTCTTTGGTTGCTCCTTGCTTTTTTTTTCTCTTCTGCCCTGATGTGGGTTGCCCACAGTCCCTCAGGAGGGTCCCAGCCCCAGGGTGGGTTGCCCACACCCCTAGTCCCATCAGAGGTGTTCCTCCTCCAAGACAGAGCACCTCCTTCCAAGATGGAACCTCTAGATGTGTCTCTTCCTCTGAGACTTAGACAGTTTGAAGACTTTCTTAAATTTTGATATACCTGGTAAAGGAACAATTAATATCATCTTTCCTTCCTTCGCTTTACTATCACACCTCCTAGGGAAATAATTTTTTTAATATATTTATTCACTGTTGAGCCTGTATTACCTTAGGAATATACATTGGTTTAGAATTATTTGGTTGTCATAAAATTACTATGACAGGAAAAATGAAATCGTCATGGTTTGCCAGAAAGAAATTTGATTAACAGATATTAGTCAGTGCAGGTAGTAAATTACTTTTGAAAATAAACAAATTTCTTTGAAGATCTTTTTAACTTTTATGCTTACCTGTTTAGAAACAGTTCTTCAGAAAGACCAGTCATATGCCTTCACAGAAGGATCTCAGTTTCAAGGGAAAGGTTTCACTTTTTTGAAAGGGAAATTTGAAAGGAAAATTGGACAGAAAAACTTTTTTTAAATTTTGAAATGTATTGTGATTAAATCAAAGTATCACTTGTTGCAAATGGATGTGGGTGTTTTAGCTAAGTCTCTGCCCTTTGCCCAGGCCTCTGGCAGCAGGCAGTAGCTTTATTGGTGTGGCCAGCACCTCAAGACCCACCTTCTCTTGCAAGTTTTTTAATAATGGCTGATTCGGTCTATTATAGAATGAATTATTTATTCAATAGACACAAAACCAACAGACATAAGACTTAAAGCAAACTATATTATACACAGGAATAATAATAAAGAGAAACTACTAGTAGGTATATACAGCGCAAGGTTAAAGGTACCATTAGTTTTACAGCTAGCGAAGAAATAATATAACTTAGGATCCAATGTATCTTACCATCCAATTGTTGGTGGGGCACACATCGAGATCCTTTCCCTCAGTTCCCAGGAAAGTAACCACGGAATCTGCGTCCAAACTCTGGGGAGAAGTCCCCCACACTCTCTGGGTGTGTGTGTAGAAGGCTTCTGCCTCCGTGAAAACTCGTGTATCTTTTATAGTTTGTAAAACAGTGTCTCTCAGTCAAGAATATCTCTGTTATCTCTTTCCACATCTGCTCTCCAGACTAAGATGTTGATTCTTAGCTGGGGCTTGAGCCTTTTGGCGCCAGAGATGACCCCTTGCTGGACCTTTCAGCCCCTGGGTTATCGCCTCCTTATCTGCACCAACCATCTGTGGTAGAGAGGGGGAGGATGTCCTGCCACATCACTTTGTTTTTCATTTTTTGGTAAATTTTGAAGAAGTTCTGCTTTTTCATCAGATGCTCCCTTTATTTTCTTTCCATTGCTTGTTTGCTTTTATGCCAGCATCCACCAGGAGTGGTTGGACAGACATTCTAAGGCCTACAAACTCTCTTGGTAGTGTTTTACAGGTAGAAAAACATAGGAGTACCCAAGATGTTAGTCCAAAACATACACACAGAAAAATATAAAGAAAAAAACAAGACCCAAAAAAGAATATTTTAATTAAATTAAAACAAAGTATTAGGAAATAATCTTGACTTTAAAAATACTAACCAAAAGCAAGCGTTAGAACAAGCAGAATGTTCTACACAGGCTGTTTCTGAGGAGGTGATGTTTGAATTTCCTGATAAAATTTAGCTACTTCCCTCTGAAATGCAGTGTTTAGGTGTCTGTATACACAAATATTTAGGGCAAGCAATTTTCAGATATCTATAGGTCAGTGCTCCTGTCTCAATCCTGATGGTAGACATCCAGTAATGGAAGAGAATTAATATGATAGGATGAGAGATTAATTTAAAAGATAAAATACAGCTAAAAAGTGGCAGTAATCATTGGTAGAGGTATCTTCACTATCATTCCCTTTGGATTAAACAATTTTAAAAAACAAAAGTTAAAAATGAAAAAAAGACACCTATTCTTAAATACCAGACATACTTAGTTAAACCATAGTTTTCTCACAAACAGATAAGTTAAACTTTTCCCTCAAATAATTATTGTGAGATGGTCTGTCAGCTCTCAGACACACTGATGGGTGTCACTAAGTATACAAAATTTTTTTATCATCTTGCAATCTTAGTCATTTTTTGTCATGCCATTATTACAAATATGTGAACAAAGAAATGAAGGGCACCCTATGCCTTTTGTGTCTTAGTGAAATCAGATAAGGAAATGTTTTGACAAAGCAAAAGAATACTAGGTCAGTCAGATTAGCTTAAAACCCTTCAAAACTTAAAGAATATGCCTGAACATTCTTCAAGTGGTATGAGATAACGGGAAAGTTGTATGAGGGTAGGCTGTAATGAGCAAGCCTTAAGCTCACCAACACAGAGGTGTGTTGCAGTGCAATTTTAACACATCTTTTTGCAACAATAAGTTGCATGTTCTAAGATGACATAAACCTCTTATTGTTGGCTGTGGCTGGCCTTCTAATCATGGATCTTAAAGTGTTTGAGTTGACAAAACTGTTCGATAAGATATTCGTAAAAGTTTTATAAAACAGCCTTTCCCATAGCATCAATATCTAATCTGCTTTTAAAGCTAATATGAGCAAGGAATGACTCATACCACTTACGAAGGTGGTGATGTGATCCAAATGACTCTTGAGGTTTTTTTCATTGCTCTGACACAGATTTTCACTTTGATTTTGAGCATGTTAATTACATTAAAACTTCTAAATCCTGTTTTCTGCATCTGTATAGCAGGGATAGTGATAATTTTTTATATCACAGGTTTGCTTGAAAGTTGAATTCTTTATTACAGTAAACAGAATAATTATTTACATTATTATATGTTTTTCTTATAAATAATGACAACTAGAGTATAATGTGTTTTTACTTTCCATATTAATATGTACAGTTACATTTCCAAAATGATCCAAAAGACCTAAAAATGAAAAAAATTTCCAGATTTGTTCTTTTAATTTTGATGCCACTGAAGTCCATGAGAGCTTTCCCACTGTTTCAAGGAGGAAGTGCTCTTAGCTCAGTGGATAGCTTGTTGTTCATGTACTGTAACTTATAAAAATATACAGACCAAAACATCAGTGGTGTTTTTGCCACAGGGATTGAACAATCTGGAAGACAGATTAGTCATGCAAATAAATATTTTTCTTTCCTACTTGTAGTTTCTGTGATCAATGCTAGCTTCTATGAAAAGCAGAGAATGATTTGGAAGACAGAAAATTACAGTGGGTTTTGCATTTGCTTTCTCATTGAAAGTTAAAGCAGAAGCAAAATGTGAAATATTGTTTCTCTTTATGAAATTATCGTTGCAAAAGAGAATTAGAAGATGATCTGTAAACATACAAAAACTTTGTAGAGCTATTATGTACTTAAACACCAAGATTTGCATCTCAGATAAAAAGATATTTTGAGAACGGAAATCAAGAACCTTAAAAGATTATTTCCAATTTTTTCCATATTAAAATACTGTGTTTAACATCCCAGTTGCAATGTTATCGAAACTTCATATCACATGCTTGAATTTTGCTCAGTAATGAGGAAATAGGTATCAGTACCTATTTATGAAGTCCATTGGGGATAATTATGATTTGCAGCCCTGAGTCTCTTGCAGCTAGAAAGCTAAGGAATAAAGAGGAGCTATATCTTTCCTATAGAATGCCGATGGAAGAGAGCAGGTAATCTTGGTACTCCATGCAAGTATTGTGGTATTGTGCTCGATTAGAAAGAAACAAGGGTTATCAGCTGAGTTTTTGGGCACACTCATGGATGTGTCTATTAGGGATTTTTGGGGCATGCCAACTAGCTCAGAACCTTACTGGATGGTAAATGGAGAACTGAGTGGATAATAAATAGATGTTAGTGCTATATAGTTGTTGAGCCGTTCAGTTCTCCCAAGATTGAAGCTACAAGCCTGCCCAGAAGAAAAGTTTTAGGAATATCAGTCTCAGAGTCTTAGGTGCTTCGAGATTTCAGACATATTGGTAGTTAGCCTCGGTTTTGGAGGATCAGTGCTTAAGGCAGCTCCCAGCTCAAAACACTAATGTAGCTACACCCCTCATCTCCAAGAAAGTCTCTCAATTCAGGTTCAGCTGGGCTGCTGTTCAGTTGGACAGAGGTTCTAATGTCATTTGAAGACACTGTAGGGGTCTTGATTCCTTCAAGACATCCACAGAGAATCCTTGATGTCATATAAGACACAGGAGAAACCTCTGCCTTGCTGGAATAGGAGGCAAAAGCTGGGATGTGTTCATATGTCTGAAATGACCGTAGATAACTGTGTGTAGCTGCTGAACTGAGCTCTCAGTGTCTGCCCTGTGGTCAGATGTGGGGTGTCTAGCTTTCACACTGACACCAAAATCAGTTAGTCTTAAACTAGAAAACTCCACTGAACTGTGCTTTTGACCTCCAGCAGGCACTGATGAGAAAGATCTCGTTCAAAGAAGAAAATTGTGTTGTTTATCCAAATGGACTTAAATTTAAATTACATTCAGCTTTTCCAAGCCACATCTTGAAATACAGGAACCCCGTTGATCCTTAGACACTACAGATGATAAAATCAACAAGAAGAATGTTGCTTTTAATTTCAACAAGGGATATTTTCAGGTTTGCTAGCTAATCTGATTTTCACTCCTGTGCTGACTGCAAATATATTCATCAGTCTGCCTCAAGGTCAAAATTGAGTTACAGCCTTCTTCAGTTGGCAAGATGACTACAATTTAAAAGCTGAAGGCCAGCTTTTAATCATCAGTGATGCAACACTTAATGTTTATTTGCATACTAATAATTTAGTATATTTTCAGTGATGCTTGTAATTAAGTGCTCTAAGTGTCCTTCCTCCATTTTATCAATCCTAGCCCAGGTTCTGGGCTTCCCAGAGTTTCAAGGTGATGCTCAGGAGTTTACCAGTCACTTTAGTGACACACCTCCAAACATTTTACCGAGGCAATAAATACTGCTAGCCCAAATAACCTAATTCCTTTTTAATATTAATGCTAAATCCTTCAGCAAGCTCTATGTTCTTGACTGGCTACTGTTATGTAAAGAAATACTGAAATCAGGAGGAGAGTTTCATTTTTTTATATTTCTAGAGGGATACATTTGAGAAATCAACATCATAGATAGGTCAGCATCTTTTGCTTCTTAGATGCATTAACAGACACAGAGTCTGGTAGAGATTTTAAGTCAATGAACTTTCAGCTGTCGTTTTGCTAATCTACTTCAGCCTCAAGTAGAGTTCTTTGGATTCACAATGATGGGACTCAGAGGTGTCAAATATTTTCATGAGCCTGATTTGGATGTTCCTTATGATAACATCTGAATACAGAAAATCACCAGTGACAAAAATAGTCATTGTCCTTTCAAACCATTTGTCCCTTCAGTGTGCAATTTGCTACAGTCAGGAAGTATATTGTTGTGTATTTATTTCCTTTTCTGTTTTAGTATCTTTAGCTTTTAGAATTGCATTTATGAAGTTAAGCAAAAGACGTCTTATTAAACTGAAAAAATGGAAAGAGTTAATTAAAGAAAATTAATTTTGAAATTTTAAATAATGTTTAGATGTTTTTTGTAATCATGTATACATTTTAACACTGGACTAGACCCTAGTCTTGGCTGGAGGGAAAAACCAACATAACCCTCTGTCCCTTGGCTTTTCTGTTTCAAAACCCAACTAAATATTGCTTTGAAGCACTGTATAAAGCACTGACACTGCCTCTGTGAATCATGAAGATTTTCTTTTAATGTGGATTCCTGAGTCATTGACCGTTGCAATCACAGCTAAATCAATGTCTTTATTTTCTCCAGTGCATCAACAGTACAAGGGCAATGCCAATGAGGAGGTAATACTCACATTGTGGAATAGTGGTCCTACTCTTCAGTCACAACAATCCTGTTCAGAGCTACAGGCTGGGAGGCAGAGCGGCTGGAAAGTTGCCTGGTGGAAAAGGACCTGGGAGTGCTGGTCAGCAACAGCTGGACATGAGCCAGCAGGCAGTGCGTGGCCAGGAAGGTCAATGGCATCCTAGTTTGTATCAGGAATAGTGTGGCCAGCAGCACCAGGGCAGTGATTGTCCCCCTGTACTCAGCACTGGTGAGGCCACACCTCAAATCCTGTGAGCACTTCTGAGCTCATCACTGCAAGAAAGACACTGAGGGGCTGGAGTGAGTCCAGAGAAGCGCTGTGGAGCTGGTGAAGGGTCTGGAGCACAAGTCCTGTGAGAAGCAGCTGAGGGAGCTGGGGATGTTTAGCCAGAGGAAGCTCAGGAGAGACATTACTGTTCTCTACAGCTGCCTGAAAGGAGCCTGGAGCCAGGTGTGTGCTGGTTTCTTCTCCCAGGCAGCCAGCGACAGGACAAGAGGAAATGGCCTCAGGCTGTGCCAGGGGAGATTCGGGCTGGACATTAGGAAGAAATTATTCACTGAAAGGGTTGTCAAACACTGGAATGGACTGCCCAGGGAAGCAGTGGAGTCACAATCTCTGGTGGTGTTCAAGGAATGACTGGACGTGGCATTTAGTGCTGTGGTTTAATTGGCATCATGATGTTTAGTCAAAGGTTGGAGTCAGTGATCTTGGAGGTCTTTTCCAACCTCAGTGATTCTATGAAGGTGAGAATAACCTTCTACTGGCTTTTTTAATATTCAAGCAGAGTCTAAGAGTTAGCTGGCATCTTTTCTGAACTGATAGTAAAAAAATGTATCCATATGCTTCTCCTTTTCTACTACAGTAAGCGCTGACATATCCTCTTTGTTATTTGGCTGTGAACAGTCTTTCCTTCAGTACTTCTAAAACTGACATAGTGGCCTTTTCAGCTTGCTGTCTAAGACCTGATATCAATTTCAAAGAATTCAATTTAAAAATTCCTGTTAACACTGTTGCTCTTTAAAAGAAAGAAGATCTGAGACACAACTAGATTTTTAGGTTATGCAGGGCAAGGTATTATCATAGATAAACAAGAGAAAGATGAGTATGTATAGTGCTGAAACAATGTTTAAAAGGAAATAGCAACAACAAATTCTTTTCATCTCACTTCCCTATTTTCTGAAATGGAATTGATTATGATATATCACAATCTATATTTCATGCAATAAAAATATCCCCATATAAAAATAAAATGAAATAAAAACAAAGCTTAAAATTATAACAATAAAAATAAACAATAAAAAATTATGTCAATTAATACTAGAAGAGTAATATAAATTGACTTGATATGCAGGCTTTAAAATTCAAATAGTCAAAGAGCTAAAATTGCACAAAATTATTTTCAATTCTGAATATGGAGCTAAAAGAGTTTTGATCTTAGTGCAAAAATCTAAGGAATAATAGTAAAATTTATTTATTCAAAAAAACTGCAACAACACAAGATTTCAGGTATATCAGTCAAATGTTCACTGCAGTTTATATTGTGCCTCCACATCTATGGCCAGAGAAAAATCTCTTCAAAAATTTTTTTCTTTTAGCAGGTGGTCTGCCTGTCACTCTTTTTATCTAATGTAGTTGTTAAAACAGGAACCAGAAATTACATTTTCAGTTACGTTGTTGGACACTGTGATAGACTGTCCAGCAACTGGAACAGTAATGGCCCAGGATGATGTACACTTTGGGAATCCAGCTCTAGGCCTGCTTGAGAAGGTAGTTGAACTCTGATTTTGGTGTCTCCATCACAATGCTTAGAGTAGAAGAGGCAGCATTAGATGTGAACTTATACTGTATATGACAAATGAAAATCAGTACTGTTCTGATTCGCAGTCCATCAGTATTTTTAATCCTTTTTTGTCCTTCATTTGTTGACAGTCTGCACCAGGAAAGCTCAGAATCACTATCCTGAGAAGAACAGTCTTGGAATGAACAGAGCTGTTGGCCTTTTTTACCTTTTCTTGTGCTTCTTCTGTCTTTTTATTCCTTGGCAAGCATTAAAAGAATTAGCGTAGAGATAGCACCGTGTTTTCAGTATGTCAGTTTTACCTATTTCTGTACCTTTAACACACTTAACTCAGTTAATGGATCACATACCCGGTCAGTTTTCCGAGTTTTCAACCATGGATGATAGGCAGGAAAAGACTAAGCAAGACCAAAGCCTTTACAAGTGCTTGAAAGTGGTAGAAAGATTAAAGCATTTAATATGGGAAACTATTACAATTCCTTCATCTTTTTTCTTGCTGCAGTCTGGGATCACAACATATCCTTTTTTTGCATGAGAGCCTTGGACTATACCATAAACAGTAACAGGATTTTTATTCTCTATTTAATAGGTACTTTGTTAGTGTTACCCTCTGTATCACTTACATCACCTGAAAAAAAAAATGCAAATTTGATCTGGTGCACAGCACAAGGGCTTGCAGAGTAAGTTGTATGAGTTGCTGTGAAAGTTATATTCTGAAATCTATACAGACTGTCTGGGTGGATTTTAATGCAATAAAATTCCATCAGACTTTAAGGATTTAATTCAGGCAGCTCATTTATCACCACTGATAGACACTTTCCTTTAGAAAGCTTTCACTTTAGGATACTAGTAGTAGTATTTGACAATCTCGATCCACTACAGTCGAAAACAACCAGACATCTTTACCAGTACAACCATATCCTGGACCCTATCTGTAAAGGCAAGGATCTGCATGAGGTTTTTGTTAAGATTTGGGGGTCCTCACTGGTTGCTGTGCTGTCTGCTGATCAGTGTATCTCTGTCTGTGTCAGGGTTGCATTGACTTTGAATCTTTGTATTTGTGTAATTTTTAAAAGAAAATGGAAGACTATAACATAGACATTGGAGAACACTGAGAATACTGAGTTGTGAGAATGCGTCTCGCTGGTACGGTGGGATATATTTAGTCATATGGGAGAAAGTTAGCAGAGGTGTCTGACACAAAGATCTATTAGGCTGTCAGACAGACTCCCAAGAGAAATGGTGGAATCCCTACTCCTGGCAATATTTAGGATTTGATTAGAGAAAACACTAAAAAATGTGCTGAAAGGAGCAATCACATTTGACAGGAGTTTCTAATAGATGATCTGTTCTTTTCCCTCCCCAATTTCTCTAATTGCATGCTCAAACTTGAGGGAATAACAATTTAAAGACTATCTTTAAATATCTCAATAATTATTAACTACTCTTTACTGTTTTGCTCATTATTATATTCACAAATGAGAAGTCCCATTACATTCTGCATGTTTTCTTTTAATTATACCTGGCCTTTATGAATAATTCCTGCACAAGATTGTGCTAATTGAGTTCACTCTTCTTACATATTTTTAAAATCCAAGAATAAAAGCCTGCAGTACCTTTAATCCTTGCTAAAGTGTACTTCACAATCGGACAATATCTGTTAGAAAATTAAGTATTACTGTTAAGAAGATGCTGTGAGTAGGTACTTTGGATTTTACTCCTTTACAATACGCAGGATCAAGAAGAATTTTCAGGAGCATTTTTGTTCAAATGTGGTTAGCAGTGGTGCAAACATTGCTGCATTCAGTGCAAGCAACACCTGTATAATAAGGTTAATCATTGTCATAAGCAGAAAAAATTAGTTCATGTCTTCTGCAGCTGATATCAACATTTAGTTTCTGTAGTGACTGATTTTCATAACTTTTAAACTCTAATTATTTTGTTCATAGTAAATTTCATTGCATCAGCACTTAAAAACTGAGTACAAAGAAAAGTTTAATTAATTCAAACACGTGTGTATATATATGGAACACATTATTCAGGGTACAGCTTAAAAAAATATAATCAAAGGTTATTCTGGTATTGTGAAATACTGTTTAGCTGTATGGCTTGAACCAATGCTAAATAAGAGGTACCATTGTTATGTCTTTCAAATAATCCTGTGTGGTCTTTCATAAGGTAAGAAAAATGAATGGAAGAGATAAAATGTTTATGTATGGACTCAAAAATTATGCAAAATGCATAAATCACATACAGAAAATAATTTAAAATTCATTGTCCAAAATTATTTTTAGAAATATTTTTCTATAAAATTAAAATCCAGAAAATATGCGATGAACTCAAATTTGGAATTTGATTAAGCAAGAGCTGCAATTTATGAAAAAGGCATGGGGTGTCTTCCAAATATTAGGATATAATAGGGGGATCCAACATGAAAAATGCCTGAACACTCATCTAGACCAGCTTCAGGATTAATAAATGAATAAATCTTTATTTGCCTTGGGTTTTGAGCACTTGAAGATCTGTTAACTGTTATGTATTACTAATTCATGGAATCCTTAATGGTTAAATATATTTAAATAGAGGATAAAATAGGATCAAAAACAATAGAATTGCACAAAGAATTAACCTATGTATTTATTTTTTCTTTTCTTTTCTTGACAGAAAAAAATAAGGCTATTTTTGTGGAGCTTTTTTCTTCAGTGCTGCAGTAAAATTGTATAGCTGTTAATCATCATGACTCCTACAAGTCTTTTCTTTAGGGAATTCTGTAAATTTGGAGACATGAGCTGCTTATAAAATTTGAGGATGTATTTACTAGAGCACAATATCTTGCATTTGGCCCAGTTGTTTTTAAATAGCCTACTTCCAGCATTAATAATACATCATAGCAAAATCTGGTTTGAAATTAAATGCTGTTTAAGGTCATGTAAAGCACCTGTGAAAGCATGTCTGCTCCTTGCTAGTGCTGCAGCATTTACTTGAGTATTTAAAAGCTCTGAGATGGACTATCCAGTTTTCAAAGGTTGGAAAACAAAAAGTAAAATTTCTTGGAATTCCCAGCCGTTCAAGGCCTGGAAATATAATTTCCTAGATTATTATAGAGTTTATTTAACATATAAGACATTGTGTCTAGCAAGTCAGGGCACAGTGAGATGCTTTAAACCGTCAATATGTTACTAAACTTGGGCAGAAGAGTTGTCACTTTTTAGTAGATACTTGTAATTATTTCTGTATCTCTGATTCACTAAATCTTACTGCTCCATGGACAGAGCCAGCTCCATCTATTGCTCTCTCTCTACAGCTGTGGGAGCATCAGGATGCACAAGAGGTTCACCATCTGCTTTGCTGGAAATGATGTAAAGAAGAATATTAGATACAATAAAGATATTAAAACCAGTAGTGGGTGTGCTGCAGCCCGTCCTCCCTCGTCAGCTGAAGGCTGCTTTCTACTCTAGTCATTTCAGTTCACAGGAAAAAGAAATCTTTCATTTAAATGACATTTATGTTATACAATGTCACTAGTGAAACTTGCTACTGCAATATATTATCACTCAAGTGCTATGTAAAGCAGTACACATCATCAGTAAAAATACCAATTAAAAAATCCTTTCTTTAGGAATCTCAGAGTCATAGGCAAATGCAAAAATGCATCTTGCTGCAGATACACAAAGAAGATAACTTTGGATTATTTTTCATCTCCACTTTCTGCTTATTACTAAAATAGGTCATTTTTTTGATATTGGAAGAAAGATATTTCTGCAAGATGTTCCTGTGGAGTGAGAACTGAGTATAGGATTGTTGCAGTGGTTAGGATGCCTTTCCAAAGGGAGGGGCAATATGGAAAGCATCACAAGTAAATGGGAGAGGAAAAGGTTTCAGAGTCAATGATAGCGAAGTTAGGGGAAAGTGCAAGAAGTTAAATGGATGTAAGCAGCAGTTGATTGCACAGAGCTTTGACACATGGATTAGAAGTTTTAATGTGGCTTCATGAGCATAAGACAGCAAACAGAAGGATTTGAAGAAATATGTTAATCAGATGAATGCTGGAGTATAATAATTGCAGCAGCAAATTGTGCTGTACTCTAGTCTTGCAAATATGGCAGGAGTAAGAAAAGTCTCTTTTCTATTAGATTTTTGTTTACATTTTCATTCTGTTCTGATTTTCAGTACACCAAAATGTATTTAAAGTATTATTCATTAATTTTGCATTTAGTTGGAAAAAATACAAAAAAATAGGGAAGAAAAGAAATTAAGCCTACATTTAGGAGAATACACAGCAATTTTTTGGAAGTATTTGAGATTCTGTTTTACTGTGCCTGTTTTGGCACTGCGTATCTATTTGCTTTTATGTCTTCTGCCCTATCTTTACCTGGGTGGTAAACTTGTTCAGTTTCACTCATTCTTACTAATTGTTCCACATGAGATTTATTTAAACCATTGAAATATGAGGACATGACTCTTCTCTGAATTTGTAAAATCTCCATGACTGTGATTATACTGCAACTTTAATTATATTTCTGTGACCACACGTAAATTTTTCCTCTCTTTATGTTTTACCATTCATTTCTGAAGGTGTTTCCCATTGCTGGTGTGAAGAAGAGTGATCTTGTTAAGAGGTCATGTGTGTTGAGACAGCACCATTGGCTGTAGCGAGCTTCTCTACTCTGGGATGTCTCAGCACTGTAGGCTCAAGTTCATACATTGCATTTATGAAGTCTCTCTCTAACATAGAGCTCTGATTTTTCAATTAATTGGTATTGCCATTTTAATTTCAGCGGTTTTTTTTTTTATTACTACAAATTATAATTTTGGTGGATATAATGCCACTCTGCTTATTTTTTATTTCATCTTCAAAATGCTTGGTAAATATTCCATTGCAGGGGATATATATAGCATCTTCAAAAAACTGATAATATCTAGTTTTTCATTTTTCTGACACTGTAGGTATAGCTGAAGAATCCATGGCCAGCTATAAAAACAGGCATATGTACTTATGGAATAATTTAGTCAGAATTTCAGTTTCTAAATATAAATTACAATTTTAGGAATCCTTGCTCAGCAACAGACTAACTTCCCAGGTACTTCAATGAGATTCATCTGCTCTAACTAAAGGTTTTCAATACTAAACAGTACAAATATAAAGTAATTACTATTTTTACTTCTCTTTGTAATTAGTAGAATAAAACTGCTATTTTTCTAAATTACATAAAATTAATTGAATGAGATGTGTTCCTCTACATCTACTTAGAGCTACCCCTCCCCCCCCTTAGAATCATAGAATCACAGAATAGTTTGGGTTGGAAGGGACCTTAAATATCCTCTAGTTCCAGCCTCTCTGCCATGGGCAGGGATTCCTCCCACTAGATCAGGTTGCTCAAAGCCCCATCCAACTGGACCTCAAACATTTCCAGGGATGGGGCATCCATAACTTCTCTGGCAACTGGAGCCTTGCCAACTTTTTAATATGCCATTCTCCCTTGACCTGTCTCTTACATGTCCTTGTAAAAAGTCCTTCTCCAGCTTTTTTGGGGGCGCCTTTAAGGTACTGGAAGGTTCTCTAAGGTCTTCCCAGAGCCTTCTCTTTTCCAAGGTGTAAAACTCCAGCTCTTTCAGCCTGTCTTCATAGCAGAAGGGCTCCAACCCTCTGATCATCTTGGTGGCCTCCTCTGGACTCACTCCAACAGGTCCCTGTCCTTCTTATGTTGGGACCCCCAGAACTGGATGCAGTACTCCAGATGAGGCATTACAAGGATGGAAGGGTGGGGCAGGATCCCCTCCGTTGCCCTGCTGGCCAGACTGCTTTTGATGCAGCCCAGGACACGTGTGGCTTTCTGGCTCCAAGCACACATTGCCGGCTCATGTTGTCCTTCTCATCAACCAGCACCTCCAAATTGTTTCCCTTAGGACTGCTCTCAATATGAGCAATAAATTCCTTCAAATTATGAACTAGCTTGCTCACCTTAAGATCAGTTGTCTAAATCTAACACATCCATCCTGGGTTCCCTGTATTTGGAAAGAAAGTTCTCATTTAAAGAGCAGTTCAACTTGTTTTCAAATATGTGTCAATAGTATGAATTATCCTCTAAAAATACTTTATCTCTGCTCTGTGAGTCTTATGAGTGTCTACTCCTAGCTTAGTGGTAGACAACTGGCTTTTAGCTTTCTAAGCTAAGGTGATGTGGATGTGTGAGAAAGCACGGATGAGGCCCAGTCACAGCAGAAAAGGCAGTGAGATAGCAACGTAGAAGCAAGGCGAAGAAAATACTGAAAACTGTGCAAAGGTCCCTTAACTGCTTTTATTCAAGAGTTACAACTAGAGGTGTATATTTGTACCTTCACCTTCTCCGAGGTACGGGACTAAATTTTGTGTACTGCTGGATGCAGCTAATGAGGAGGGCTATTCTGGTTCTCTGACTGTAGGTGTTTTTCATGTTTATGTGTTTGCTAACTAGAATACTGAGTTGCATAACTCACTTTATTTTGACTTACTGTTTGTATTTTGTTTTTTTTTTCTTTTTTAAATCTAGCCATTTTGCAGTTTGCTACTTTAGAAAGAGTTGGGCTATTTTCTATAAAAAAACAAATCATTTTCAACTCTCTTACAATGTATTTTATCATGTATTACGAGGACATACATAAAATATTGTGAGTAGGGCAGCTTTCATTAGAAGAATTAGATTTATTTTCCTTCTTGGTTTCACAGACTTGAACCCTACCATTTTTCAGAGCGTGCTGTGAAAATTCTATTTTCTAAGGCTATTCAGAGAAGAGGTGATTTAAACTTGGTGCATTTGAGTGCAGGCTGTTATTGTTTGAAACAGGGTCTTAACACTAAGAAGGAAATTCATGTTTAAATAGATCAGATTGTGTTACATTATGATGCCCTTGTAACTAATGATACTTAAAATTTTGTTTGTATTTCTAATATTTTTTTCAGCATCTGAAAATGGAAGAGGATTTGAGTAAATTTAAATAAATATTATAAATTCTTCTCAATAGTCTCTTGAGTGTTGAATCAAATTGGTACTTAACTTTTTCTCAGGTAGTAGAATATAAGCCTTTTTTCAATTATGTCCCTTTTTGCTTCTACACCCCTTTTTCCCCTGACTATAATTTTCATTATCAGTAGTAGAGTAGGGAGTATTTCCTCCTGAAATGAGTCTTCCAAATGCTAATTACAGATGCTGTTCTGAGATTATCCCTATGAGTTTTTCCAGTCTTCCCTTTTGTGGTGAGAGACTGGTAAATACTTAAATAAGCTCATTTTCAAATCAGTCTTTTTTAAAATTGAGCTCGATTTTAAATTTTTTACTTCTCAGCTTTTTTTATTATTTTTCAACTCTAAACAATACCAAAACTCCTCAAAATCATCCATAACTGTTAATAAACATTTGTAGTATCACTGCAGCTTCAAATGTGTATTTCAGTATTTTATCTCATATCCAAGATGTATCATTGTAGGGCCAGAGCAAATCCTATTCGTTGGAAGACTCACTGTCCTTTCCCTTGACACAAAGTAAAGAGGTTTCGTTGGGGTTTTTTTATGTTTTGGAAAGTTGTTCTATTAAGAAATACCTGCAATAAAGGTAGCCTGGCATAAAAATCTAGCTTAGAAACAGCTATCAGTTTGACTTTTAATATTTCTAATAGTTCCCCATTGCATATTTTCCAGTTCGTTGTAGTAGGCTTTTTCTCCTGAACGGTGGTGGCAGTTATTATGGGACAGAAAGACTTCTACACAGGAAAAGTTTGGTTGGTTCGTTAGTTGGCTTTTATGGAAGCACTAATAGACCTAGAAAGTGCATGAAGTGCTGACTCTAGTGCTTAGTAAGAAATTACACTGCATTTGGGAAAGGCACCCTGGGTTCTGGTCTCTGGATTTATACAGAACTGCTTTTGGAACACCATCCCCATCACACACAGAGCAGGATATGTTAATTTGGACACCTTCAGACTCACAAATTCTGATCTCAACAGGGTCTAGGTGGGAGCTGGGTGCTTCATCTCTCAAAGTGCCTGTCCAAGAAATATTTTCAAACATTAAAGTTGTAGGTTCTGGGGATCTGAAGGTTAAAGAGGAGAAAACTGCTCAGTGAGTTTAAGACACTTCAAGGATGTGAAAGGAGCTATTTTGGGTTTCAGTTCTAGATGCCTAAAGGTGTGGTGGATGTCTGGGTACAATACATCGTATTAAACTTTCAATAAATGCTGGTATGTGCCTTACATAAAGACTTCACCTGTAGGATTAGAAGATAATTTTCATACAGATTGACACAAATAAAAGAACATTTTCCAGAAAATACTTTTTCTTTATTAAAGGTATGTTGTGCTTTTTTACTTTGTTTTCCAACCATTCCAATTGCACTGTATTGACCTGCTCTGAGCCTTTAGGGAGGCTGTTAAAGTCTGCAACGTGAACCCACAGAGGTGTCAAATATTAACAAGTGTTCTCTGCCCTGCTAATGCTGAACGTTGATCCACCTCAGGCATCAAGAAACTGAGAGAGCTAATTTGTAATTGTTGCCTTTCCTGTTCTCTCAGATGATGGGTAAGCAGGCTGAAATGTCTGTCCTCTAGCTATTCGACTTTATATAGGAATGCCCATCACCCTTGTCTTCGCAGTAGCAGGATCCCACCCAGTAGCATACTAATCAATGTGACTAACATCTGTCTCCTGGAGTGCATTGTTTCTCTCATCCTGTCCCCAGAAGCAAGATTGTGTATTTAGCTGTACAATGTTAAATATATCACTGTCATCTGCAGGGATATGTTTTTAGCTTTACTTTTTGCTATGAGTTCATACTAATGCAGAGAAGTCAAAACGGTGCACTACCACCAAAATGGAAGATGATGGGGTTTGTGTGGACTTCAGATTCCGGGAGAGACCATTCCCAGTTCCAAAGTGGACACTCTCTTCTGCCCAGAAAGGCTTTACCTTACTGCACCTGACACACTGAAGTCACCATGCAGAGTCCTGGCCTTCCTCCAGGACTTAGAGCACCACAGGGATGAAACCCCCCACCTGGAATCCACACTTACCCTCATTTCTGGGTACCCCAGAGGAACAGGCACATTTAATATGCTTGATCTAAGGAGACATAACTGAATGCTTCGTCCATAGAATGTTTTCTTGAATTTAGGAGTGCCAGTGAAGTCTTGTTCAATACTGCTGGGTAGCTGGATTAGCAGAAATGATGAAGTACCAAACTAACACTGTACTTTGGGTGCTTATGATAGTGTACTGGAGTGATTGTTTATTGGAGTGTTGTTATTTTGGAGCTGCTTCATGCTGTCCCTTCTCCTTCAACCTGACTAAATTGTGCATAGCTTGTGGGGGGGAAAATTGCCTTTTGCTGTAATTAATATCGAGTCAACAATTTTTAAGTCCACTATTTCCTTCAGCATTTCGCTTAACAGCAAGGTTTTCTTTTGACAACATAATGTTTCATTGCAATTTAATTACAAATACTGGGTCTCAAAAATCACAGAGAAAGAAAAAAAAAAGAGTTTTTGTACAGAATTTCTTACCTACTCTGTTGTCCTGTTATATGAAAAGAGCATATCAAAAGTCATCACTTGGATTATATCTTTATTTATTTGTTGTGTGGTTCCTGAGCATTCTTTGGTTCAGAGACAGCTACAATGGATCACAATTGCCCATGACTCCCTCAGTGGAAAATTCAGGCACTGGATGAGCTGAACCACCTTCTGAAGTCACTTGTGTCTTTCTGTCTTAGGCAAACTGAGCATCTGTCTGAGCTCTTCAGTGAGAACCTTAAGTTAGATGGGAGGAACCTGTACTAAAGTGTTGGTTAATTCGTCACAGAAAAGCATGCCTTTAAAAAGAGTAGGATGCTCAGTGAAAGTAAAGGGGCTTACTCTGCATTATTTATAAAAATCATATGCCATTACTTGCTCGACAAATATTGTTTCTCATAGGTTGCTATGTTTTATTTTGTTTTGTTTTGTTGTTTTGTGTTTTTTTAATAGACTGAATATTAATATTTTATCACAACACCATTCTCAATAGTGTAAAACAGTCAATGTCTTTGACCTGCCATTTGTTCATTTCACCTGTAGGTATTTATGGAACCATTTATGTAACAAACTGCTAGGAAATTTTTGATTTTATTATCATTCATCAGTATTCTACACAGATCCCACTGAAGCACTGTGGTTTGGACAATGCACCACAGTTTATCAGTGAATAAGCTGAGTTCTTAAATGAGTGACTGATTTCTTTACTCTTGCAATGTACAGGTTGTTCTTCATGATTCACAATTCTCTTCAGTCACCTGCGTGTTTCACATTATCGTGGGCAAACATGCCATGCATGTGTTGATGCAATTTATTTTTACAGCTTTATAATATGCTTTGATTTATCACTCTTCAAAGCTGTGGTGTTCTGTTTTTCCCGTAGGGATATGATGATGGATATGGGGGTGAATATGATGATCCAAGCTATGAGGCATATGACAACAGTTATGCCACCCAAACACAAAGGTAAGCATTTGTGCTTTTACATTATTTCTCCAAAGTACACTTTTCTCTCTTGGTTTTTCATGTAAATTTCTTGGTTTATTTTCCACATTAAATTTTACAAAATCTCAGAGTACTTCAGAAAGCTATCAAAAAGTAATAGTGACAGTCAGAGTTTATATACAGAGATTCACATGAAGCAAAAATGTAAGCAGCTATGCTTTTAAAATTGGTGCAAATTAAGTGTATTTTTTTTAACAAGCTATTACATCATTTTCTTATTTGATATTATTCTGAACTTGTTTGTGCCCTTTTTTTATCCTTAACTGGTGATAAGCCGTGAAGGGCATCACATACTTAGAGCTTTTATAATGTTTTGGGAAAAACCAGAAGGAAATTAAAGAAATTGTTGTGATGGTAACCTGTTTCTGGTTGGCATCCATCATCAAGGTAAACTATAGAAGGGAATTACATGCCAGAAGTAAGGCTGAAACTGTTTTCAAGCAGTTATTTTCTAAGCAACTCTCAGAACTAGTAAATTTGGAAATATATTTTTTGTCCTTATGATGTGGAATAGTAGGAAAAAGCTACATTCACATCTTATATTGATTTGTGTCAATAAGATGAGGCAACAAAAATTATCCCTTTTTTGTATGCATACACCTCACACATTCATCCATTAATTTCACAGTTGGTGCATGTTTGTTAAATATGGAATGGCATCTTTTTCACAGCTAAGCTAAAGGATAAAAGGGTCCTTCAGCCAATTATTCAGAAAGTGCTCTTATGCATTGCTAAAAGTACTTGTAATGTTGTGGAAAGGCAAATGAAATTTTAACAAGAAAATACATGGATTTTAACTGAGTTAGTGTAATTCTCACTGAGCAAGAAAGTGATGTATATGTATAGAGTTCTACACTCCCAAGGCCAGAGAACCTTAAACTTGCTTTTTTGTTTAGCCATCTTTTTTACTGAATGCTTTGCTGATGAAAATGCATGTCAGAATTAAGTTCAGCTCCAGAACTGCTGTAGTGAGTGGTACTTCAGTGGATAAAAAATACTTTATAAGTATTTTTATATCCAGTGAACTATATTTAAAAGGATTTGTCACACCTAAATGTAAACCCCATCAAGTATACTTTAACACTTTCAGGTAATTATACATTAGTAGCTGCACCCACCCATCATGTCATTGCGAAGGTAGGTATTCTTGTTGTCAAATGTACTTCAACTTTTTTTTAAAAAATCCGGCTCATCTTTTGCGACAAGAGTGAATTGTCACAGGAGATACTGCATCTGATGTAAAAACAGTAATTGGTTGGAAATCTCTTGCTATGAAATTGCTTTATATCATCCGAATTAACCTGTAATTTCTTTGCAAGTTGATGTCCCAGGCAACTAAATGACAAATATATCAACTTTATGAGGAGTGTATTATAATGCAGTTAGAACTAGTAGTGATAATTTGATGCAAGATAGAAAATTTATAGTTACATAATTTAGTCAATTAAAGAGCTATTAAATTTAGTAATCAGATATGTTTTCTAGTAATTTGAGCTGCTTCCAGGATACCTAATCTGTTTAAAATCTGCAACTAAACCATTTCCTTTCGAAATATATGACAGGACATGTGGTCATACTTACCCATGTTGAGTGGCACTTAATGCCTCAAGTAGCCTATTGATTTCAAAGAGAGCACTTTCATAGCAACACACTTCTCATTTCAAAGATTTAGAGAACAAATGGACTATTAAATACACAATTTGTATTTCTGCACCTTATTGGCCATTTAGCTTCATAGAAATGCCTGCTTACTGAGCAAAAAACAAAAAATAATAGTGCAATACAATGGAATAGTGTGCCCAAAATATTTGGTTAGATGTGTATTTCAAAATGTTTTCTCCCAAGTCTCAGATCTTGCTTAGTAGTATAGTCCAGTCATATGAGACATATCATGTGCACACCTAACAAAGAAGAGAAGTAGTATTGCTTCAAAGTACTTACTCATCTCATACAGTGTGTTATTTAGAGGAAAAAAATAAACAAAAACTTGCCAACAGTGTCCATGCTCAGCCAGAAAATTATCATTGCTTCCCTCTGCAGGGATTGACTGAAATTCTAAAGCATGAGATAAGAAGAAATTTTTGTTAGTGGCTTGACGCAGAGTACCAAGATTTCTGTTCCTATTAAGGGCAGAGTTTCCCGTTGCTTTTTTATGGCTTATTAGGGAATCAATGTGGAAATTCTTAGAGATGGTACATACTTTTGTCTGACTGTCTGTCTTGCTGTGCATGTTGACAAAGCTTTATTCTCTTCATTGCTTCAAAAAGAAGAACGTGTTGGGGTGGAGGGTCAGAGCTTAGGCTGACTTCAGTGTGCATTAGAGCAGAGCACATAGTAAGTCATGCCTTGTTCCCCTGCTCACCCCGTGCATGGAGTGAAGATAGAGTCTGGGCAGCCTGCCACCACCACCCCTGTTACCCCTACCTTTGTCTTCCATACCTTGTATCTACTTCCCATTTGCCAGAGTCTTTCTGCCAATATGTACTTCATTTAGGGGGCCTTAGTCCTTTGTCGTCCAAGAGGTCTGATTTAGAGTTTTGCAAACTAAGCTCTGCCAACAACAGAAAAAAATGAGCACACTGCCAACGTGCACAGTGCTACAACATAGGATTATGGTTTAGTAGAAGGAGCACCAAAAATACCAATCCCCAAGACCATTCAGATTCTATACTTCAGTGCAGAATTACCTAAAAGTTTGTACTAAAAGTCATGGACGGTGTTGTAGATCCAGCAATACATTTGGTATAGGTCCTTCTCTAATGGACTTCTCTAATGAACTTCTCCAGACAGAAAACTCTGTCCTTCATGACAGCAGTCTGATTTTTAGGCTGAAGCTAGGGGGATGGGGTCGCCTGTGGAAGAGGTCATGACAGAGTCTCAGAATCAGGCTGGAAAACCCACAGTAAGTCTGCGTGTCTGAATAAGCTAAGAGGCATCTCAAGCACACTTTGAAATGGAGCAAAGAAGCAACTTTTGAAGAAAGAAAGAAGCAGGACTCTCACTATGGTGAGTGCCACCTGTACCTTATTAAGTTGGGGAGGCTTATTTTAGAAATAAGAGAATTATGGGTTATGACAGTCAATATTGCATGGAGATATGTCTTGCTTTAAGTAGCAGAAGATGTATTTGTAAAGCCACCTTTTACCTCTTTATGTTCTTGTCCCGTAATGACAACCCAGAACACAAGATGGAACCTCAGGACAGATTTAGATGAACTGTCTGTCCTTCCCAACTGAGTCTGTAAGCATTATTTGCAGGATTCTGTGAAAGACTACACATTCTCTGAGGACATTTAGAAACCCTACTCATTTTAGAAATTTTTTCATACAGATGTCAAAATACAGTTCTTAAGGTAATTACAATGAATGCTTTGTCCAATACCAAAAAGAACAAGGAAACAACTGTATCAGTGGGCAGAAGACACCAGATCTGACATACTTCCCATGGGCAATATTAATAATATAATATAATATATTATATATAATAATATAATATATAATAATATAATATATAATATATAATAATAATATAATAATTTGAATTTCTCAGTGAAACCTTGTTTTCATCTGTCTTCCCCTCTCTTCCATATAATGTGAAGATGGATGTTGTTGATAAGAAGATCTGCCTGTCTAGACACACCAAGAGATATTCAGTAGTTGTTAAGTTCATACACTACTCCCTCTGTACTTGAAAGTCAGGCAGAGGACTTTCAAAACCTTTCTGCCAGCTAGATTTACCTCCCAAACCTGTAGTCTGACAACTTTATTTATAAACATAGACATAAAAAAATGGTAGAAGTGTCAATTTCCAACTCATCTGTAACACAGAAAATGTAGGAGAATCCTGTTAGCTTTCAAAATGTAATACACTTTTTGATTTTCTTACCAGGAGCTTCTAAGTTGTTGAATTGTCACCACTGTCCAGGATTCATGCGCTGAGATCACTAGATCACCAGGAGAAAAGGATGCAAAGTTTTCTGAGGAGATGTAGAAGATCAGCCTCCTTGGTTACTCAGAGGTTGTTAGGGATCAGACTGTCCCACATGCAAAGTGTGGCCAGACTCCTCAGCCAAGACCAACAGAAAAATTTGGTGGAAATGGATTATTTGCTGATGCATCAGCTGAGAGCTGTGATGGCCAACAGAGCCATCTTCAGGTCTGCTACCACGCCTGCAGTCATCTCCACTGGCCTTTGTGTCTCTGCCAGCACCAACAGTTTCATTTCAAAGATACCATGTCTCACAGCCAAAAGAGGTACCAAGGAAACCTGGGACTGAGTGGCCGGTCATGGGATGAACCAGGAAGGGTATATTCTTTTTAATCCACTTGTGCCTAACGTATCTAGCCATATGTAGTGTAAACAATGGTTCCTAACAGGGACGAGTGAAGGAAGCCAATGATTTTCTGATGAAGCTTAAAATTTGGGTTTGGTATCATTTCCCTGTTCCGCGATGCCTGGCATGAACACTCATCCATCGATCCATTCTAGTTTTCGTGAACAGGTAGATGGTATATTGGCAATGGCTTTCAGATCTGGTCACCTGGCTTTTTATTCTGCCTTTTTTCTGTATGGCTTTTGTTAAAAACATAGTTCAGCAGCAAAATGAGTTTCCAAGTGTCTGCTTTCTAAAGAAAGAAGAGCTTATGGCTCCCACCTTAGGCTGTAAATAGACTTGTAAATATCGGGAAACCCGTAACTTACTGACAAGAAGAATAAATAATTCAGTGATAAAAGACAGATGAAAATAGTGCACAACATCACTGTTACAGATTCCATCCCGCAGCAATACAGGCCTTGTGATGGCACGTTGTCATCCTTGCTGTGACTGCAAGATGACATAGGTAAAAAGCATTTCTCATGCCTGCTTGCATCCAGCCTCACTAATAACAGTAACCCAGTTTTAGGACCTTGAAGCAATTCTTGGCAAACTATTTACTGTTAATCTTGCAAATAATTTACGTACTGCTATAGGCAGCAGTCCTGTGGACAGACAATTCATGCTGGTATGCCAATCATTTTGGTCTAAAAACTTCTTTTTGGTCTGTCAAACTCACACTGCAAACCCATCCTGCATCTGCTGAGCAAATAATCAAACTTCTGTTGTGATGCAGAATTGCATATTATAGGCCATGTCATCTCCAAATTTGCCCTCTAAGATGTTAATGATAGTACAGAATCTAAGCTTTAACATAAAGAAAGATGGCATTAATATATCTGGAATAAATTCTAATTTCTTACAAGATTTGACGACTGACAAACATTGTGTTAGATAATTGCTAAAATGGAATTATCTTAGAAGACTGAAGAAGAGAAAAAGAAAAGTTGCAGCAACAGAGAAATTCAAGTTGACTGATATCTTTCACCTCACTGAATTGTGTGTAAGCCAAAAGGTACACTAATGCCTAAAGCTTTGCTGTTATGTGCAAAGTCCAGTTGGGCATCTGTTTCTCAATACTAGTAGCAGAAGTAAAAGGACAAAAATGCTGCCTATGTCCACTATGGAAAATAGATGCCATGACCATATCAATGTTGTTTTATTCCAGTAACTGTTTGTAGCAATACGTATCCATTCAGCCTCTAATAGGTGGTACATTCTTCTAGTTACTCATACCTACAGAAAATTTCAAGAGCATATTCATCCACTGAAGTTGAATATATGACAAGTTATTGACTTTGAAAAGAAACTTTTCTCCTTGGTTGTTGTTTCTGTTGCCAAGTTCATGTTATCTACTCTACAGCTTGTGTTTACAGCTTCTTTTTCTGCAGTGTGGGCTGCTAGTACAGGAGCTTTAGGGATCACTTACTTGTTTCTGATCTGATATGCAGGAGTACAACATGGACCACAGTTCAGTCCGTGTCACTTATGTGGCTTACGGTACAATCACATCAGTGCAGAGCCATGCTGCAAAATGATTTAGGAAGAGTATTTTATCCAGTTGTACCTGCAAGAATTATTTGCATCAGCAGGATATATTTGCCTGAGCACCAGTTCATCCTGGTTATTCTTGCTTGACGTCCAGATATCAAGATACTATATGTACATCTGTTTCCAAAGATGAGTTTCCCAAAGCAGTGGTGCAAATAAAATAACAGACTAGTACACTTGTAAAGACAGCAGTATAAGGTTCAGCTGGGTGTGCATGTTCCTTGGCCAACTCTATTCAGAAGTCTCACTGGTTTTCACTACTTGCATTTTTAAAAGTTCCAGCAGATTAGTTGTGTACTATCCATAGTTAAATGAAAGAATTTTGTCCTTAGTTTAAAAACAATGGGTAGGAAGGACTGCGAATAATCATTAATTGAATTAGTAGATTATCACATAGCTAAATGTTTTGGTGATATAATCAGATTTTTGCACACTGCTGTCTCACTATCAAAGTATTACTTTGTAGTAAAATACAAAGACACATAAATACAGTCCAAGCTGCAATAGGTAGAATAGTTACACTGATTCTTTGCGAACTTAGATATTCATTATTATTTTCTCTACTACTCACTCTTTCAGTTTTTAAGCACTATGCATTGTATTTATATTTTGTCATATTCATTTTGGCTTTGTGCTTATATCCGCCTGTCTGTAAATAAAGATTTCCCTGTATTTTATTTCCAACCTGTTGAAATCAACCAAGGCAGGAAGCCTAGAATATGACATTTTATGTGTCTTCACAGCAATCTACTTATGGCATTCATCATCAGAAGGTGTTTTCAAATGCCACTTCTCATTTATTTGATTCGATGAGCAAAGTGGAATCAAATTTCACTACTCTGAACTAGAGAAAAGTTTTTCCTCTAAAATTGTCTAGGATTCGTAAAATGCTGCATCATTCCCTTTGCAAATACTGTGTCTGCAGACATTTTGTATTATATTCTGAAATAGTTAGTCATAATTCAGTATCCAGAAAAAAATGACAGTGGAATGTAGAATAGGTAAATAGAAATCGCCATGTGAAATTAAATGGCAGATTGGTTTCTATTTCGTATTTTGCAAAAAGTTCAGAACCCAAAGTAATCTTGCAATTATGTTGGCTCTTCAATCCTATGCTTGTGTAACTTTACTGTCTTCACTGTTTATAATAGTTTTAAATTCATATTTTCAGTAGCATAAAATCAAACATACAAAAATGCTGGAGACAGTTGAATCTAGTTTAACTTCAGGCATGTTGTAAGGTACTAAATAAATCCAGGAGTATGGTAATGGAGATATTCTCCTCTGTTAAAAATATTGGATGCAATCAAAATTGAGCTTTCAGAAAAAGGGAGGCTTTATCCACTAAAATGTTCACCATATTATTCCATTAGTTCTAAAGAAGTATTGAGTAAAGGACTATATTTGTGATTTAAGACTGAATCCTGTAAGTTCCTATAATCAAAAGATTTTTCATCTTCCCTATAGATATAATGCTCTATTAAGTAAAAATATTCCAGTAAGTTTCAGATTCCTAGGAGGATTATTTCTTTATTCACACATTTCCACTATGAGATATTATTTTGTAAAAATTTCGTATTGTCTCGGTTTGGACAGGT
>VWPU01003606.1:0-61375 GCA_013398955.1 Callaeas wilsoni | reverse complement strand
TCACACGCGGCCGGAGCGGGGCGTCCTTTGTCTGCGCCCGGCGGCGGCCGCGCGCCCAACGCGCCTGCGCGCCGCCGTGACGGCGCGGCCCCCCTGGCCCGGCCCCCTCGGCCGCGGTTTAGTTTCGGTTTCACAGGCTCGCGGAGCTCAGGGCGCCGGGAGACGCGTCCGGGACCGTCGGGCCGGACCTGCGGCCGGTCTCAGTGGCGTCAGTCAGGCCGTGGCACCGGCTGTCACGCCCGGTCTTTCCTTAAACACCTTCAGCGACGGCGCCTGCACCGCCTCCCCGGGCAGCCCGTGCCAGTGTGTGACCACCCGTTGAAGAAATCCTTCCTGATGTCCAACCCCAGTCTCCCCCGGCGCAGCTTGAACCCACGTCCTGTTGTTCTGTCGATTGAGGAGACCGACCTCCACCTGGCTGTAAGCTCCTTTCTAGAGTCAGGGGAGAAACAGGATCAGCCTTCTGCTGACAGTGCCACAGAGGGACGGGCTCTTGATGCAGCCCTGGTCAGCAAAGGGAGCAAACGGAGCCTCATAGAACTGATCTACTCGAGCTATTCCCCTCAAATAAGATACTACCGCCTTATTTCTCACCTTTCAAACCTCCCTGCACTCTCTACCTCAGTCTAATAAAAGTTTTTCCCAACTCTGATCAAGGAAAACAAGCCATCTGCTGTAGGTATAAAGAATTAATGTTCTAAAGGAGATGATTCATTAGGCATGAAAGTGGTGAAAACTAGTAAATCACGTCATCCTTGCAGCTGCCAGAGGTGAAATGAAAAAGGCATAAAGGTGCTCAGTAAACACAGACAGAATGAACTGGGACTAAGAGCGTGTGGGTGTGGGGATGCACACCATGAGGAATGAATCTGACCTGTCCTAATTGGACAAGAAATTTTTTTTCCAGTTTTGAAATTGCAGGGGGCAAAAGAAATTCCTCCTAATATTCCCATTTTTCTATCTACTGCTCCTCACACATTCCCCACAACAGGTGCATATAGTCCTATATGATACATCCTATATAAATAAATGTGATGAGTCCTTCAAATACCTGAATTTGTGAATCATTTTTTGCTCAGCTCTGTGTGAATTTTGTAGGCTTATGCTACCAGACACTGCACCATCCAAAATGGAACACAAAGCTGATAATTTTTACTTTTGGATTAGAATTTACAAATACTTCCCTTCTTGTGAAAACATCTTTTTAATGAGTTGACAGGCCTCTGTATTAAAGATAGAGTACCTGATGTCCATGACGATGTCCATTAAGACAGGCAAGTGAGAGTAAGTTCATAGAAGCACAGAATTGTTAGGATTGGAAGGGACCTCTGCAGATCATCCCATCCAACCCCTCTATGAAGGCGGGATCGCCTTGAGCAGGTGACACAAAACGTGTGGAAGATGTACTAACTATAGCTGGAAAATTTAAAGGTTAGAAATAGTAAAATAAATTATGTAGCTATGTATTTCAGTCATAAGTACCAAAAAGAAAAAAAAAATTCTTTATATGCTATGAAAGTAAAATTAATTAAAATAAGCTAAAAAGGAGAAAAGCAAAGTATAATTACCAACCCCTTAACAGTAGTGAAAAGAATTCCACTGGATTGCCCCATAGTGGGGTTTTTTTCATTACTACTAGGCGGTCAATTTGGTTTTTAACTGCGCGGAATAGATAACTTGATGAGATCTGTGAAAAGAGATGTCGCAAGAGTAGTTAAGAGTTGCAGCTTTGGACTTTCTTTTCAAGATGAGTTAGCATTCTTTAACGGAAGCACACCGCTGGTGAAACAGCCACCCAAGGGTAAACTTGGTATGACTGAGAGGCTCTGCAGGATGATATACTTGCATTTATCTCTCTAGCAGGAGTCCACTGCTTGAGCATTAAAGTAAAGGAATATACCAAGGAATACCAGTTCCTTCTTACAAGTACCTGTCCCTAAATGCTGTGCTCAATAAAGAAATTTATTCCGTTCTTTTATTTAATATTTATACTTTTAAGCAAAAATCAAAGAAATTACAAACATTAAATAAGGGTGCCCTGACTCATGCACTGAGGTTTAAAACCTCCCACCGCCAAAGTAACAATTGTTTTAAAATAAATCTCAATTCTAATCACTTTGCTACACCAAGTAAAAAGGGAAATGTATTCTATACCTATGCTGTATTAGATTTCTCTGTAAGGCAAGAAGCACTGGTTTTGATGCTACAAAATTACGTAAGTTCTTAGTACTGCCAATAATGCTCTCAACAATGACACATCCCGCTTAATGCAGTGAGTCCACACATGAAAAATCTTAGACTTTGGTTTCCTGCTGATGTCACTGAACATGAATTCAAGATTCTCATGTGCCAAGTCAACAAAATCAAGTAATTGGGGTGGAAGCTTGGGAATTGTTTTCATTAAGATCGCAACATTCCTTTAGCATGTGTGGTGTGTAACTTTTCTCATGCTGTTGTCCAGAAAATGACAACTGGGCTTGTGGAGAAATTACGTAAAAATATATGCAGATTAGCAGTCAAATATTAAACTTTCCATTTCTTCCAAAATGCAAAAACCAGTTATGCGCAGTCAGGCTAAAAGCAGTAAATTATTTTGCTGAAATATGCCTATTGACTAATCAAAGATACGTCAAACTATTTTAAATGCATGCTTTTTGTAAAGTTTCTAGAATGAATACAAGAAGGCCCAACAATTAATAAATCTGTAGATAAATCAATTAAATCCTGCATTTAATATAATTTAAATTATATTCGTACCAAAATGAACAGGTGGTATCTCTCAATAATGGCAGAATAAATCAGAACCTGATTTTCAAAGTAATTCACAGTGGAAACTGTGACGGAAACTGACACAAGAATGTAGGCATATGTGAATACAAGCAAGAAGTGATATAGGATTGCAATTGTACCCTAGTACGGGCTACTTTTAGGAAGCATTGCTTATGATTTTAAAAAAGTATATCCATATACACAAACCCTTTGAATAAAAAAACCCAAAACCAACAAACCCCAGTCAGTGGGCATCCAGAGGGTAGTAGCCAAAGCTCAGAGTCCCAATGGACATCAGTGACAAGCTGGGTCCCACAGGGATCTGTACTGGGACCAGTGTTACTCAATATCATCATTACTGACACAGATGAAGGGATCGAGTGCACCCTCATCAAATATGCAGATGACACCAAGCTGAGTGATGTGGTTGACACTCCTGGAGGACAGGATGCCATCCAGAGGGACCTGGACAAGAGGACTGTTCATTGTTTTTCCAAACAAGTGGTTATTTTAATCAAGGAATCAACTAGAATTTCCTATAAAATCCAAGTCAGATAGCTTCATATATTCTTACAGGAAAATCAAAACCCTTACCAAATAAAACTGACACCTGAGGGAAAAACATGTCTTTTAAATGGACCCAAAACCACACTCTTTCTGCTTTTTATACTAGTTCTACTTCAGTCAAATTTACAGTTGCAAGTTCTTTCTCAATTGGTGTAGAATCAACAAGAAGGATTGTTTTCTTCCACCATCTCTAAATTTGCAAAAAAAACCCATTTGGCCCAGTTCCTCTATTAATATGGAGGCATGTAATGTGCCAAACAACCACTCTTCTGAAATTTATACCAGGTAAGCTGCCACACCCCTTCCTACTCCTATGCCCCCAAACCACTGAAGCACCTAAAAAACGGATTTTCCAACAAGATTTAAACCAGTTTTAATTGCCTTGATATGAAATAAAACTAAGGGAAGAAATCAGTGTAACTCAAGAAATCATCTTCCATGTAATGACTCACAAAAGGCAAATGGTTAGGTTGATGCACTCAGATGGCTCTGAAATTCAATTTCCCCCACCCATTCCTCACCCAAGAATCTTCCAGTGCAGAGTACACAAGGCCCAAAAAACAAAGCAGTGAATACTGCTGAATGTAGCTAACCAGATAATGGAAACTTAAAATAATGTTGGCCATGTTCTGGATAGCATGTTTAATCAGTATCTGTAGGGTGAACCAGTAACCAAATCTAGGGTGGTAGCTCAGAATAAAATTAAACTAAAAAACCAAACCACACCAAAAAAACCCAACCCCTCCAAAAAAACCCCACCAAACAATAAAACAAATGCACATACACACAAAACACCCCCAAAAAACCAGAAAAACAAAAAACAAACAAACAAAAATCCTCACAAAACTGGAGGAAGGAGAGAGGAAAACAAAGATAATAAGGCAGTAGATCAGGAAAATAAACTTTTTCTGAAAACAACTCTAGCTCTAGGATAAGGTGGAACAACTATAAAATTAATTTACTCCAGAATTTCAAACCACAATGATTAGTGCACTTACTAAGGCAGTGCCATGCGGGTTGCATTTCACTTCCCAAGAAAAATTATTTAGAATTTGACCTGCCCCTTTCCAGGCATGTCAAGACAAAAAGTTAGTTTACTATGACGTGTCATACTTGCATACAATGTAAAACACATTGAACATCTTGAACTGAAGTTAATCAATTCGCAGTATTTACAAACAATAAAGCTTAAGGTAAAACCATCAACAGCCAGTCACTCTCACAAGCGGTTCAATGTCAAAACTATTCCCTTCTGTATGCCACAATTACACTAGTGAGCCAGGTATCATTGAACATTTAATACCCAGTGCTTTACTGACTCCAAGCAACCTAATCTGCAAATGTGCCAAAAAAAGGTTAGGGAAATGCATGCACACGACTAGACAAGCTGCTTATTTTGAGGCTGCACCACTGAACAAAAAGTTCCAATCTGTAAAAGCTTCAATTCCCAATTCTAAGACAGGAAAATACAGCTACTGTGGGGAAAAAAAAAAAAAAAAAGGCTTTGAACACTTAGCTAGCCTCTAATCTAAAAAGTCAGAAGAAACAAGACATCTTACCTTATCTAGAAATTGGCAAAACCATTGCTGTTATGTATTAACTGAGGGTGTCAATATGGCAAATCACAAATGTTTAGAACAGCAAAGGAATACAAGCAAAAATAAAAATACAATACTAAAGACAAATTTCTCATTAACTGTCTAAAATATAGTCTGGAGAAAAATACATATCTTATTATGCTAGAGACAGTTCAAAAAGTAACTCTGAAAACTGACTGCTAACTGTAAAAGCAATATATAAAAGCTGCGCAATGCATATGCATCTCGTGAATGAAACATTCATGTAAATCTCACCTTGTCACTGTCATCAGTACAAATGTGATCTTGATGGATTGAGTGGCATTGAAACGATGTACCAATACTACCTAGAAAACAAGGAGGGAAGGGAGAAAAAAAATAACTAAAATGATAACCCAATTTCTGTGAACACGAAAAATAAAGATAAATATAGCAAACTTTCTTTTCTCCAAGATTTAGTTGCCAAACAGCTAGGTCTGATAACAGAATAAGCATCAGAGAGACGTTTTACAAGTGTGCCAATGTCTTCACATATATTTTTTAAAGACTTTTAAACAGAATAAAATTATAGCTAGTTCATCAATCCAAAACAAACAAATGCAGTAAAGTACATATGCACATATATAAATAAGGAAAAGCTATGGAATTCAAGTTTATATACTGTACTACAGAATGTCTTCAGCACCCTGGGTAACCACCAGTCTCATTCCTGCTGGTAAACCAGCAGTCTCATTCCAGCAATACATTAAGAATAAAAGAGGAAAAGTCCAAGCTCAAAGTTTTAATCATGTTCAGTTTTCTTGTAATGGAATTTCTGCCTGCTTAATGTCTCTATACAAGTTTGTTTATGCCTAGGAACAAAAGGGACAGCACACCCCTACAAAGGCTTACCCCAGTCCTGAGACTTCTGTCCAAGGAATATATGAAAATAGTTTACAAAGCTTCTTTCTGACTTATGACTTTAGAAAAAATATTATTTTGCCATAGGAGTCATTGTACTGGCTTGAACAGCAGTAGAGCATGATCATACTGTGTATTTTTTGTAGGAAGGGAAGACAAAGAAGAAATCACTATACAGTTGAAGTTTCAAGGTGAAAAAGGAAAAAAAGAACCAGTTTTAAACTGTTCTAAATATGCAGTGCTCCCCTCCCACTAGATTTAGACTTATGCAAACCACAAGTGTTTCACTACAAACATTCCATGTGTTTTCTTGAAATTGGAATCAATTCAAGCTCTAAAGCAAGCTACAAAACCCAGGAGAACAAAGTGTTAAAGATAAGGCTTGATATCTTTTTGCCCATTACCCTAGAGGCAGAATTGATGTAAAATACAACCTCTTGAATTAGTATAAAATAAGAAAGTAGGCAACAAAAAATAGTTAAGTTTGGCCAAATTATAACAAATACATTTAAACTTATTTCAGGCATCTATGCATGTGGATAATGAAAGGAATTTCCAGAGGTGGTGCAGAGCCTGTATCTTAATCCTAACATCACCTAAGACTTACTCCCTAACAAATTAAAACTCATAAATGTGGACTTTGCATTACAGGCTACATTATACGCTTTACAGATAGGCTTTCACGAACAGTGATTGCATACACATCACAGTGATAACCTGGCTTTGTTCTAGCTATAACGGATACCAGCAGTAGCAACACAGCTCCAATAGCAGAGCTTCCAGTTAGTAAATGCAACATAAGACACCTGGGAAGCTCATCAGTTTTCATGATGCCACACTTTCAATTCCAACAATACCCACATTACCAGGAAAAAAAATCTAGCTTTAGTTTTATCTACATGTTTCAGTCATACTAAACTGTTCCGCAGACAGTTCTGCTAACCAAACGCAGTTAGCAGAGACTATGGCAATGTTTTCCTTTCAATTCTTTTTTTTTTCCTTCCTTAACAGGATTATTCATGGCTTTTATGACATATTTGTTTCATTTGCAGTCAACTAATACCCTACAGTACAATATCAAGATATAAGACGCAATCCCTAACTGCAAGAAACGAAGGCTTTACACACATCCTGGCTGCTTTGCACCAGTGAGCTGGCTGACCTCACCAACAGCCTCACCAAAAGCTGCCTTCGGAAAAGGGTTTACTTCAAAGACAGCATTGATAATGCAGTTCCTTGAATGGGGCCAGCAAAGGTAACAGATCTGAAGACACTGACACAGAGGACTACCAGCTACAGGCTCTGCTTCACGACAGTGCAATCTATAATGTTGAGTTACATGGTCAGGAAATCCTGTAGGACTTTTCTGATCTTAAACATATTTTATATATATATATATATGCATAAAATATAAAAGCAGTTTTCAATAACTGAGTTATTATGTTTTTAAAGCATTTTCTTTCTAACAGATTGCACTGAGACAAACCTGAAGAGAGGTTAATCACCTTTCACCCACCTGCAAGGAAGATCAGAGTCAGAATCTCAAAAGATGACCTCAGCAGCTCTCTAGTCTGTGTGAAAGGCTTTACAATTGTTGTTTAACCGTTAAAGATGCCAGAGGACTAAAAGGAACAAAAGCCAATTTGCATTGCATTGACTGCAGGGAGTAGGTACAAACTAAGTTAAACTACCTTCATATCCCCAAATTTACAGGGAATTTCAGACCAACTCAAGACAAATTGCACTCCAGGGCTAGCATATCCTAGGGTTACTACAATCAAAGCTTTAATTCTGACTGAAGAATTATCTCTGCAAAGCTGAGACTGGGGAAAATGCCATCAAGACTCCTACCTAAGGGACAGAATGTGGCACAAGGGCCACTGCCCACAGCACCTTCCCAAACACACTTCCTTGCTACTGTGTTCAGAAGATGCAACTGTGAGGTCTAATGCCCGTCATTTTCTCAAGCAACATCCCAGCTTGAACTTCCTCTCTTCCACAATCCAAAGCAATTTCCATGCTGTGCAAGTAACTGGGCACTTTGTAACAGTCAGTGGATTTTCTCAGATTCACAGCTTCTAATACCTAAGTGACTAAGCAGTAGCCTCAATTTATGCTGAGACCCCACCAGAACACGAGGCACACGTGAAACAGCTCAGGCATCCCTTCACCATTACCAGTATCAGACAGGGTAGAGAGTAATGCCCTTCAATCGATGCACTATATATATGACCTCTTTAAACACAGTTAAATTCTTTTGCACACCCTTCTTCAAATAAAGTCAGATGCCTAGCTTAATACTATGACTTGCACTCCAGGAAAAACATCAGTTATTTTGGAACAGGCAAGAAAGAAAGAGTGCTGTGCCCCTCAGCTACCACAGGAAAGGGATTGTTTTTCTTCTAAACCCACACATTAAACTGAACAGCAAAAAGAATCTTCAGAATTTCATGGGTTCTGTCTAACTTCTGCATTGTAATAAAAAGAGAATCAGTATCAGGTTTGCTTCATGCTTGCCAGTTTAAACCATCCAAACACATGCAATGCTAGTCCAAGGGAAAAAGAGGAAAAATTCAAACCTTTTAATTCAGTAACTTCAGAGCTACAGGAAGTATCTCATTGCTTAAATGAATGACACTGATTAATACATTCACTGACTCTCCAGCACCAGCCTCATTAGGAAATCATTTGTGTATGACACCTGTACTATTAAACCTACTTTATCCAGAGTGAAAGCTGTTGAGTCTAACTAACTTGCATGAATCAGGCAAGTTCTGGGCTAAGTGTTTGATTTGCAGATTAGAGTACGGAAAGTAAGAAATGCATGGAAACAAAGTCTGAATTGGATCAAGTTCAGACTCTTAATTAACTGCTCCCTTTAAAAAACCTGTGAGTTGAATGGAGTGTGTGTGTCTATATATATATATGTATGTATATATATATGTATATATTCTGGTGAGATACAGCCATGGATGTCTAGTCTACTTGAAAAGATACAAGGAAGGGAGGTTAAATGATCTGTGATCTAGGAGCCTCAGCCTCCAACAAAATAATGCACACCACTCCAGGAGATTATTATCATGTGCTAGTCAACAATGTTCCTCTACCTGCGACACATGATTCTGATTTTAGATGCTCCTTCTAATTCAAGAACCCTTCAAACTGCAGTGAAGAAGTTACTTAATGGGTAAACAGAATACTTTGCTGTTACAATGGAAAAGTTAGAGGTGAGTTCAATAAAAGATACAACTACTCATGTTGGTCAAGTAAGAGCAAGGCTGCAAATAAGTATATTATAGTACTTTTTAACATTTTTCCCTATGTGTGCAAATCTGACCATGAAGAACAAATATAATACACTGTATGCCAGCTGCATACAGTGCATATTAGGATTGCCTTCTTCCCTTCTTTCTTCCACTCCTTTTTTTATAAACTCCAATAAATTGAAATTCCACTGGTTTCCATGGATTTGCGTACACTTTAACTTAGGTTATTGAAAGAATTTACTACACTCTAGGAAGAGCTAATATTTTTCAATTGGATGGTATGGGACATAACTGATAATTTTAAGCAACTCGTGAGCATGGAGTACACCTATCTAAGACATTGTGATAAAACTCTGGAACACATTCTAGCCAAGAAGCAGCCTAAAGTCACTAGAGAAGAAAAAAAAAAGGTAAAATGCCTCCCGAACTTCTCTCCTTCCTTTCCTCCTGCTTCCTCTACTTGTCAAGAAATCCATGCTCTTCTCAACCTGCAGCCAGCATAGGTTTTCTGGTGTATTCTGAGTTCTGCTGTCCCCTTCCACACCGTGGCCCCAGTTAGCCTTACTGGTAAACGTGCCAGCCCCTATTCTCCACCACAATGCTCAGCCAAGGAATGCTGTCCTCAATTCCACACACCCGATGAGAACTTACATATAATAAGCATCAGGAAGCATGGTAACACTGTGCAAGAAAAGCTCCCTCAGCTTTTCTTTTTTCTGCACCTATCAGAGAAACACAGAGCACACTTACTAACCAGCAAGAAAGGGGATGAAAATGACACAACTGAGACTTCAAAATGAAATCTGAGTTTATGTTAATTGCATATAAGTTAAGTGTATCTTCCAGTCAAACTTCTGACTGAATGACACCTCTCAGACATTTTAGGAGAAAAGGAGAAGAACCTAAAGGGAAGACTTTGTATTTTAAAACCTTGAAGTCTGACATACTTTAACCATACCAGAACTTAAAAAAGGAACAGGCCTCAGCTTCATGAACAGAGCTCATCTGTAAATCAGTACTGAAGAAAGATCTTTCTACCTGAGGTTTCTGCTGTGTCTCTACAAGACTGCATAAATACTTTTACTTCAAGGAACATCTAATTTAAATTTACAGGTACAAACTGGACAACTTACTCCAGGAACTGTCCACAAAATGGCCCTCATAGCAGCCATCTGAATATAACCCCATCTACAGACTCTTTACCTTTGTGTTGAAAATTTTATATTATTTCAAAGTAGATATCAGTAGCTTGAATTGTTAGGATGCAAGCTGAACTTTATCTGAACTATAAGGTTATGTTGTGCAAGTCAAAGGGGTATTATAGTGAAACCTGGAGTTAACAATCTGAACATTAATAATAGTACAGACAAACCTAGCAACTTAAATATTACTTTAAAATAAATAGCTAGGGTAGATGGCCCACAGATTATGGTTTATGAACGGTAACAACCATATTTCAACATGGACTATAAAACTAACAGAAATGCTCACCAAAACCAACATAAGATGGCATGAAGATGACCACATGACAACCACTTGGTAACAAACAACAAACCAATGAAGAGCGAGAAGACCCCAGAGCCTAACATTGCTATTTGTCCAGACTGTCATGCGAGAGATGGCCAATAAATCTACCTAATGGAGATGAGAACATAGTGTCAAAAATTTCTTTAACTCTGCGCTTGCAAACAAGCTTATAATAATGGCCCCCTCACCTCATACAAGGAAGCACTCTGGCCTAACTCTTGCATTCTTTCTTCTCCCCTAACTTTAGCAGCTACATGAAGAAATGTAGTGAAGAATGAGAACAACTACACTTCAGATGGACCGGTAACCCACAGAGTCAACCATGTGGTTTCATCCCCTCCACAGCAGTCTGGGACAAGGAAAGAGGCCACTGCTTTGGCAGCCACCCAGCCTCACCTTGCAAGGTCCAAATTCTGAAAAGATTTGCATATTTTTAAGCTAAGCATGTACCTGCAAAAAAGTGTGAGTCACTTTCACACTATAAAGTGTCTGAAGGATTCAACTTAGCAGCAGCATGCATCCCCATATACCCTGCAGTTTTGCAGCTCAAGTCAGGTATCAAGTACAACATCAGAAGATTTTTTTCCTCAACTAACTGCAGCATTACTGAATAACCAAAGACTCAATAGCCATGAAGTATTCTAAAATTTGTGTTTTCATATCGTTACAGTGCACATACAGAAGCAAGGAATGCTTTCCATAGGCTTATTGACAGCCATTTGCTTTGCTCTGGGGATCCGTATTTCCTTCTTACTGAAGGTGCTGTTCAGCAAGAAATCATCCAGTGAAAAAATGTGCAGCATCAATAAACCTTCAGGAAATCTGCTTAATGCAGAAATACTACTACACCCATAAACACAGTACCAGTATTTTACTGGTGCTCTTAACACTCAAAATGTCAAGACACAAACTGTAACTGAAGGGCCAAGCATCAACAAAATGTTAGCAGGGTGTTAAGTCTGGTTCCTAGTAGTAAGTCACAATCAGAGAAAAAGAACTATATAAACAAGTAAGGTAAAAGCACTATTTGTGTCCAATAAGCTATTTAGACCATTCCCTCTCTGTTACCTTTGTATTCTCCTATTTCTGATGAATTGAGTTCATAAAAATCACACTGTTTCCAGCTGTCTCACGCAACGGTCAGACATGGAACACTGCCAATAAATCAGGACCAGGAGATCATTTAAGAACTTTGCAACCAAAAAGCCTGCATCAGATGACTGTTCCCTGGGAAAATTCACTGCTCATTCAGTAGGGTACAAGCTAATTTCAAAGAATCATAGAACCATTTGGATTTTAAGGAACCTCTAAATACCATCTAGTCTATCTATCATTAGATCAGGTTGCTCAAAACACTGTTCAACCTTGCATTTAATACCTTCTGTGATGGAACTTCTACAAGTTCTCCACAACATGCACATGAGGGCAACCAGCTCCAGTGTTTCTCTACTCTCATCGTTAAAACTTTCTTCCTTATATTCCTAAATCTACCCTCTTTCCATTTAAAACCACAAAGACTCAGAGCTGGATGCAGTACTATAGATGGGGGTCTCAACAGAATGTAATAGGAGCAGAATGACTTCTCTCGACCTGCTGGCCATGCTTCTCTTCAGGCAGCTGAGGACATGATTGTGAGCTGTAAACACACACTGCTGGCTCATGTGAATGTTCATACACCAGTACACCCAAAGTCTTTCTTTGCAGGGCTGCATTCAATCAATTCATCCACCGGTCTCTATGGAAATGGGGGATTGCACTGACGCAGAGGCAGGGCCTTGCACTTGGCCTTGTTAAAACCCATGAGGTTCACATGGTTCCACTCAAGGCCACCTTGTGATGGATGGCATCCCTTTCATCAAGCCTATCAACTGCACCACTCAGCAATGGTATCATCCACAAACATGCAAGGTTCTGCTCAATTCTTTTATGCCATTGATTAAGGTATCAAAATGTCTTTGTCCCAGCAGAGACCCCTAAGAGACACCAGTCATTAGTGGTTTTCACATGGATACTGAACTGTCAACTGTAACTCTTTGGACATGGCCAGCCAGTCAATGTCTTATCCATCAAACAGTACATTCATCAGATCCTTATCCCTCCAATTCAGCAACAAGAACACTGTGTGGGACCATGTCAAAGGCTTTGCAGAAGTCTAGGGAGGTATCTGTAGCTCTTCCCTTGTCCACTAATGCAGTCACTCCATCATAGAAGGCTGGGAGATTAGTCAGGCATGACTTGCCCTTGGTGAAGCCCTGCTGGCTGTCTCTAGGCACCTCCATGTCTTCCTTATGACTTGACATAGCTACCAGTAGGATCTGTTCTATGATCTTGCTGGGCACAGAGGTGAGGCTGACTGGTCAGTAATTTCCAGGGCCCTTCTTTTTACCCTCTTAAAAAGGGTATGTCCAAAAGAAAGCCAAAAGTGCCTGTGGGATTACTGATTTTAGATAGATGAATCTGAACCACCTCAATTGCTCTAAGGACATACAGAAATAACACCTAATATATAAGCCAACCTTTGTGTGGGGAAGGAAACAATTTTCCAAAAACTGACTTACTCCCACAACCAGTCCATGTTTCTTAAGGGGTGACTTACCTGTACACTCTGCAGATAATTCCATGCTGCTGCAGACAAGATGTACAGATTCAGAAGAGATTACTCGCATGGACATGGCAGTTGGGTACTTGAATCAAGTGAACAACACAATCACCAGTTCCTCCCCCTTTAAGCAGTCATTCTCTTGAGATCTTCTCTCATGACAAAATCATTCTGAAGAATTCTGATTTTCTGAAGAATTGACATAAACTTAAGTTGCCGCTTGAAACATATGACCTCTGCAGCTAAAGCACAAAAACATACTTCCTCTTAACTACTGTACAAGACTCTTAAAAGACCCACCTAACAAAGAATACTTGAGACACAAAGCTTGATGCTTTAAGACACAGAGATTAAAAACAAGCAATGTTTTATTTTTCAGTCTATTCTCCCCTGTGTACAGTGAGATTCACAGCTCCTACACTGGAGTTATCTCTGATACGTAACAAAATAGTTTATTAACAAGCTAAAAGGAAATTCCCATTCTGCATTAAAATTCTGCAAGAGAAGGACACTATTGCTAGGAAACTCTGAACAGCATCTTCAGTTTGTGGTGTCTGGTCCCTGTGGCAGCTTTGCTTAGTAGTTAGTCACAGTTTCCTTGCTGTTCCCTGAAGGCTGTTTCATCGGGATTGCTTATGTGCAAGTGTAGTCTAGTGAAGGATGCTCACACCCCTCATATGCACATTTAATGCCATTCCAGAGAGAATGATAACATTCATTTGTACAAACAAAGAGTGAGCTGAAACTCATCACAGAAAATAGTACCCAAGGGCCAAAATATAGCAGTGCCTTTTCCTAAGGAGCCTCACCTCCAGGAAGTTCAGTATCTACTCAGAAAAAAGGAAACTTTTTGCCTGTTCTTGTCATCTTTCAAAAGGAGGCTAACAGCAGTACCATAAACCCAAAAGGCATCCAAACACAGTTAGTATAAAGCACATGCAAACAGCTAGGAAAGGAGAGAAAACAGGTATTTCAATAACTTAGGGCTGACTTTTGCTGAAAGTAAATCAATGGTAGGACAAAGAATAAAACTGGCAAGCCATAAAGCATTTTAAAAAGATAAAATCTTTTAATCTTGTCCTGGAATTCAGTTTTCATCAACCACTGTGTGGGAGCTGAAGCAAGAGATGCAAATACCAAGCACAACTACATTAAAAGCTCAGTATGAGCAGATAAGATCACACAGATATCCTCTACACTGTTCTATTTCCATCTTTATAGGAATTTGAATTACTGGTTTTGAAGATTCAGTTGTCTTGAATTTCTGAGCCTCCTGAATGCAAGTTATTTTTCAAAAGCTACCTGAAATTTCAAGCCATTTGTTCTTCTCTATTCGTAACTAGATTATTAAACTAATTTTCTTGAAATTAATCTTCTCTTGAGACTCTCATTTAGCCTCTAAAAAATCAAAGACTGCTTATACAAACTTTCTGGATGCAATGAATAAAGGGCTTTCTATGGCTTACGTTTATTGTTACCAACATAAACCAGCCATCATTACCACAAAAAACCCCAAACAGGCATAGAAGCACAATTTTAACTCTAAACCTTAGCTTGTTGCCCCCTGCCTGTTTACTTATGGTATCACTCATCAAATCTAGCATTAATTTGCACAAAGGCTGTGATATTTGTTTGGTTGAGGTTTTCGGTTTTGATCAGGTTTTTCTAATAAAAGCCTTAAAGCTCCTATCCAACCTAGCCTGGAGAAGAGAATGCTTCAGTGGTAAAAATGTTGTTGGTGCCAACTCTTGTGATCTTTGACGGAGATAGGAAAGAGCAATGAAGTCTAATGTCAGTGAAATCCCAGAAACAAAGTTTTAAATGCACCTCAATTATTTATTCTTTTGTCTTTTATTTTCACTGCATATTCAATCTAACCATAAAGCCAAGGGTAATAAAGAAGCATTTCCTACTTAGGAACTGACCTTGCAAATATCTCTTTGAAACAGAATCAATTCTGAAAGCATGGTTAAAGGCGCATGATCAAGCTATCTCTAGGAAATTGTTTCAAACGAGCAAGAGCTCAAGCTCTCTCTAAAGACAACTTGTTTGGTAAAATGTGAAAACCTGAACACAATCAAAACTGGTCTAAGAGAGAATCCAGAGAAGTGAGAGTTACGGAGTGCTCCGTTACTGTGTATGAATTCTCCACATCCCTCATTTCCCTGCAGCCAATTAAGTGCTTACGACTCCAACTGACATTAATAATCAGTAAGGAGTGACTTGCCTCAACAAAATGAAAAAGTTAATTTATATCTGACAGGTCATGAAATAACTTTCTCTCTTCCTGTCTTTCTTGGTTTTGTTCCAATTAGTAAGCATTTGTCCCAGCCTTGTTTCAAAGAAAACCATGTTAACAATCAAAATTTTATGTCTTTTTCTCATACATGCAGAGTATAAGACCAACAGCAGCCAGAGACACCACACCAACTTCTCAAAAAAATCATAGAAAATGTTTAGTAATATTTCTGTCCCTGGAACAAAGCAAGCTATGATGATAATATAGAAGTTAATTTGGAGGAAAAGAAGAAAAGGTCGACAGAACACCTCTTTTAACCCAATGCTGCTTGTAGTAAATCATAATAGAGATTTCAATTCCACAACATCACAGTTTTCCTCCCTTTCGGGATATATCCTGTCTCAAGCTGACAAGGCTTTCACAAAGAGAGAAACATTACAAGGAACCTCAACCTGATTTATCACAAGCAGCAGTATCATTCTCATCAGTAAGACAAAGCTTCTGAGAAAATAAGAAATTTGACCTCTATGCAGTGGAATGTTTCTCTGAAAAAGCAGGTTCTAAGTTTTTGGAGTAACATTCAGTAAGTATATTATGCTTTACAGAATAAGTAAATTTACAGAATAAGTAAATTAAGCTTTACAGAATAACAATTCTGTGCTAGTTCTGTTATGGGGAATTCTTTACAACTCCTTTTTTTGTACTCTGGCTTTTAAAACCAAAATGCACTACTGCATACTTTGTTCAATCTTGGTATTCCTTTCCCAAGGTGCGTAGGCATCCCCACAGCTCCCAGTTCCTGTCATTACCTATATCCCACTTGCCCTTGTCCACACTCTATGCTCATTTTCAAAACTTTTTTCTTCTACACTGTCTATCCTAAGGAAGGATATCAACTGGTATATAATTCCCAGTTTTACTTCTGGTGCAAAGGTGAGAGACAGTTATTACAGGCATAACCCACAGTTAAAACTACAAGTAATTCAGCCAGCAATCAGGTACGCAGAAAGCATCAGGTTTCTTGCTTTCAGTTTCCAGCCTTTCAGAAATCTGCTTTCTTTTTTGATGATTTTTGAGTTTTAAAGGTTCTTTAATTTAAAAGGACATCCATAAGGAGAGTAAACCAGAACACTGGCACAAGAGACCAAGCCTGTGCCAAGTTTCAAATCTGAAGGGCAAACTAGAAATTTTTTAACGAAGAAATACTCTTAGAAAATTGCATTTAAAACCTTTGCTCCCTGTCCTGTTCCTACAAGCCTTGGCAGTAAATCTCTGCTCATCTTTTAAACCTCCTTTTGAAAGTTCACAGTAAGATCTTCCCAGAGACTTCTCTCCTCCAGACTGAACAGCCCCAACTCTCAGCCTCTCCTCAAAGGAGAGGTGCTTCAGCCCTCTGATCATTTTTGTGGCCCTCCTCTGGACCTGTTTCAACAGGTCCATGCCTTTTGTGTACTGAGGTCCCCAGGCCTGGGTGCAGTATTCCCACTGGGGTCTCAAAAGAGCAGAGAAGAGGGGCAAAATCACTTCCAGGATACAGTTAACTTAATGAGCCAAAATGCATTTCTTTCTGTCCTGGACCCTGGAGATTGCAGAATATATCTTCTAAAGTGTTAAATTTAACACAGGAAAAAATCCTTTAGTTTCTCCAGCAATACCAGCAGACAGAAAAACTCTTACGAAAACAACTATATGCCTTAGGACAGAGGTGAAAACCTTCCAGGGTTAAATGTGCTTCTTTTTCAGTGGAAGAACACCCACACTGCCTTACTGAGTATTGCAAATAGGGCAATGTTTCAGTATGGTTGCATCAGTCATTATTTTTGCACAATGTTGTCTTTTCCCTTTTAAAACCAGAATTTTTCTGTTTCTATATTGTATATAGCCTATCTATGGTCCACAGGTTACCAGGTCTTGGCAAGATCATTAAATGTTAACAGAAGCATTCTTCTGGTACATATCCAACACCTGGATTAGAAACCTGCCAGCCATGGAGTGAGTTAAGTTTGTAAATGGAAGCAAAAGTTTACATTTATTTTACCTTTGTTAGACATTAATAACTCTAGCAAGGGAGCTCTGGAAGCTTTGATACTTCAGAACAAATACATAATCTTGTTGCAGTACAGGTCAATAGCAATTCTGTCTGGAGTGAGCACGGAAGAGAGCACTTAATTTCTCCTTTTGGCACAGCCTATCAGCTCACAACAAACAATAGTTCAGGGACCCCAGATCTGCAGGTTGCATATGGATGGTGTTGACAAGTGAAGAGTGACAGATCCGTCCCTCATAAATTTACCCAACTATTGTCAGTCCTCTACTCTTCATAACTAATTTAAACTTCATTTAGTTTTTCACTTCAGATAATCCTTGCATTTTCCAAAACTCATCTAAGGTTCTCAACAGAAAAGAATCTTTTTTTCTTGGAAAGAGCACATTAACAAAGTTAGCTCTGACTAACGTGCTATTCTGAAATCACTGCAGGTAATATCCATCAGAAAGGTAATTTACCTTTCTGTCAAGCATCTATTCAAGCAACACAAGCTGGATTGCAGCCATACGTCTACATCAAAAATTTGGAATGAAATGGCCTAACATTACCAACATCAAAACTAACAGGATGGGTAATACCAAGGGTAAAGGTTAGCTCCCTTTGGCTCTATAAAATATGCAGCATACAGGCAGTTTCTCATTAATTCACAGCATACAGAATACACATACAGAAAGATTCTTCTATCTGGAGGTCCATTGAGACTCAAACAGCCACATAGCCCCATTTTTTGGATGGTACATTCTAGTTGTTAGTATTTTAAAAGATAAGATTACTGAGAAGTTTTCAGAAGACCATTTCTATTCCAAATCCTTTCATAACAAAGGACAAAAAATGCAGAACAATGAAATGCCATAGTAATACATTGTCCAAAAAAAATCATGATGGACCAATATAAAAATTGTATGCACAACCTTGATTACAATCTTTGATCCAAGGAACAGTCTTTGAACATCAGAAACCACCAGGTAAAAATACATACATTTAAATTAAAATACTGTATTTAAACTTAATCAAAGCTATTTTCAAATGTACTTGAAATTGAAACTTAAGGTCTAGAACAAAACCCAAAAAGTAATAGAATACTTCATAGAGTGAACATTAGTCCTGAACTTTTCGGATCAGTCAAGTCTCTGAAGGAAGTTCTAGGCCAACCAAATGAAGTCAGAGATGTTTAGGGTGTTCTTTCAAAAGCTGATGCCTTTTGTTCCTCTTTCCATTGAAAAAAGTTTAATAGCTTGCTCATTCAGAGTTAGAAAATTTCTTACAAATTGTAGGAGGAAACAGTCTAATTTTTACATATTGGAAAAAGAAGGCAAAGTGCAAGTGAATACTAAATCACTAGTTCTACAAATACTACATATCAAGAAAAAAATTCTTAAATTTGCATCTCCCCCAAATAATTTTGTTTCCATTTTCCTGATTTCTCATAGTCACTTTATTTTCAGCACACTGACAAAACACTTCTACCTTTCAAGACTGTTTTAAGAAGCTTGTTATCTGAATTTAACTTATGTTTCTATTAAATAGAAGCCTAACATCAATTAAGAAATAAAAACTAATCTTATCAAGGAGAACAAAGTAAACCATGCAATTTTTCAAAAGCCTAAAACACGGAACATAAGAAGCCAATAAAATGTGCAGCTATATGAATTGCTTAAATGTGCCTGTAAGTTACCTTCTTTCCTCACAAAATTTAGCAAATAAGACTTCAAATGTTATGTTCAGTAGGAAATACACTTATTGACTAGTAAGACTGAAGTTTTCTCTAGATGAGTGCTCCAAAATTAAACTGAAAACCATAAATATAAAAAGTATCCTAGATGGCAATTTAAATTAATTAAAACCAACTGAACTCAGTTTCCCTGTGAAGGCATTTTTGTGGTGGCCTGTGGGTTTTGCTTCAGGCTTTCCCCCCCCATGTTAAAGGTGAACAGAAAGCATGCACGACCTTTATGAATTCAAAAGAAGCAAGATGTAAGGCACACTAGCATAAACATATGCTAAGTAAAACCAACAACAAAGTAAAGGACATCACATCTTGACTTACAACAGCATTTGTTTTCAAGGCATGAAGTTGCAAAACCTAAGTAGATTGTTTCTCTAAAATGTAAAGCAGCTTGCTAATTTGTTAGTGGGGTGGGGTGGTTGCTGGAAGCACTACCACATAAACAAAAGACCTTTGAATAGAACAATTATGAAACCACAATATAACTTATTTAAAAATAACTACAGGATGATTATTAAAAATAGTCCTGTAAAAATGTTTGAACTGTTAACTGTATCAAATATTTAACCCATAGATGCCTGACATTTGAGAAGTCTTGCAATTACCAGCCTCCTCTCATACAGCTTGTCTACCCAACAGTACATATATTCATGGCCAGGCACCACACATGTGCTCCGCCTTTCTTTGGTACTTCGTAACTCCTACAGCCATCAGTACAAGCAGCCTGGGTTGTATACAATGAGGAGAGGGATCTATGACCAAGAATGTGCACAGAAAGTCCGGGATCTTGCAGCTAGCCTCCTTGATCAGTCTCCAACAGACCTGCTTAGTGATGCCTGACAGTGGTAGAAATATTCCTCTCTGTGTATCCATAGTCTTCTCAGACATCGTTTAACTCCATGCTCAGCAGTCACCAACTGACCAAGAGGGACATCACCTGAGAAGCTGGCCTAACATTACCAAACTCAATTGTAAATGGGATTGTCTCATCTGGAGCGACTTTGATCAAAGTTGCCACAGTGCAACTCTCTGCTATGAACAGTGCACAGTGGGACACAAATTTTAACTTTATTACTTTACCATCAGCTTTAAAAGGCAACACACATAAACATGAATATAATTTTTAAAAAATCATATACACTACTTCGTTTCAAAAGCAAACCTAGGTTAAAGATAATTTTCATATATGAGACTGAGGTGAGGCAGTTTTTCCCAGCAGAATATGCTTTTGCCAATATAAACTGCCTCAGTGCTGTAATCTTGGTTTCCTAATCACACCAGTAAACTCATTCTAGCTCAGCTCTGTCGTACAATACCCCCACAACCCACTACAAAACAAAGTATTGTTTATAGTCCTCCTCCAGCTTTCTCTCCCCAACCTACACTCTGAAGGCCACTTATGAGTACAAAAGGTTCACCTGCACTTCTCCAAAACGGTGGAAGCTAGCAAACAAAACTAGAACTTGATGCAGAACTACCTACCACTATACAGTAAACATCTGCTGAATAGGCTTCTCTCAAAAACACCCTCTTGCAAAGTAATTCACGAATAGAGACTTCCTTTTAATCACCTGCTTGAATCACTGGGTCACTGCACAATGTCTGCAGCAAGAAGAACTGAAGAGAGTGAAAAACAATCAGAAATGTGTACACGCTCAGATGGCAGGAGATACAGCCCAGGAAGGCTAAGCTATGCTATCAGTCTCCCTGGAATCAGCTGAGAGCACTCACAGGCAAACTGAAGTTGCCGATGTCACAGCTCTGTTTTTCCAGCTACAACAATCTCTGTGTGTGCATGGTCTGTTTCTGTGTTTGTGTGTTCATATGGAAGTACTAAAGTGTATTCAAATGGTTATAAAAAAATCCCTAATACATTCTCGGTGTAAGCTTTACTGTTAGTTAACAGTAAACATTCAAGTACAATTTTAACACTGTACATATAATGGAACAAATTAGATCACATTATTAATTACCCAGCAATTTGTACACAAACAGAACATAGCTGCAGGAACTACAAACACCAGCCAAATCCACAAAACCTCTACTACACAGGGTCTTTCAAATCAAAATGAAATTATGTTTTTAAATTAAAAAAGAAACAAAGAAACCAAACAGTAGCATTTACTTGGGCTCTGGCCAGGAATGCCAAATTGTATTGCCTACAGTATGTTTTCATAGCACAGTAATAAATTCTGCCACAGAAGAGGTTTATAGCATGAGCAGCAATCTCTAATGCAACCCTAATAATAGGAACAGCATTTAAAACATTTCATGAAATTGTTAATTCTATTTTAAGATATGAAGTTGGTAACCAAACTCTCTTCCTTTTTTTGAACAGTCTTTAAAAAAAAAAAAAAAACAAAACGAAAAGCAAAACCATCAAACAACCCAGAAACCCAAAAACCAACACACAAGATTTTGACAAGGGAGGTACCAGTGTTTGCAATAGGCAGAAGATAGTCAGTGTGAACGAATATTATGCTTTCCACTTACTTCCTTGTACGGCAGCATTAGTCAAGGCAATAGATCAATTTTTACCAGCTAAGTTACTTTCAAACTCACATCATCTCCAACTGGAAAGGGCGACTCACAGATAAGTGAAGAACTGGGGAGCAGCAGTAGAAAGAATAAAGGATCCTGAGTGACGAGAACAAGAGGCACTTAAGGAGCAACATTACAGGCTGAAGGGGCCCCTGTCTGAAGTGTACATGCAACACATGCAGTCTGAAAACACACAGGAGGAGGAACAAGAGCTCTGCATCCAGTCACCACACAACGTGACTGGAATAACTGAGATGTGCCAGGAATGACAGAGCTGTGATGGACAAACAGATGCTCTTCAGTAAATGCAGACAGGGAAGATGTGAAGGGTGCCTTTATGCAAAAGACCAGTTTGGATATATGGAGCTCTTTCGGGGGACAACAGATGGGTGAGGATTTGTGAATCCACATCAGAAAAGATGTCAGGAAATGTGGCATCATGAAAATAGACTTTTTTACAGACCTCCCAAATAGATGGAGCACCCTAAACAACTTGACGATTGCTTGTGCTCACAACCTTGGTTTTTGTGAATGATCTTAATCTCCTTGACATCTCCTTGAAAAAAACAACAGAGCAGGTGGGGACACACACGAAATAAGAGTAGAGTGGAATGGAATGGAACGGAACAGAATAGAATTTCTATAGATAATCTCCTTAATATAGGTACTGGACAGGCTAACCTGGGCTGGTGTACAGCACATCTGCAGTTCACTAGCTGGGAAGTACCAATTAAGAATATAAAAATCACTGGCAGCCTCAGTGGTAATGACCATGCCATAGGGAATTCTAAACCCTAGTGGCAGAGCGGAAGGTGAGCAGTAGAGTACAGACCATGGACTTTTGGAAAGCAAATTTGGAGATTGGTAGGTATGATCCCACTGAAAGCTGCAATGATGGGTAAAGGATCACAAGAAAGCAAGTAGGTCAAAGGACATTCTCTAAGCACAGGAACAGCCCAGCCCAATACTCAGGAAATCAAGTACATGTATCAGAAGACCAGCCTAGCCAAAGAACTCATGGTGGAACTCCATTGCTAAAAGGCAGTACACAGGAGGTGAAAGCAAGGTTAGGCTACGAAGGAGGAAATTTAGAAACATTGTCTGGGCATGCAGGAATGGCATTAGGAGAGGCAAAGCTCAGATGCAAGTAAGACCTTCAAGCATCAGAAGGATAACAAGAGTTTCTACTGCTCCATGAACAGTAAAAGGGTGCCCACTGAAAACATGGGATAGTTACTGAATGAAGTAGGTGATTTAGTGTACCCAGGAACAGATAAAAGAGAGGTACACAATGTCTTCTTTGCCTTTGTTTTTTACCTGCAAAATCCTCCTGTTCTTACAGACAAGGTTCAAGGAGCTTCAAAGAATGGCCATCAGTTGATGATGATTTAGTCAGAAATTGTATAACAGAACTTGATCCATATAAATCCATGGGATGAGACCTGCTGAACCCAACAGTACTGAGAGATGGGCAATGCCATGACAAGGCCCTCTGTCTCTCACATCTAAAGACATGTAAATAGCATGGAGATTGGGGAGGCCCCTAATGACAGGGAAAAAGCAAATGTTACACCAGTTGGCGGGGGGAAGACCAAAAGGTCATTGGGGAACTGTAGAATGGTCAGATTCATTTTGATGCCTGAGGAAATAATGAAATAAGTGAGTTCTCTGAACATTTTTCTGAACATACAATTGGAAGGTGACTGTGAACAGTCAGCATTTGCTCCTGTAGTCCTCACTCTATCTCTAGGCAACAGGCTGAAGTTAATATGGAATCTCATGCATATCAGTACCTGCAGCTGAAAGCAATTAAAGAACCAACATATGGGGGGGATGAGAGAGGAGGATGAACAGGAGTCAAAAGCACACACCTCTGACTGGAAACCTCCACTTAAGAGCTGGCTATGGAAGTATTAATCCAGATCCTAAAGCTTACATTCACTTTGAACACTTTTTTTAAGCAAACAGATAAAACAGCAATTAAATAAATGAGACAAATTTCCAGAAAAACTAGTTTTAGAGAAACAAGTTTATCGCAATTTTTACAGTAAGAACAATGGAAAAACCTCCACTGGAAGCTCACAAAAGTCTCAAGGTTTTAGGAAAGAAACTGCTCTTTTAATTGTCAAACTGTCAGTATTATTGCAAGCCAATCTTTTCCACTGAAATCCACTAATCCACAAACCCCAACACACCTTCTTAAACAGAAAGAATGGGCTTTCTTTTTCAAGAAGAGGAATATTTGCAGGTGTTCCTGTAAATTACTATCTCTGGCAGCTGTAGGTAGCTCTGAAGAACTCAGCTGGAACAGAGAGGCCCTCAGCACCAGCATCCTCCCGAGTTTCAAAGCATGACATGACAGCACTCCTTGTGTTCTGACAAAGACCACCCCTCAGAGAGAAGAGGCTTGCATTCTACCAATGCCAGCTGCTCCCTCATTACAGTATTATTGTCCAGAAATATTCACTAAAAGCTTTTGAGCAATTTGCAGCTTCACACAGATCCTCTCTCATTCTACCTCTACATTGTTCTGCTTGTGTATCACACTGGCTTAAAATTACTTACTGAAAACCCATGCTCATGTAACAGAATCTGTGGTACAATATCCTTTCAAAAGTCTCTTCCCCCCTCCTACCAAGGCCTCTTTGAGGCTTGACTTTGAGGAAGGAAAAACTGAGAATGAATGAAAACAACCGTCTCTTCTCAAAAATATTGTGAGCACATGGTTGCTTATTTTTCATTTGTTTGTTGGGGATTTTTTGCCACTGTTCAAAGGTTGAAAGTAAATGTGAGAGGGGAAGAAACAAAAAAGACTGGAAAAACTGCAGAGGCTATGTAGTAAAAGTGAAGTTTGGTATTTTGTCTCTCTCACACAGACTTCATGGGACAATGAAGCGCACAAAGATGATTTTTCTCGTAACTGAGACATGTAAAGAGATCTCCTGGTATACTCAAGAGCTAGCATGAAAACCCTGTAACCCTATGTAGGGCATGAGAAGACTACGCTGTGGTGACCCGGGGTAGCTCACCTCCTCTGATCAAGTACACAGAGCCAGGAGCACGTCTTACATTGTTGTTACAGTAGGCTGGGACAGTTTGATTCCCAGCATCCCCCGTCTGAGTATACAGAGCCTCAAGCATGTTTTATTTCCTCACAGTAACCCACTATAGTTCACACACCCCATCTGCACATACCCTTGCACTGCTTCACACGGTGGAGGCCAGCTGCAGATCTCGGAATCCAGACAAAAGCATATGCACATCTTGTAACAAGCCCTTCAAGATCTGACGCCAACTTTGCAATTGTTTTGTTGTTGTCAATCAGTAGATGCAGCTAGACAGTTATGATTAAGCAATTGCATTGTGAACATTATATGCTTGGCTAATGTTTGTTTTAAGGGAAAGGGAAGGCAATCCCAAGATGAATGGGCTGTCTGGATTAGAGCCACCAGGAGTAAGGTCAGGACTGAGCAATAACTGGGGGAGAGGTAATTCCAGCAGTGGGAGATCTCGACCACCAACTCAGTGACCANAGCAGTGGGAGATCTCGACCACCAACTCAGTGACCACCTACTCCAAAGAGACCCCAGAGTCAGAAGGAAGAACTGTGCCTGCAGGCTAATTAACATGAGAAGTGAGAGAAATAACGAGCAAATAGGGGGTGGAGTACTAATTAATGAAAAAGTCATGTAATCTGTAAGCAGTGAATGCTGATGCCTTTGTTTGTTAAAATGTACAAATGGTGTGGCATTTTGATGACTGGGGAGCCAGCCTTTTGTGGGCTACCACCCTGCTCCTTCCTTTGCACAAACCAGAATAGAAGGTAGAAATACCTTGCCTGGGTGTGTGAGTTGGCGCTGCGCACCTGGGAAGGAGCCTGCGGTTGGCGTAAGTTTTTGGTAACCCAGGTGGGACAGACACGGTGCCTTGCCCAGACTGACTGGCCGCTCCAAGCTACCAGGCTCAGTCAGACAAATTCCAGTGCACACCGACCTTCTGACTGGGGACTTCAGAAAACCAATCCCAAAGTCAGGACAACCGGCACAACGTTTTAGAGAGGTTTTTCATCAGTAAAGGCGGGTGATTGGGAACTGATAGAGAGGCGGGAGGATTTTGGGTTGGGGCCCTGCACAAGCTGCAGGAGCAAATATTTTGTTTCTGCACTTTGGTGACATGTGTCTTGGATTTTTGGTATTTTCTACATAAATTTTCACACTTGTTGGTAGTGTGAAAACTTCTTTTAAGGTGTGTGCATTTGGACAGTTTATGAAATATTGGGAATTTCAGTACTGAAATGGGTTCCTCTGCTTCTACAAAAAAATTGCTCTAATTTGCTCTGCCTCTGGATGCATCCTAAAGAACAGGAGTAAATTTCAGGGTGACCCCATGACTCAAGAGAAATTGAAAATATACCGTAATCAATGGTAGCCTTAATGTGAAGTAGATGATGGTGAAAAATGGCCAGAAAATGGGTCTCTGAAATATAATATGATTTTATACCTGATGTTATTTTGTAGAAGGCAAAACAAATGAGATTAAGTCTATTAAGCAGTTTTGGTTTTTGCTTTAAGAAATAATTGGGATGTAAGAAAACCACATCCACATCTGCTTTTCATGAGCAAAATTTCAAAAATAAGTATCTTCATCAGGCTGATAAATTTTTTTAGTTCTTATACCTTATTCTTTTTAACCAAGTGCAAATAATCCTTTCATCATTATAAAGGGAAGAAAGGAGGCCCAAGATGAAGGCACATCACACATAGCACCGAAGAAAAATCTAGAAGCACAGTAGATCCAGCATAGATGTATTAATCAAAGCAATTAACTAGATGTCAAAACACAAAACTAAACCTTGGGGTATTGCAGCTTCAGTAGACTAGGTACAATGAACCATTCTTACCATCCTGGCTTACTCAGAAAAGCTGAATGAAACCCAGCTAATATTCAAACCTTAAAATGACACCACTCCCACATACCCCACGTGTTAATCCAAATAGAAAAGGAATAACAGAATTATATAGTGGTAAAAATAGAAAGGTCTTTCCCAACAATGTACAGAACTTCTGCTAGACCCTGACTACTACAGTGTATAAATCACATTTTTCAGTGATTAATTGTATGTCAGGAAATCTCTCACACACACACACAAAGTACAGCCCATTTCCCAAGTAAGTGAGGAATCATGAGGACATAGCTAAAAAACCAGGACAGAAACACAAGTGAATGCAGTATACAGACAAACGAAGGGCAGTCACAGAGATTATGTCCAGATGTAGAAACCCACTGAAAAAGCTACACCTGCACCTCGAAGTAGTGCTGTCTCTCAGCACTAGTCTAAAAGACCATCTAGCATGTGACAGAAGCCTGAAGAAACATCTGTAACAATAATTTTGTTACCAAGTTTTATTTCTAAGATACTCTCTTGAGGATTCAGTTCTGGAAATTCCTTCCCATGTTAATACATGAAACAGATAAAGTAAGTGAATGCAGCACCATTACTAAATCACACCCTAATTCCTTCTGCCTTCTACAACCAGAACAGAAGAGTCACACTTCTTTCTGAAAGGATGAGAGAATTGGGATTGTTCAGCCAGGAAAAAAGAAGGCTTAGGGGTGACCTGTTTGCAGTCTTCCAGCACCTGACGGGAGTCTACAAGACAGATGGAAAGAGACTATTTACAAAGGCATGTAATGACAGAACAAGGGGCAACACCCTGAAATTGAAAGGCAGCAGGTTTAGATGAGATATTAGGAAGAAATTCTTTACTGTGAGGGTGCTGAGGCACAGTTTGCTCAGAAAAGTTGTGGATGCCCCATCCCTGGAACTGTTCAAGGCCAAGCTGGATGGAGCTCTGAGCAACCTGGTCTAGGGAAAGCTGTCTCTGCTCACAGTAGGGTTGGAACTAGATGATCTGAAGATCCCTTCCAACCCAAGCCATTCTGTGATTAGGGGATAACCTAAATAAAGATCTCTTTTCTCACCCCAACAGCCTTCAAATAAGTATACACATAACTTCCATTTAGAATTTTATGCCACGATTATTTAGCCTCCTTGGGTGAAAAATGTCCTCCTGCAATTGCCACTGAAGGGTCTAAGGGTTCATAGCCCTCGCAATGCTCCCTGCTGTGTATACAAGCAGCAGCCTCTCTTCTGGCAGGCACCTGGTGGTAGGCTGAGGACATCAGTAAATGGGCCTGCAGTGACACCCACACTTGACACACAACTGAGAACTACAGCACACTGTAGTTCTTTATAATTCCTTTTTCAAACCTAGCAAATGTCAATGAGATCTGTGCCCTAGGGTCAGGGTCCCTTTTGTCTGAGTTAAGCACAAAGCTATACATTTCACTAGCTCTGTAGGTAAGAAATAGCAAGGAAGTTTGACTCCCTGTCTCTTCAACAGTTAAATGCATTTCAGCTATTAAAACTCACCGATCATACCTCAAGACAGAGCATTCAAGCAATTTTTAAAAATTAGTGAAAAACACTATTAGGTTTTATGTGGGTATCTACACCAGCTGCTGAGTGGGTTTGTAACTGTACATATAAGCAGAAAAACATCATGCTCTTTGCTCAACAGATACATGAAAGAAACACACAAAGAGATCACCAGAAAAGATCTGAGGAAGTAGATGAAAGTATTAAAAAATAAGACTCCATACACCAATTGTCATCACATACTTAAAGTTAACAAATTAGGACAAACACTCCAAACTCTCCCAACTGCTTTCTAAACTTGTCCATTTTAAAAGTTACATATAACAGTTCATGATTACAGTTCATAGAAACAGTGCAAATAAATACAACTTGTAAAGGTCATAGAAGCAACATCTGCATTCTGTCTAAGTACCACAACAAAGGATAAACAAGCTTAAAAACAAATTGGAAAAAGTAAAATAATAAAGTCTTAACAGTAGTGCAATTTGGGCAAAAAATGCTACTCTTTCTCAGGCTCTTTTCATGAAGAAGTGATGTATGCATCCAGGAAGGGGTGTTATTTGGTTGACTTGGGGGTTCTTGTTTGTGTTTTGTTCTGGGGTATTTCTGGTTGTTTGCTTTGGGGGGCATTGTTTCTTTTTTTTAAGGGGCTTTTTTTTTGGTGTAGGGTTTTGTTGGGCTTTTGTTTGTTTTTTTCATAACAGTGACTGAACTTATCTGGACTGCTTGACTCTTAAGTAGTTTTTTTGTACATGAGTTGTGCTGTCACAGAGAGGCCCCATCTCCCTATCAAAATTTACAGTAGCATCTACCCTAAAAATCAGTTTCAGGATCTGGAGATATTAAAAAAAATCCAAGTGGACACTGTCCTGGCCAACCTGTTCTAGATGACCTTGCTTCAGCAGAGAGGCTGGACTAGATGATCTTGAAACATGCCTTCCAACATCAACCCTTTTCTCATCTCTATACAGTGACAGAGCTTACTTTTGGCTAATCAAGGAAGCTATCTACTCCAGAACAAGCTACACTATCCCAAGGAAACGTGGTATTTTAAAGCTTGCCACGCCCCTTTAAGGACAACACTGTATGAAATGCCATTATTAAAAATAATAATGAATTTTTCAAAAAGAGCATGAAAAGCTATTATTAAACATAGTTTATGGTATTCAACATATAACCTGATTCAATTCATGATCACTCTCTCATTCTCCTGCTGTATATCCAAGTACAGAGCCTGTATATGTATTTTAGGCAACTTCTTCATAGATGTAGGCCGACTATTACAACACATCCCTGCTCTATAGCTGTCTTTTCTCCACGCCAAACAAGCCCCAGTCCCTCAGCCTCTCCTCAGAGTGCAAGCACCCCAGATTCTGTGGTGCTTCATAGTTCTCTACTGAACTCAGTCCAGTTCAGCATCATTTTTTCTCACACTGTGGCATCAAAAGTGGATGCAATTTAACAAGTCATAAGTAAAGAGGAATCACTTGGTCTGATTTCCTTGTTATGCTCCTGTTAATACAGCCCAGGATCCTGTTGGCCTTCATCAGTTGCACAGCGCACTCTTTGCTCATGCATGGCCACTGTCACCCAGGATCTCTAAGAGCTTTTCAGCAGAGCAACTCCCCAGCCAGTCAGCTCCTGTCTGAGGGAAACAGCATGTCCTGCTGCCTGTGTCTCTGTTCAATTACACCACACACCTGTTGGTCCACTCTTCCAGCCTTGTTTAGATCGTTCTGGAAGGCAGCCCTCACTTCAAGTGTATAAACTGCAAACCCAGACGGAAGTCATTCACAGATTTTAATGATGTGCATGATCAACAGCTGAACAAGGAGATGTGAAGACATTAAATAGATTTCAGGACAGACACCCGTGATATTATTATCCTGATGCCAGTAGTATTACCCACTAACCACAACTTTCCAAGCTCAAACATCTAGCCAGTTTTTCACATACAGAATCACAGAACAAAGAATCACAGGATATGGTGATTTGGGAGGAATCAAATCAGGATCCTTGAGTCCCACTCCTGGCCCTGCACAGGACATCCCCAGGAGTCACTCCACGTGCCCAGGAGTATTGTCCAAGTGCTTCTTGAACTCTGTCAGGCTTGGCGCTGTGACCACTTCCATGGCAGAGCCTGTTCCAGAGCCCAACCACCCTCTGAGTGAAGAACCTTTTCCTGATATCCAACCTAATCCTCCCCTGACACAGCTTCAGGCCATTCCCTTGGGTTCTGTCACTGGTCACCACAGAGAGATTATCCATGTCTGGCCCACCCCTTGCTCTCATGAGGACGTTGTAACTGCAATGAGGTCTCCCCTCAGTCTCCTCTTCTTCAGGCTGAACAGACCAAGCGACCTCAGCCATTCTTCATATAGCTTCCTTCAAGGACCTTCACCACCTTTGTTACCCCCATCTAGTAGTTTTTCATCCATCCAGACTTTACCACCCCAACCTGGATGCAAGGATGACATGGGGGACCACAACAAAAGCCTTATTAAGAATCAAGGCAGATGACAGCCTCTACTCTCCCATTATCCACAGATCTTGTCATTTCATCACAGAAGACAATCAGGTTGGTGAAACCTCCTACTTCATGTACTTCATGTAGAAATGGCTTCCAAGAGACTTTATCCCACTTAGAACAATGTAGTCTAGTTCTTTCAAAATGGAGACTACTATGCTGTTCTGTTTCTTTTCTTAACTAATTAAAGATCCGTATCACAGGGAGAGAATGTACTCATTCTCCAGCCAAGGTAAAAGGAAGACCATAAATGTTTCATGAGACTTCTCTGATCGTATAAGTAAACTTGTAATACATAAATAATAGTAAAAAAATTTTGCTAAGGAGACTCCCCAACGCTGCCTTGTAACTTCTAAGTCAGTTCCTCTGACAATTTCACAGAATCCATGTTTGTTGTTATTCCAAGGTTTGTATCTTCTCTTGGTGTGTCATGCAGAGCTTTAATATGATCTTGCTCTGCTTTAGTTTTACCCTCTGCATTTAGAAGAGTGAATGCCTGCTTTTGGCCAGCAGACATTGCAAGTGAAGGAATTCACTTACAGCACTGGACAACAGGGTTCCGTCATTTAATCCCCTCCTGCACTGCACACATCTAGAATGTAGCCTTAAAGTAACACAAGCTGCTTTATGGAGCACTTTGGGAATATTTAAAACTGTCTGATGAAGTACCAGAGCTTACCAACAGGTCTACGATCTCAGGTAGGCTGCTTACTTAACTGCTCTGTAATGAGTGAGAACTCCCTGTACAAGCCAAGACTGGTACAATTAACATGCACTTGACCTCTTCTAGTTTTTGGTTTGCATGGTCTCCAAAGAAAAAATCAACAGTCTTTTGATTTACACGGCTAGTACTGTCAAGCATACTTAACTTTCAAACAATTTTGAAAAAGACTTGTGATTGAGCTCAGCTTCTTCAAACTTCCACGGATCTTTCTTTTAAATGTGTTTTTTCCTCATAGGGCAAACTGATAATGAAAACCAAGATTTCTAATCAATAAGAATAATACACAAACTTATACCATTCCAGTACTAAAAATTACATATAAACCCATGGGATAGTTACCAGCCTCAGGAGAGTTCACTCAGCTAAGATTTGAATGACAAGTAAAAACATTTTTCCTGTTTTCTGCCAAATAGAAAAAAGTAATCTGAAGAGGGGATGGGCGGAGGGGGAGGAAGGGGAGACGGGGAGAGACGGGGAGAGACGGAGAAGGACTTCAACAAAAAATCCAAAGACTTTAAGAGTTGCAAAACAGTGCACCTGACATACAAAGAAAGCCTCACATAGTCTTTGAGGGACAATGGAAGTCAGTTACTGAAGTTAGCTGTTTGGGCTGATGGAAAGCAGAAAGGCATTAAAGACAAGAAAACACAAAGCATAATTTGAGGGTTAGAAGTAGTAGAGCAGGCTAGGGAAAACTCAGCATTATTTAAATTGCAATCTGCCAATTAGTCAAAATAATTTGGATCATTTGGTTTTGACAATGTTCCAGTGAGTTCCATTGGTCCCTCACCACAGCAACCCCCTATGGCCTGCCAGCCAGGTTCTCTGGGAGTCCAGACCACCACACCCAGGTTATGTCTCTGGGGCCACCTTGCAGGACTTGCCCGAGACTCCCGAATACTCATAAACAGCGCAGTAATCAAATCCTCCATAAAACCCCAGTCTTCTCCTCCCCAACATAACCCATGCCCTGATCAGGGAGCAAGTAGCTACTATCTAAACATGTTCCTATTGTCACTCCCTTTTGCATGCCTCGGAATTAAGAGCAAAAGTAAGGAAATGGGGAAAAAGAATGCATGTTAAACTCCAAAATGTGGTAATACAAATATACAATAAAGTGGAAGGTAAACTCTGAATGAGATATCTGTTAGGAAAGCTATCTGACCAGTTAGAGGGTGAGGATGTCTGGGAATGCAAAGGTAGGTCAAAGGAAAAGAAAAGTTTCTAATTGATTTTGGAGAAAGACAAGTTGGTTTTGTAATGAAAGTGGGAAATTTTTTTTATGGCACAAAATGCTGTTCTAACTCTTAGTCTTACCTACCTTTCCCTCTTAAGAAAAAACTTTCCATGCAATGTAAAAAATTCACAAAAACAGTCCAATAGCAGAAATATGTTTTACCTTTGGGGAAACACCAAGAATTTCTGTGTTTGTGTCCTAAAGCTAAACTGGCAGCCCCTAAGTTGTTTGAAGATTCTCTTTCACTTTGACAAAAAATTTAGAGTATTAGAAAAGGCTTTTCCCTGACACAGACCAGTATCAGAAATGCCTCTACACTAATGCAACCCATACTGGTGTTTTTCACATTCACCAACACTTTGTAAGTGTTTCAGATATTAAGAGTAACATTTTCTAATAAAATGCACAGACTCTTGCACTGAGAGAAGTGGAGTCTGTGTGGGTAAAGAGCAATAAAATGCTGGACAAATAACTGATCTAACTTTAAATCCTTTTAAATAGGAAAGGACAGACATAGCACTTCACCTGAAGCACTTCTAAAAGCTGCTATTCCATGGCAGTAGTCAGTCACTGCAGAGCAGCTGCAGTGTACAAACCTACAGAGCTGCTGGCAGTTCCACAGTTGGATAAATCTGTCAGTGAATCTACCATGCAAAGGAGGACACTGGCCATTAGAAACATAAACTGCTACTGGCAAATCAAAGAACCATGTATGTGACATGCCCATGGTCAGGAAAAATGCAGGGAGCAGTCTAACCGAGCTCAGTCAAGCCTTTGTCACTGCACTCGGCTGGGGCTCCAGTTTATTCAAAAGCCAACCAATATTCGTTAACTGTTGATGCAGAATTTCAGTAGCACATTATTAAAGAGCTCAAAGAAAATACCAGTACAACAGAATTATGAATCATTTCAGTCTGCTGGATTTCTGCTGTAGGATGTGAGCAGTTTGATACAAACCTTCAAAAAGCTGTTGCAAAACATGAACATTTGGTTTCTAAAAAGAATAAAATGCTTTAGATTACTTCTAACATAAATTCTACCCTCACCAAAGTTTGATTACATAAGTTAGACAATATCAGAGAGCTGGAGCAAAGAAGCAAAAGTCCAACAACCACACACCAAAAAATCCCCTGTTTTCTCCTTAGGTTTTCTGAACAACTTTCAGAGTCAGAGTAGCTGCAATGGACAATTACCAATATAGGACATCCAGCTAATATTTTTTTTGACAGCAATCCACAAAACAGCCAGGTCAGAAGTGACCACTGGATTTCCACAGCACACAAAAAGTGTTCTTCTTATTCAGTAACACCATCTTTGCTAGCCCAGGATGAATTTGTTATGATCTCCACAACTGGAAACTGTGTAGCTGTTGCAAGGTGTGATGTGGGTAATTTTTCTGAAGAGCTTCACTTTTGTCTAGCTGTTCTTTTGCCAGTGTCCTCTGAAAAAACATCTGGAGTTCATTTCTGTATGAAAGCCCTGGTGAACAGACTGCTCATACCACCTCCAGATGGCAAAGTGCTTCACAGACTGCCAGTCCGCCCCCTATCCCCAATCATTTTTGCTGCTGAGACCTAAAATCCATATACATGGTACTTAACAAAAGCTATGTGGAGAACAGATAGTTGGTAAAAGCGGCCCAGCAGATCTTTTTGTCGTGTACATTACTCTGGAATGACATGAGCTTTTTTCCTGGCAGCTCTTCCTTCATATTGAAGGGGAAACGTTCTTGCAAGGTAAAGTACTACCTTAGCACTTAATTAAAGAATACATGAACAGATTTTCCTCAATTACCAGCAATTTTTACTGCTGACACATCTGAATGTATGCCTTGGTTGGACCACCTCATCTATTTGGCACTCCAAAGGCAGAATTTTCGATTTATAGATCCATCAGAAACACCTCATTTTTTCAAATAACTTCTTTCTTTTTTCTTCTTTCCTAAAATCTGCTTTTGTCCACACATAAAACTAAAGAGCTTTAAGACCTTATTGTCTCAATGGGAAAACAAGCATATGACCTTGCCTTCAAAAAGACTGTCACAACAAAACAACATGTTTCTGCAATAAAGTCAGCTGGTTTGTTTTTTTTTTTCTTTTGAGTCAGCTAAATCTTGGAAGGTTTCTGTTGTCCCCAGAGAAGTAGTTCTCACTCTCACTATAGGAAACCTTGTGTCACTTCTTTTCTCTTCATGAAGTGGGAATTTTTCCGGTAGATTACAAGTTAGACTACACTTAGACAAAGCTTTCAAGGGCTTATGCTTCTCAGCAACATGAAAAGTTATGAACAGGATTCCAATTCAAATCAAAGCCATTCAATCAAAGCGTACCTCTCACGTTCCTTCATTCAACTCATCAGATATGTTACAAAAGACAGTCAGAAAACAGTATTTCTGGTCTCAGAAAAACTGTTAATTCTTATTTAAATTCCAAATTAGAGCAACAGTTGACACTCTGAAAAAAATTTAAAGTTTAAATTTGGCAAATGTATTACTGAGGAATGAGTACTTTAGCGCAAATATGTACCTGCTTCAGGCGTCCCTCTCCTCCAAAGAGCTTACTATGGGAAGATGCCTCCTCCAAAACAGAAGTTGGAATACTCTGTCTAAACTGACCTTCATCTACAGCCCTCAACTGAAACTTAACAAATATTTGATTTTCACCTTCTGAAGTTAATATAAATCAATTTCTGGTAAAACATTTTTATTTGAAATGCCTCAAAAGTCACTTGCAAGTATTAGAAAAGAAAGCACTTCTGGAAGAAAATGGTTTTTGGAGGTAGGAACTTCCCATTTCATGCTTCAGAGAAAAATTTGACAGCTTTATTAATGTGGAAGAAATAATCTGCCATCATTGTTGATTACTATGGAAACAAGCCTGCTGTGAAAAAGATAAAGAATCATAGAATCACAGAATAGCTGAGGTTAGAAATGGAAGGGACCACAGGAAGAGGTCATCCTGTCCAACTCCCTTGCTCAAGCTGGACTGCCCAAAGCAGGTTGCTCAGCACAGTGTCCAGATGAGTTGTATCTCCAACATGGAAGACTCCAAAATCTCGCTGGGCAACTTGTGCCAAAGTGCAGTCCCTCTCTCCATTTCCTGATGTTCAGAAGGAAGCTCCTATATTTCAGTTTGTGCTCACTGCCTCTAATCCCCAATCCCACAATAAGAGTTGTCATAACAGAAGAAAATACAATTACTACTTTTTCCTCCAAATTTCAGCTGTTTTGGCCACTTCTCCAGATAGCATATAGCCCACAAATGAGGATGCAAGAAAATAATATATTGTCCACTTGACATATATTGAGGCAGAAGAAAATGAAATTATTCCAAAATCATACTGCTGTCTGCCTATTTGAGAACAAGGAAGAAAATCCATCAATTATTTTTCTTTTTTTTCCTCAATGTGCATTTGCAACCTTCTCCGTTGCAACATCAAAATATAAAAAGGCATTTTTATCCTCAGCAGGAGGTAGTATACCAGAGGAAAAGAAATGTATAGTAAAAGAACAGTTAGTTCCTCAACTACACATGTTCAGACAATCAAAAGCTATGAATTTAGAAAACATGCTCAATTTAAAAGCTAACTTAACATAGAAAAGTTCAATGCAAGAACTAGAAATGACTATGCCCTAATTCTTTTTTCCTTCTAAAAAAGGCATAATTTGGGAGAAACTTCCTGAGTAAAAGTTCTAAATCCACAATTTTAACAATGCACAATCAATTAATTCTGGCATGTACGTGGCAAGAAATAGGAAGGGCTACAAGCACTGAACAACAATTGTTTGTTAGAACCTGGAAACCTTTTGAAAGCCTTTCACAAAATGCTCCCTTTTTTCAGCTTGCTGTTTTCTGTGAAGTTTAAGTAAGAGCAGAACAGTTACCAAGCAGAGGACCATACACAACTGACTGCAAAACAAACTGAATGTAATGCCAAAGATGTAATCATTGTAAACACAGAATTTACATATTTATCCAAATGCTTTTCCAGCAGAGTGATAAAGCCCATGGCACAATTTATTTGTATTAAGGAAACTCATTACAACACTGTTCACTATCTGTGCTCTCGTCTGAAAAAGCTGTAATACAATGCAGTGATCAAAACTAAGGACTAACTACTGGAAATAAGCAAATAAAGTTTTTTGAATAAAAATGCTTCTCTTCCAAAAAACCAACCATATATATTGATGGACTCTTGCATCAAAGATTCTGTTTCTCACAAACTTAAAAGTCCAATTAACTTCAAAGAAAAATCATGTGCTGAGAGAAGACAAAAGATTAAGTTTCAGCAGTGCTCAAAGAAGGATGTCGAGTGCTATTTATTGCACATGCCAATTGCTAGTTCAGACTGTCAAAACTTTGTTGTGAGGTCACACATAAGTGACAGAGACCTTAACCTGGTGTCTTGGGGTGATTCTATGACCATACTGTATTCCCCATCGCCTGCTTGATTTCTAGTGTACCTTTAAATTGTAAAGGGGGGAGAGAGAAGCCGAGAGAACTCTTCAAAGCGGCCAGCTTGACCTTGCAACTAGAATGTTTTGCATTCTTTTCTCTCCCGATTCTGACAACATTTGGTTGGTTAGAGGACTTTTGCTCTTCAGTCTCTTCGGCTTTCAGCGGAGAAGGGACTGTGATCCGCCTCAGTGGCTTCTTTTCCTTTTTGGACTGTTTTTGGCTTGCTTTTCATCTGAGACCAGCTGCCATCTCCGGACCTGCTCGCCGGGACCCTCTCAGGGGGATCGTCGGACCCTGCCTGGCCAGCCCGGCCCAGCTCAGGACTGCGAGTTTTACCTACAGAAAGAACTCTAAAATCCACAGTCCTCTTTTAGGGGACGGGGAGGGGGTCTCAATATCCTTTTTTCCCCGTGACAGCGGGGGACTCTGTTTGTTAAATAAATAGTTTTTTTCACTTTCACTCGAGAAATTATTTTCCTGAACCCGTGGGGGAGGTGCTGCCGAGGCCTGCTTGCCTGGCAGGCAGGAGAGAGAGAGAGAGCCGCCCCTCTCGGGTTGTTTCCTCCTGGATCTGTGTCCAAACCGGCACACCTGGCCTTCACTATTTATTACTAGGCAAAATGAAGAAAGCATTCAAAGACACTTGAAGTACAATGTGAATTTTGCTTACAGTCAGGAGAGTCTTTATACACTCCAAATGATGATATCTGATACAGAAATGAAGAAACACAGAGAACCCAACTGTACAATCTTTCCAGAATTACTATACTTTCTGAATCACTCCCTACATGAAAAAAACTCTACACTTGATGAAGCTAATTATCAGGGTATTGAGATAAGCACTTGTGTTTGTAACAAGTTATTTGCCTAGAGCTCAGTGTGGCATACCTATGCTAGACAAAGTCTGCTGCCTGAAGCTAGCCTAGCTGAGGCTAACATAGCTTACCCCATTCACCAGGAGGCTACAAAGAGCATGCCAGAGCAAGGCTCAAAAGGTTAGGAAAGAGTAAGCTGGTAGCAGCAACACACTTACAGCATATTTCAGTTCCACATTAATATACTTCTTCTCCAGCTTTCAGTGACTGAGGTGTGAAGATTACAAGAGAGCAGAATTTGTCAAGGAGGCAGATGCAGAGCAGCAAGAATCAAAGGCATACACACCAGGTTATGCTCAAACCTGGAAGACAGCACAGTGACGTGAGGCAAGAATGATCAGGACATGAAGAGATGATAAAAAAGACCAGTACGTTTTAACTTAGAGAAGAGCTAACTGAAGGACACTACACTTAAGCCTAAAAACATGAAGTCATAGGTTTACATAACAGTATGAAAGTCAGTGATCAAACAGGGAAGAATATCTCTGAAGACTACAGAAAAGACACACCAAAAGAGAAAGCAAAAGGTCAAGGGGCATAATGTATGTTAAGGAGGGCAATTTTGCAAAAGTTCTTAAAGAAATTACCCAGAAGGAGCTTTCATGCAGGAGGAATTGGAAAAAGCTAAGACAGTAGCTTTAAAGATACTAAGTGTATCTAGCATGAAATAAAGATTGTAGAATTATATTGTTCAATAATATTATATAACAAATTTCATAATAATTTTTGGGATAATCACACATCAGAACATTTAACCTGCCATTTCCTAACTTACAGAAGATGTTTTAAAACTTAAGACTTTACAGGGACAAGAAGCTGCAGATGTTGCTTGCAGGAGAAAAACATCAGTGGAGAAACTTCAGGTAACTGCCGGAATACAGAGGAGCTGAACTGTGATCATTAAACAGTCTTTTCTAACTCAGAAGGGAGAAACAGGAAAGTTATCCTATGTTTTCATGCCTATAGCAGAAATTAAACCACAGGACACAAGTTTTTTGAGTACTCTTGTAAGCTCATCCTTTAAGCACATATGGTTCAGTATCACACATAATTAACTGTTCATTTTTTTCCTCTCTTAACGCCAAATGCGCAAGAATTCTTTCCTACTATGACTAGATCTGCTATACCATTGTACAGAAATATCAGAATATTCAGTTCTCTCACTGCAGCAGTTTAAAAAAATTATTTCACTCATCCTCCTTTGGACCTGAGGCACATTGCTAAATAATACAAGACTGACAATATGAAGTTCTACATCTAGCCAATAACCTAGACCAACTAGCATGCTAATGATAATGTACATTTCACCAAAGACTTCTTTTTAATAGAAAGCATTAATGCTATCCAGAGAGAACACTTCAGCTTCCTCATCCATCAGAAGACTCAAATATTCACTCGTTTCTTAAGCTGGACAGCAAGCAGATGTTATGTATCAGAACGTTTAGAACTCCAGTCAAAGCTTATTTGGGAAACATGAAGGACGTGGCTGCCACATTAAGTACAGCAACTCCCCAGGGTGAATTCTTTTGCCTTTTCTCTTCTCAGCAGCTCAGCTGCAGATGCAAGATATGAATCCTGCCTCCAGCACTTCCACTACAGCAAAAGCCCATATGAGCCTACCCTATCCTTCTTTTGTGACACTAACTCAATGAGAAGTCAATATATTTACAAGAACATTGTCAGAACATAGTTCACTTTGCCTCTGAAAAACGAAGTTCTAAGAACAGGGAGGCTGTCCTAGGTGTACTACTACCAGTAGTAGTAGTAGTACTACTAATAACTAGTAAGTAACTAATAGTAGTGGTAAAACTACTGCTAGTCAGTCACATTCAGGAGATTTTTCCTCAATAGCATTGCTCAAATCTTACTTAAGAAATTTACAGTTGTTTACAGTTATTTATCCCACAGTGTAATTACCATCTGCCTTTTGTTCTCTGTTTAGAACACAAACAAAGCAGACATGAGACATACTTTTTGGTATTGCTAATTTCAAGGAAGCAACAAGTTGATTTAGCTAGTGAACAGAACCCAGACTTCTCAAGCAGGTGCAAGAACACAATCTAAAATTGGAATAGAGCAAACAGCTGGAAGCACTCCTCAAAGAAAACCACTAGATTTGTGGGGGTTTTGCAAGATCTTCCAATCTCTATCCCACTCTAGTGCAATTACAGCTTTGTACGTTCTGGCTTAACAGCAAGATTTTCTATTAAGATATCTCTCAGGAATGACATGGAAAAGAGGCAATCCCAGCAGTGGAATGTGGAGTGAACACATTCCCAGAAAGCAAGGGAAGGAGAGATCAGGAGATTCGCTAAGTCATCTTGAAGAAGCAGTGATGGGTTACTATAAAAGCTTCCTAATTAATCATAGCAATTAAAAATCAAGGCTGTTGACCCAGTTACTTATAATTTTAAAGAGGAAAAATCATTTAAGTAACTTCATAAGTAAAAGCAGAGAGATGGCCAAAAAATACCTTCAAGGAGATGAAAGGAGGAGCAAGAAGACAAAATCATGATTGAAATCAGAGGGAGTTACTCTGTGCAATCTTTGTTCCCACTGCCAGGGCATGGCCTCTGCATTTCCAGAATATCCTCAGGACATGCTCCATTCAGGAGCAAGCGGAGCAGCACACTGCAGTAAAGTAAATGGGGAAGGCATGACCCAGCCAGTTCCACAGACAGGCAAATATGCTTGACTGAGTGTGGGCAGAATTGTTCAACTAAGGAGTGTTTATCCTCATCCATATAACATGGTTCTGCAATTAATGGACAAGGCTGTCAAAGTTTCAAAGCAATCTGTTTCAAAGCAACCCTCATTTTCTAGTCTATTAAATCAGCAACAGGCATGACCTGAGGTCAAACGGAAGAAAAATACAACAGAATTATGACAGGATTTAACAATAGCAAGTGAGGGGCAAATAAAGTGACTGATGAAATTCAGTGTCAGGAACTACAAAAGAGTCCACGTAAGGAGAAAAATCATCCCAATCATCACAAGCCACATTTGTGGACTAAAAACTTTCGTTTGCCTCCTCCCCTTAAATGGAAACATTCTATTTGTTCATCTGCAAATTTTATCGGAAGCTCTTCATTGAGAATTATCAGAAAAAGACTACAGAACAAGACTGAAAAATACCTCAGGATTTTCCAGTACCTTGAAAACTACATTTTTAAGAACCTGTAATTAGTCACAGAACACTGATAAAATAGATGTGTGTGGGGAAAAGCAGGAAGACAGCATACAGACCTGGACTCTTCAGCTTTTAAACTGCTTGAGTGAGTATAATACTGCCAAAAAGAACGTTGAGGAAAAACATTCACTGTGCCTCAAAAAAAGTCCAGTCCACTTTACACAATACGCCTGGTAGAACTTCTCCCTCTGGAAGTCCCTGAGACTTCCTGAAACTTGGTAATTTGATGGGACAGGTACAATCTAGACTGTCTTAGGACTAACTGGTATCTGACAAAACAACGATTTGCTCCAAAAGCCATTGTTCAGCCTCTACAAACATTCCTCCAGACTTTGGAGTCCAGCTGTAGACAGGTTCCAGGTTTTGGGAAACTCTTTAGTACTTTTGTCTGGTATCAGCAAAGCCACGAGACAGAACAGGGCACCATCCACAGTACTGACAGCAGTCCTATTCAGGAGAAGAAACCTGTTAATAGACATTGTGTGATTATGGGGGACAAGAGGTTCTTCACAGCCCTAGTGGTTCCTATCAGACTGGTAAGTGCCTGAACAGGGCAAAAGAACATTCCTGACCCCAGGTCATATAAAATCTATATGACACTCTCTCCTCACTCAGAAAGAAGTCTGCTTGATTACAGTTTTTCTTTTTTACATCATCTGTTTGCACCACTTTGCAAAATACAGCCTCTCCAAGCACAACAGCAAGGTAAGTAAAAGGATTCTGCCCCATGAAGAAAAAAGCATGGCATGTTGTTTCCTGGTTCAGAAGCCCAATACTAAGCCTATGATTTTCCTGGAACATGACCACAGCTGTCAATTTCCAGCAGTATACAAGCACTGTGGGAAGGCTGAATTCCTTTAGATTGCTCAACACTTAGCACATGACAGACATTTCTGGGCTCAGCTACCTGGAAACTGAAATCAGAGGAAAGAACAGCAGATAACATTAGGGCTACAGAAGTCAAAAGAAAAGAAAGAATTTCTGGAGGAAATTATGTCTTTGTTTCTCTTCCTCCTCAAGACACCCAGAGGTGATGGATGGTAAGACAAGTTGGAACACAGGGAAACATTATTAGGAATGAGGATTTGAATATCAAGGAAATAAACAAGAGTATGTGTGGCCTAGATTAAACAGTAGGAGAAATGGAACTGGAAAGAACTCCTCCCAGACACAAGCTCAATCTGTCTAATACTAAAAGATTTCCACTTCTCCTAATAGTGGGATGTTATAACATCTTCAAATTATCCTTTCAAGAGAGCCCAACACAGAGCAGCAACTAAAGTAAGTGCTCTCAATACAATCTCTCAGAATGATTGAAAGCCTCGTGTAGTGCTCCTAACAGACCTAGGTCCAGATCTTCTTTCAAGAGCCACTTTGAGAGAGAAAAGCACAACTCAGATATAACTCAAGTATCTGCAGTTTGCCTCAATAAACCAATGTTATTTCTCCTAGAATCAAATGACTAAGCTATGCTCTGGATTTCTAGACACAGATCCTCACTTGTCTAACTGCCAATGTGTCTACATTATTTTCATAACAGAAGTAACATCTTATGATGGGAAACTTGCTAAGTTTTTACAGGAAATTGTTTCTCTCCAAAAATGTCAACCATACTAAAAAGCTTATGAGAATGAACACGAAGTTGAAAATAACTGTGGTGCTAAAATGGTTTTAATGAACAGTTCAGCTGGGGGAGGAAGTGCAGTCAAACGCTTAGTTCTGTATGACAGGGTTAATGTATTTCTGTGAAATGATAACGTGCTTCTGGGTGACAAGGGCAATTCAGGTTTTCTGCTTTTCATCTGATATGAAAGAAAAGCTGTCTAATATTCATTATATGCCTTGTATATGGTTTACATCATATTTGCTTGTGCATATCAAGTTCCAGACAAAAAGCACCAAGCCTGTACTACTACTGTACAGGAGGAAAGCACTGGGACCACATGAGCAAACCATACAGCAGAGTCAGGTAAAAATTACATTCAGCTTCTGAAGCTGGCATTTACCAGCCTGCAAGCTGATGCTTTGCAATATTATTTGTGGTTAGGCAGGAAGGATCAGTACCTCAAAGTGAGAGGTCTCTAGCTTCAGTCCCCTGATTTGTGAGGATTACTCAAAACTGCAGTTATAGAGCGGAAAAGGAATTCTCTTCGATTCACAAACAATCTGAATCACGTAAATGAAGGTTAATTTCAAAGAAATATTTGCACATGGAGGCCATTGTGTGTGTGAAATTTTTCATGCACTTTACACTACTGTAGCACTGTATTCAATAGAAAAAAACCTTTTCTTCCTGAAAAAACAAGTTTACTCTCTTTTTCTCTTCCTCCCAAGTTCCCAAGCATATGTACCTTCATCATCAATGCTAATCTCTATCACTATTTCCACATGAGGAATTTTTTTAAGAGCCAAAATTAAAAAGAATCAATGCCATCACTACTTATTTACTTTTGCAAAGCACTTATTTATTGTGTTTACTGTGTATATCCTGGTATTCCTCTGAAGACTATCAAAATAGATTGCTTTAGGTGCAATGGATGACAAAAGGAGGAAACAAATATCACCTGTAAGTTACTACACCAGCAGAAAAAAAGTGGTTGCAATCTCTACTTTCTTTTCCTGATCCCACATTAGAGCAGCAGTACCAATAAGGGAAACACTTCCAGATTTCCCACATACTGTAGGTATGTATCTGTAAGAACACCCAATGAACCTGGAGAAGTGGTTTACCTCAATTAACACCTACTGCTAGTTAAATTGCAGCAGTATAATCATTCATTTTAGGAGTAAGGTGGTCAGAAGCCAGGTAATAATGTGCAGCTACTTCTGCTATTCCCAGCTGCAGCTTAAGAATACATGAAGTTATTACCCTAGAAACATAGTTTTTGGGATATTCCTTATATTGTTTCTACATAGCCAATAAAAGGGTAGATGCCTGATTCAGAGCTTCATAACATGAATTAGAGAAAAAACACACACACGAGCCAAATGCTTTATGAACTTTGAAAAGCTCAAAGCTATCCTTATCTTCTTTAAGCACCAATGCCAGCCTAACACTCAAAAAACCACCACAAACCAAACCAGCTCTTGCAGTATGTCTTGATTTCATCTTCTTCCTCTGTTTTGTCCCAAAGGTCCACAGTATCACACTCAATAAAAAGAAACACTGAAATATTTCTAGCAATGTATTCAGATGGTGTTCTTCAAAGAGACTGTGCATCATCATGGTGAAAGCTTCACAGAGGGACAATCCACCTGAAAGTTCATGAAAAGGCCCCACACACACTCATTCCAGTGAAAAACTGATCCCTTCAAACACAAATCAGAAAACTTCTTCAAACAACACAGATGTCTTTGATCACTATGGAAAGGCTAGAAATGGGCACATTTTCACCACAGTACAAAATACAAGATGGGTCATCTACAGCAACACCAACTGATGCTTACAAATACCAGAGTTTTTCCTTGGTATGCAAACCAAGTGCTACTCAGAAAGGAGCACTTCCTTACAGGCATGAGGACAGAAGTAATTTCCCTTTTCTCCTTACTCATAAACGCATGCACTCTTCCAGAAACATGGTTTCAACTGCTGACTAAAGTTTATTACTCTCTGTTCCTGTCAACAACCTTGCTGACCTCTGTCCTTACATGAAAATATGTTATCGAAGCTCCCTCTGTCCTTGTGATGGATGTGACTGCTTTCTGAAGTTTACTCCCAACATCACAGCCACTGACATTTTACCACAAGATGGGTCTTACATAGCCATAATCCACTTAAAAGATTGTTGCAAAAACACGCTCAAAAATCTAGGTACCAGATTTACAAAGACAATAGAAAAAGTGCAGAAATTTCAATCAAATGGCAAAGCAGCAGGTCAGTTATAAGTAGATTTTACTGAAAATCACAGATTAATCTGAACACTACTGTTTCCATTCCATTTACATCTGGATTATTTCTGCATCTTTGTTAGTTCTGCAGTGGCTTTCTCTCTGATGTGTGTGGGAGGAAAAAAAAAAGCCACAAAAACCCCCCCCAAAAACACGACCACAAAACCCCCACAACTTTCTGAAAGCCTTCAAGGTAAAGATGAAAATCTGAAAACCCTGAAAATCTAAGCAAAAGACACAATACATGAGTCTCTATCGACACCAAAAATTTGTGGTTTAGCATTTCAATATAAACTTCTTTTTTTTTTTTATAATTCCAGACCTCTCCCCAACAGCAAACTTGCAAGCACAAACAGTGTTTTTACTTCTGACAGGTGAGTAATCTAGTAGGATTCATACCCTTTATCTAGATCCTTCTGTATATACATACTTATTTTTTCAATAGAATGGCTGCAATACAATCCATTTTCAATTTTAGATGCAAGCTATAGGATGTGAAACCCAGAAAAATCTGCCTTTAGGGTCAACTACATTACCCTTTTCAGCTGTAGAGCTTTTCTAGGCAGCAAACTGTGTAAGTCATAAGCAATCACAAACCAAAAAATACAACATGCTGAATTCACTCTACTTCCCTGCATTAGCTCTTTCCCCCAGTTCATCATACAATTCATCTTGCTCCAGGACACCCTATGGAGAGAAGTTGTGTTTCCTTCTTCAAGCAACTGTCTTAGAGCTGTGACAAAATCATGACATCAAAATCTTTGTGCAGCCAAAGGTCAGGTAACACATAAATACAGGCAGTGTTTGTCTGCATTGGTTACTTACGTGGATAATTAGAGTTTTTTTCCAAGCCATCTTGTGTGGCAAGGTTTTGGTAGCTGGCTACCAGGATAACCTCTGTCAGATGATGTCAGAAGCTTCCTCTATGCACAAGAGCCAATGCAGCCAGCTCCAAAACAGGAACACCACTGGCCAAGGCCAAGCCCGTTGGTGACAGTGATTGCATCTCTAAGAGAACACATTTAAGAAGGGGGAAAACTGCTGCACAACAGCAGCGAAGCAGACCCCCCAAAAACACCGGTGAAAACAGTGGGAGAGGAGATGCTCTAGGCACTGGAGCAGAAACTCTTCCGCAGCCTGTGGTGAAGACTATGATGAGGCAGGCTATCCCTCTGCAGCCCACTGAGGTCCACAGTGCAGCAGAGATCACCTGCAGCCCACAGAGGACTCTGCATCTGAGCAGGTGCCTCAAGGAAGCTGTAACCATGCTGGAACACATACTAGGGCAGTTCATGAAGAACTGCAGCCCATGGGGAGGACTCGTGCTGGAAAAGTTGGGAGGGACCTCACGCTGGAGCAGGGGAAGAATGTGAGGAGGGACGAGCAGCAGAGACAAGTGTGATAAACTGACCAGAGTCCCCATCCCCCATTTTCCTCAGACAAAAGAGGAAGAGAAGTCTGGAGCTAAAGTTGAACCTGGGAAGAAGGGAGGGGTGGGGCAAAGATGTTTTAAGGTTTGTTTTTCTCATTATCCTTCTCTGACTTTTCATTGGAATTAATTAAATTAATTTCTCCAAACCAAGTCTGGTTTGCCTGTGACCATACTTCCTGAACCTTCCGTCACACTTTTTCTTCCCCATCCAGATGAGGAGGGTGAGTGATAAGAGTGGCTTTGATGGGCACCTCGTGTTCAGCCAAAGTTATCCCACCACGCCATAAGCTCCTTTCTCCACTGAATTTTATTTTAGTTTCCATATTGTCACATTTTATATGTTCTGCACAAATGAACTATACTTTGGAATTTGCTTCATGTCTCCTAATTCAGTAACAGGCTACAGAGGTAATGGGGATTTAGTATTTCCTTCTCTGCAGCTGCCAATTCTCAGCTTGTGATATCCTCTGACTTAGTAAGGTGAAGTATCTCATTGCTGGGTGATCTTGCCTGGCTAGTTATCACCCATTCTCACTCTGTTCCATCAGGAATTCCCACAGCCCCATCACACTCTTACCTTTCTCAAGTAAACAAGACCCAGCTCTCCCAAACACTCCTACTACCATAGCTCCTTGTGCTCCAACTGATACTCATGGTAACATCTGAAAGCAAAAGCAGCAACACAGATGCATGTCAGCCAATACCTGTGACACATCCACATAGCTCAGCAGTTTTCAGTTGTTTGTCTAGCAGCTTAGCAGTCAAAATACTCCTTTGACATGAAAATTTTGAGAAAGATGACAAGTTACTGCAGTTATATCCAGGCTATACAGTCATTTTAAGAGACTAACTTCTTTTCATGGGGATTTGTTACCACCAGTATTTTTATACAACTGAACAACTACGACTGTTGCTCTTAATGAAGGCATACCTCTCTCCAGACCACAAAACAGGGGCTCCCAAGTTTACACAAAAAGTATACACACAGATTTAAAGATACATATATAGTCCAGTTTTCTTTTAGGCATATTTCAGCTGAAGACAAGATCTCAGTAAGTAGCACACAGAACTGGAAGAGACGTTTCAAAGTAGCTGGGTCATCCAGTCCCAATAGCAAATCATTAGCTATACCACTGCATACTGTAGACAAGTTTCACAAAAAAAACCCAAAACCAACCCTCTAAGTTTACAATGCATTCAACACACATAATTCTAGGAAACCACAGAGCCAATTTCAGCAACCCTTTTTTTACACCTTACATAATGCACTGAGGCAATTAGAAGTAGAGGACTATGGCCACTGCCAAATGGCAGATCTTTTTAAGAGATACAGAGATGACTGATTATATATATGAGGTATCTAAGTTTGTATGTCTGTCTGTGAGCATTTTCACATGCATGTGCTGCTTGTCTCTAGAAGCAAACAAACTTGAAGTATTCATGTAGAAAGAAAAAAGGCTAGAACTTAAGACACTGGATTTAACATCAGTCATTGCATCACCAGTTTTGAACTCTCAAGCCTTCTTTAAGATCACCAGTATGTTAATAAGAGGAAAAATAGAAAATAGTCAAGAGAAATGTATATATAAAGGAGACTTCGAATGAATAACAACCTTGTGACTTGAGATGTATCCATTTTTTGTTTCAGCACACTAACCTTTTCAATTTCAATAGCTTCCGTGTTAATTTCAAAGCAAAACAAAGATTTCTAATAGCCTCTCTATAGTAATGAACATCAGCCACTGGACTTGTGGAAGAGTGTCTCTTGCCCTTCTCTTCACAAATACAGATTTCAGAGTACAATAGCACCTAACTTGTTAAACATAGGCATAAAAAGTGAAATCAACACAGACCAGTAGATCAGACATTAATTCTGTCTTCATGATACTCGATTTGCAAAGTTGAAGCATGACTATTTGTGGTTGATGGTGAGAATTATGTCTACACTTCTGAAGACAATAGAGCAAATCTGCTCCTCAAAACCTGCCTGCATCTGCTCTGCTTCACAATGCTTTCTGGAAAGTAACATCTGCAGTGCTTGGGTGAGTAAATTTAGAATTTAAGCTCTCACTACCCAGGTTTTTCCAAAACAAAATATGCTATAGCCAGAGCAAAACTCCACAAGTTCAGACTTAAGCAGAGATCAGACTGCCACAGTTCTTTTTAATATACATAACAACCAAAGTACACTTCCCCTTCTTTCCTAAGTAATATGTTTGTGACAATAGCAGCTTGCTTGATGTGCAAAAGTCTTTCTTGGTAATACCATAAAAAGAAAGTTCTGAGCCCAGTTTTGCAGTTCATACAAAATCCTCACGAGGAGTCCACACAGTTGAAGCAAGACAGCATTTTGTTTACCAGTGTTGAGAATCACTGTCACGTCCCAGAAATGCGTCTCCCAGGACTTGATTCTTCACCCTCAGCCTGCTAGCTGCATTTTCCATTGAGCACTCTGGGCAGTCCTGGAGAACAGGTAACCATATGTCCTGGTTTCCCCTCCCTTAAGACTTTGTGATAGCTCCGCTCTTTTGATGCCACTGCCCCAATGATAACATAAAAAGCTTCAGTGGTTACAAGAATGCTGAACATAATAATCTGCAAGAGGTGCAATTCAGCCCACCCAAGGTTTTTTACTGCACTTTGAAATTTGTTCCTTCAGCAATAGCCTTGAAAAGGACAAGCTTAATTGGCCTGGGAGGTAGCAAAAGCAAGGAAAATGCCTAGAATGCCATAAGAACAACCCAGGAGATTCCAGCATGACTCCTCAAATGAGCTGAGGGGAGCACAAAATTTTTAAACACAAGGAGCAGCAAATCCAAGACAGCAAGAGTTGGGCAAAGCAAGGTCAAGGCTTAAAACACAAACATTTTATAGGACATCACGTCTTAACTTCATCACATGGACTGACTGCAAGGAAGAGGTAGCTGACACCCACACTCAAAAAAGGCACCACATGGGCCCCGATATGGCTGAAAATTTTTTTTCAGAGCCACACATAGCTGTTAGGAACTTAGAATTTCAAGCATCTATAAGCTGGCGATCTACATAAAAGAACACACAAGTGTATTTGTAAGCCACAATTCTCCAGATGCACTGTGTCTACAGTCCAAGAACAATGGGGTTATCAGACCAAAATGGTTGTATTGATGGGCTACCCTGTTTCTCAAAATAGGACAAACTCTCCCAGAATGAGCATTTCAAAGTCACTTCTATGTCTGAGAAGACCATCCTTGCCCCTTTGGATATACTAAGTTTGCATAGGATAACTTTCTAGCACAGGCAATCCCTAAGCAGTAACTCCAAAGATATTGCATAATAAATATCAAAGCATGTCAGTATACAGATATTCAACAACAGTCATACCAACTGTACTAAGCAGTATTGAAGTATTCTCACCTACTGCTCTCTCCGGAGATCATAAGATCTCTCATGGTTATTCTAGACCTTCCTCTTAAAGAGATGCAATAAACCTTAGACAACATTCCTTTTTCAAATTGTGTAAATTTAAGATCTTTAGAAGATCAAAATTAAAACCACTCCAGGGGGCAATCATTCAGGGATCTCTTTTGCGCACAATCAACCCTATTTTGAAAATCCACAGAGACATAAAAGGCCATAACTAGACATTGTATTTTGAAAATGAAGCTCTCTTACAGCACAGTACAGTGGTAGAATGATCTCCTGTGTCTTGCCTTCCAATGCAAACCATTAGACTGCTTCTTTACCTCTCTTGCTACTTGAAACCAGAAAAACCCAAGGGGCTAACCCAGCAGAAAATGGAGAAACACAAAGGTACAGAAGAACAAAGTTACTAGAAACAGTTACCTCTCTATGACATCAGTAGCAAACAGAAAATGCAGCATCCAAAAAATAACTGATAGGCAACAAAAACTTGACGTAATGCAGAAATGTAATGCTACAGAATAATAAATAAAACAAATGGCACTACTCTTGGTTTTAAAATGCTTTAAACCCACTTCTGCCCCAACCTAGCTGAAGATTCAGTAACTCCAGAACACTCTGGCATCCTTTGGCTTCACTACCCACCCTGCTACCCAGCTTCCACACAGCCCAAAATCAAGAGACATAGATGATGCTTCAGCTAATTCGCAGTAAACAAGTCCATAACAATATGGGCAACTCACTTGCTTTGAAAATTCTCTTTTATGGCACAGATGTTTTAAGAGTGATCCTCAAAAGAAATCAGTTGTTACATGAACATCAGAAGTAATGAAAATCTGTGTTCATGGAATTTTGTTCCGTATTTTTATGTTTTCTCCCTGCAATAACCCAGTTTGCCTCCAAATCCTTACAATTCCGATTCCCTGCAATTCCTTTGGTTTCCTTAGTCCTCAAGATCCTCCTTTATTTCCTATATCCTTCTAAGAGAGATTGTACACTGCAGCTGTTTGAAAGCAAAATACTGCCTAACCACCCAACAACCACCTCTGCCCACGGATCAGTAAGTTAGATAAAACAGCATCAGATCCCTTCAAGCCGTTTGCTTCAGAGAGCAGACTAATTTATCTGCTACTTAACCTGTGATTTAATAGAATCCTTTTTAAAAAAACGAAAAAGCCTCCCTCAAGTTTGAATCTATTTACACAGAAACAGGACTAAGCGAACAAGTATGACGGCTTTACTTAAGAATGTCAATTTCACTTTTACATGGGAAGGCAGCCTGAGGAGGTCATATACCACAGTTTTCACTCTCTTCCTACTTTCTGCTGTGTTCATATTTTATATTATTGACTGAATTCTTGTTTGTACCATTCTCCCTTAAAAATACTATAGAAAATTCATACACTAGTAGAGTCATCATATTAGAAACACTGGTTTGGTAAAGAGTAACAAAAAAGGATAAGAATACATCAGTGAATATATTTTTGTATTTTTTACATACCCGCCAAGCTTGGAAAAAACCTTTCCCATTGCTGAACACATCTCTCAGTTAATTTATCTGTCACTTTCTGAAAGTGTACTAAGTATGACAGGAAAGACAGGACCCAACATCCCCTATACCTCTACGACTAAAAAATAAAAATTAAAGTGCATACTTTTGTCTGTCAGATGAAAACAGACTGTACATAAACCAGCAAGTAAGTTATGAAGAAGGGCTGAGAGGCAGAAATGTAGCTCTGCTTTAAATACAAAGAGCTATTGATGCTTTACCCAGAACCATTTATACATTAAATACCCATCACAAAAGGTACTTCTGAGTGTGTGGGGAGGAAGCATGTGAAAAAATCAAGGTTGAAAAAAAAGCAGTCTCCCAGGACTGAGGTGACATTTGTATGCCAAGGCAAATTGAGTTCTCACCACTTCTGACCATGTGCAACTGAACTAGTCCCAAATTGCTTCTCTATTTACAATGCTGAAGCAGGCATCCCCAGGCTAAAGGTAACATGCTCACTACAGAGTTATAGAAAGTTATTCAGGCTGCAAGAGACTGCTGGATATCCAATAATTCAGTCCCTCTGCTCAGACCAGGCCAATTTAGAGGAGTGCCTTGTCTGGAAAAGTTCTGAATCTCTCCGAAGTTTTCAGGTCCATAATGTCCACAGTTCTGTGCTTCAGCGTGAAGAAAGATTCTTCCTAAAAATATCTGCCAAGAAATAAATATGAAACACATATTTAGGTGTTTCAGCCTGAGCCCTATTCCCAGTGTCTCACCCTACCAGCATGCAAAAGTCTGGCTCTATCTTTTCTTCATCTGCCATAAGAGGAGCATAGAGGCCACTGGGATCTCTCAGCTGAGATCTTCCCTCGGCCATCTCTTCAACTGTGCTGTGCAATCCTAGTGTCCTCTACCTCCCCTCACAGGTCCCATGCTCCAGCCCCTACATAAGCCTGGCTGCCCCCGAGCAAGCTCACTCCATTAGGTCAGTATCCGCCTTTCCCGTGGAGCTGCTAGCCACCCATTCAACCCGCTCATGGCACACAGCTGTTCTACTCCACTGCAAGCCTCAGCCTTTGCCGAGTGCCACAGGGTCCCCAATTCTCCAGGCTGTCAAGGTGCCTTGGAACAGCACACCTGCACCCCAGCATACTGACTGGTCCTCACCATATAATGTAATCAGTGAGACAGCTGAGCATCACTTTTCCACCAGAGAGATATGTTGTTCCATAATAGGATTTTTGCCAGGTTTGTAAGGTGACACAATCCTAGTCATTATTGAACCATTTTTACCATATTTACCACTTTCATAGCTTTTCTCTAATCCTTCATGTTCAGAATGCCTTATCAAATAAAAAGCTGCCAAAATGCAACAAATCCTTTAAGTTATTTTTCCTCAGTGTCTAAATTCTTCATTAGTAATACATTTTCGTGTCTCATTGCATAAAAGCGGCATCAATACCCTATGGGCACAAGAGACTGACAGTGTTTTAAAAACTAAATTAAGTTTTAATAAAGAGAAGAGTATTTTTCTACCTCATTCACTTTTTCAGTCCAACTCAACAGGCCCTTATGAAGAACAACATCAAATACATCTTGACTCTCATTTTCTTGAAGTATGTCCCTACAGTATGTACCTCAGTTTGCTGATCTTTACAAGGATAATCACATATTTCTTAAGTCTGAAGACAGTTGTCACACTGGTGGCTAAAAGCTTTCACTCCCAAGCCTCTGAAAATCAAAACACATTTCTGAAACAGCTCAGAAGTCTAACCTGTACCCAACCTCGAAAATAAGCTGCAAAAGCAATTTTGAGATCATATCATAAACACTTTATGTAAAATTGCTCAAAAACACACACAAACCACAACGATCACAGACTCACAGGGTTTCTGTGCCAAAAGGCTCAATATCCTATTACTAAATCTGCATGATAATTCTTTCCAAAAACTACTGCTTACTCTGCTTGGCTTTGGGCCATTTCAACTTATAAACAGGAAAATAGTGATGCCATGGAAAAGATCTATACAAAAAGCCTGCACACACTAAAAAAAGCTGATAAACACATTTTTAATGGAAATTTTAAAAATCACTTTAAAACATCTACTTGTAGGCAGGGAGGAAAAAAATCCACAACAATTCAGAACCCGCAAACATTTGCACAGGCTCTTAATGAAAGCAGAAGTATCTATGTGCCTAAAACACAAAACTTCACAGAGCAAGAACCCAAGCAGAGAGTAAACACAAATCTCTAACATTTTCACTCTGGAACCTGAATATATTTTAGGTGCCAAGCAGCAAAAGATAAAGAGGAGATAACTTTCAGCTGTGTTGAAAAAACAGGCAGCAAGTGTTTTCAAACTGTATGTTGCTGTTCCAGGGTGCAGGTTCAATCATACGGCATAGGAGCTGTTCCAAGTATTCTCCGACAGACCCAACTGTTCTATATACACAGCTAATGTTTCTAGCCTTATTTTGTGGTTTAATAGCCATTCCTTGGGCTCTTACACAACTAGAAGTCATGCAAGCACAGTGCATGGCTTTTAGCAATTTTTAAACTATTTAAGGGTAGTCTTCCTAACAGGGAATTTTCAAGGCATGCAGATTATGAAGTATTTTAACAAGATTCACAGAATTCATCACTTACTCCTCCACAGGCTCGCAGAAAATTTATAACATAACAACCTTCCTCATACCCTCCTTCCAAAAAAATGTGCACAAGCACAAATAACTTTTTTTTGGAAGCAGAGATTGGTAGTTGTTACAGGTAGAAATGCAATTCCACTATTCATAAAGGATATCAGAAACAATCATAAACACCCTGTAAAAGTTTAAGCAATATTCTTAACTGATACTGGCTGCACACCCTTGTGCAACAGTTGTGTACGTTACACAGAAGAACAGAAATTCAATGAAAGACTTAAGTAAGTTTTTCAGGAGGTTATTTTGTTGGAATTTGTTGTTGTTGTTGTTGTTTGGGGAGTTTTTGGTTTGGTTCTTGTAATTGAAATGCTAGAGTACATTTCCTTTAATATTTTAATTTCCCATTTGGGGTTGTCCTAGAAGCTGGTGACCAAGCCCAAACGCTTAAGAGATGCGAGCTTTGAAATACTATAATGTTGCATTGAAGGCTGGTTATTATGACAGCCCATGTTCAAGAAAACCACACCAGCTGCCAGACAATGCAGCAAGCAACACAGATTATTTGTCTGGATGCAGAACCCCACTCATTACAAAAGGCATTAGAGAAACGTCTTTGACACACTTTCCCACCAAGAGACTGGTAACAGATGTTACTTTTTCATACATCATGGTGGCAAAAGGCTTGCATGAGACAGATGATGCAGAGACTCAACCCAAACACAGTGCCAGGGATAGTGGGAACAGCAACTCAGGAGCTTAGAGCTGGGATGCCAGGCTCTTCATTGAGAAAATCTAAGGAAGAGTGTTTTAAGAATGAACATTTGGAGCATGTGTGTGCATTTCAGAAGCTCAGAAAACACTGTGTATCATGCTTGCTTAAAATAGTTGTGAAAATACCAATGACTTACTATTTTAAAAACTTCCTGCATCTTTCCTTAAGTGAAGTATGCATTCTTTGCCCTACATTACACATCGAGCAACTTCCTGAAGGAACCTTTATTTTAAGTCATCAAAGCACAAGAACAAGAGTATTTTTTCCTATCAAGAACAGAGGATCTTTTCCTTATGCAAGGAATTCTAACAACCAAGCATTTACTGGTTGTAAATACACATACACAAACGAGAAAAAAATGGTTTAGAACAAGCATAGAAGAATGCAGCCAGAAGGTGTTAAAAAAAGGGCACTAAAAAAAGCCATAACATAACAAAACAAACAAAACCCAGTAAAACAAAGGTGGGGAAAAGCAGCACTATCTTACTAAAATACTCATGTAAAGGGAGCTCTCAGTGTGCCATGATTTAATCCTGACTAAGCACCAGCAGCACCTCTCCATCACTCTCCCCCTTTGCCAGTGGGATGTGAACAAGAATCAGGAAAGGTAAAACTCATGTACTGAGATAGGAACAGTTTAGTAATTGAAATAAAGCAAAACACTAAAACAACAGTAATGATATAGCATTATAATTATAATGAATAGGCAGATGAGGGGGTGGGGGGAAAGGGGTGACCCAGGAATAAAACCCAAGACAAACAAGTAATGCACAATACTATCAGTCACAGCACGCTGACTTGATGCCCAGAGTGCCTGCCAGGAAGAAAATTAACTCTATTCCAGCCAAAACCAGGACACTGCAAAATTCATAACATTCTCTTTTATTCTGGTACCCTGCCTTCCTGTTAAACCATCCACATCATGCATCACATTAACAGTGACAAGCCTTATGTTTAGATGACACATCTCCATTTGAACTTCTAATATGAAGCAGATGCCATACGAGACCATTTAAAATACCTAAGGTGCAAGAACTAAGCAAAAGGTGCAAAGCTATTGTTTGAAAAAGATTTAAAGCCTATCTTTCTCAGAGGGAAAAAAAAAATTGGTCAAAAAGATTCTGTCTGCATGTGGATTTCATTTTGCCAAGATAATTTGTGGGTGAAAAAAGGGCTGTATAAGCAGCAAAACTAAATATAAAAAGGCAAAGAAAAAACCCTGAACCCCACCATTATTTTTTAATTGAACACAGCTTTGCCAAGAATTTACAATGTTCTCAATCATGCTTAATAATATTCTTTAAAGCAGCTTCTCATCTTAACCTTTCTGCGACAAGGCAAATATATTTCTCAAACTCAGTATTTTGATGAATTAGACCAAAAGGATAATTAAGATTATTCCATAAGCAGATGTTGCAAAGCAGAGCATGCATTTCTAAATTGAAGACATATCTCTGGTCTTCTTGCTATTATTAGACAGAAATTTGTACTTTAGAGAATATTCCGAATTTTTCATTTCGGTGCTTTTGCATATTTTACATCTAAAATATGCCAGATTAGACAAGGATCAACTTGTGCATACTCTGTGAACTACAATCAAAAGAACTGTACATTAATTTTATATTGTATATGTTCTTTAAAATATATTTGTTTCAGTCTCACACTATCCTTAAATACTTATGTTGGCGGCGGGGGGTGGCAGTATATCAACACTTGCTAGCATCCACTTGAGCTGCCTCGATGCTGGCACCTAAAAGGCACACCTCCAAAGAACAATTTCAGGCCATAAAATCATAATTTCCAGTTCCTGTAAACGCTCCAAAGTAAAAGTGAAATAAAAATATACAAGTGATAGTCACAGAGCATGGGTTAAAATGAATGCACATTATCTGAAAATAATTGTTAAGGAAGTACATTTGCATTAATTTCCCAAATTAATCCTATAAATATGCAACTCATATCTCTTATAACCAACTTATTGAAACAAACATTTATTATATGTCTCTTAACATTAATTCTGTAATTACTATAATCTATTCAAAGTACAACTAATTTATGTAAAAAGCAAAGCCTTCTATCTTCCTTTATAATTCAAAAGTAGCAAAATTAACATACCAACATTATAATAAATAATTCTGATATGCTAAAGGTAATTGCAATCTCGTGTCCAAAACAGATTATGTTCAAACATGCAGAGTAACAGATTTACAATACTGTGGTAATTCTAACCAAGGAGTACCATCAAGCCATTTCTTTACATCGCACTTTGACCAAATTAAAATGGAGATGCTCCAGTGATAGTTTCTAGTTTCAGTGGGGGGTTTTTTTGTTTGCTTATTTTTTCTTTAATCTATCAAAATCAATCATAAGTCTTGAAAAGCCTCCACATACTGAACATGCTTCACTTGTTCCTACCAAGAAGCTATCTTTCCACCTCACTTTATTTTATATGGTTATAAATCCGTGAAGGCATCACCATGTCATAAATAAAAAAACTAGCGTCTATCACCAGGCATGCCAGAATTAAATATACTCACTGTAAAGCCACAATAACTGCTCTCCAGTTCGAGAACAAAACCAGAAATGCCACACAGAGGTGGTATAACTATGCATAACTGCTAAAAGCACAAAAATTTGTTTGTGCCAATATGAACATAAAATTCTACTACAACTGCTCAGCATATACAGCACTAAGCAGAATCACTATTAATTCAGCTTTCTAGTGCACTTAATAATCTTCACAAGAAGTCCAACTCCTCATATTCTACAACCAACTATGCTTGAAAACTGGCACTAATCTTTTCAGCAGAAGTTTCAGCTTCTCCAAATTGAAAGACTTAGCAAATGCACAGTTATATGCCAAAATAAGCAGCTTTCATTACCCCACTTAATATAGGACTTAACCTTGGTGTGCACCTTAAAAAACAACTAAACAAATGAAAGACTTAGCAACAGAAGGACAAAAAGCAATATTAAGTAAACTTAGCAAAGTTCATCAGATGACATCCAGAGAGCTCATATGAGTAACAAAGATGTTTAAGAGAAAAGCTATTTTCACCAGTTATGGACATAACACCGTATCTTAAATACGGCACAACTTTCAAAAGCCATCTTTCCTTTCCAGATGTTGCAAAACCTGAGACTGTCAATACAGACCTTAAAACAAAAACAAAACCCCCTGAACTTCCACTACAGACACAATTTTCCTAGCTGAGAACCTTTCCTCTAGCTGAGTCACTCTTTTTCACCAAGAAGATGCATGTACCCCAGCCGAGGCAAAATACTTTATAGACAGTGAAATGCCTTTTAAGATCAGCATCAATTTTCTGAATGAAGCAAAGAATCCACAGCATTTTTAGTCCAATATCCTTTCACATTTGACAGCCACGAATGGAGACTTTCCATTCTGTTGACACATACTGGAAAAAAAAACACAAAAGAAACAACACCAAAAGAGACCTAACCATCATTGAAAATTCTTCTGCTGGGAAAAAAGACATAGCAAACATTCTCTCAACCTTGCATGTAAACTACAGCAATTTCACTGCCCCTCAATGTTTTACGATTAGATCGCAATACAGGTTTTTATCAAAAGTTAATATATTAGCATCAAGAGTACAACTAAGAGGATGCTCAGCAAAATAATCCAAGTTTGGCCCTGATGCCTGAATTTACTGCATCATTTTTCCCTCTGGTGACAAGTATTTGACTGAAAAAGATAGACCTTCATGAAGAGTCTTTCCCTTTGGAGAAAAGCAAGTGAAGAAACAAACATGCCTCATGCCCAATCTAGAATCTAGAAATCTCCTGGATTTGTCTGTAAATTATGACACTATTTCAAAATTAGAAGATGAATCACATATTGTACTATCTGAAAATATTTTATGTATTTTTGAGACAATGACTAGCAACAAGCATTCACCTGCTACTGTGACTTAAGTATACTGTAAAACTTAACTGTTCAATTTGGGAGTCTGCAAGAGCTCTTTTGAGTAAAATCGTCCTGGATATTGCAATTACTATCGAACATGGGACTTTTAAGGGCTTTTAAACACAAGATCTGTGCTAGTGAATACCAAAACTTCAGAACAAACCCAAAAATGCCCCTTTCTGGAGAATAAAAAGTCCAGTATCCCCTAATCCAACACTAAGGTCTTTGTACACTACACCTGTGATGAATTTATTATATTATAAAGGTTATAGTTCTTTTCTCCATCATGACTTTCCAAATCATGGAAAATACAAAAGGTTTTATCTCCCAACAGTAGCATACTAGGTCAATTTGTCTATAGGATTTCTAAAAGCTTAAGAAGATTAGGAGAGGTTTTGAGATCAGGCTTTAAGATAGGGTTATCATCTACACCAGGAATGTCCATGCAATTTTAAAACAAAAAGTTGAAACAGAGCTTCATCAGATAAAACTTCCATTTCCAAATAACCTATACTGGAAAAATATTTTTCTCCTATGTATTTTATTTGGAAGGCCTGGGAGAGACTAATCTGCCCCATTTACTGTGTGGTCTCAGGACACAGTAAAAGCTGCTTTTGAACTATATAATACAACGCAAAGGTAAAAATTCAAGTTCTCCCTCAACTTTCCGTATTGTAAACCTTTACTATGTCGTCAATCACGAATTTCAAGAGGAGCTTGTCTATAAAACCTGCTTCATTTCAGAGCATGATTTCTATCAGTATAAACACCCATACCAGAGACTCCAGTAAATCACCCAACTAAGTGCCCAAGATATAAGCACCACTAAAAATACATTCTAAGAAAAGACTTAATTAGACAGACACCTCGTTTCTTCACCCTCCAGGCCCAAAGAACGATGTCTTGTTTTCTGACCTTCTCCCGTACCACTTCCTAATTAGTAACTTCATATATGCATAAACAACTTCATTCTGGCTGCCATTCACAAAGAACAGCTCAGGAAAACATCTAAGGCCCTGATCTCAAAACCACACAGACACGCGTTTAAATACAAGCATGTGGGAAACTCCAGCACAGCCTTGGAAGTGGCTCTTGTGTTTGACTATAAACAAGCACATCAACCCATATGTTAGGACCACAGTCTTGAAAACATCGAAGCTTCAGGATGAATGCACCACATGTCCAAAACCAGCTCCTCAGAGGGACCCTGCTGTGGGGTGGTTTCTAAGAGGAAATCCAAAAACACGTCTGTGGGACTGACGAGGAGAGCCCCGAAGACACTCAATGGGGGTCGCACAAGGCAAAAGCCTGACTTGCAATCAGCATTTTGGAACTCCACGCAGGAACTTGATACGACCGGTCACTGTGCTCCGCGAATTCCCGCAGTTACCGGCAGACCGCTTCGAGGGGCGGAGCCTGGCTCCGGGCACGCATACGGACACGGACACGGACTCATCGCCCCCTCTCTCGCTCGCTCTCTCTCTCATACACACACACACAAAAATCCTTCCAGGAGCGGGGCGCAGCCGGCAGGCTGCAGAAGGCCGACGGCCGCTGCGCAGGGGAGGGAGGGCGGCAGAGCCGACGAGGCCCCAGCGCTGCCCAGGGCACATGAAAGTGTGATGAGACGCAGGCGAGAGGGCGAGCGCACACGGTGCCCCGCACAGCGCAACCCCTGCGGCTGCACCGGCGGGAAGGGGCGCGGGGCTGGGGAGCGCCGGCGGCAGCAGCACCAGAGCCGGAGGCGCCCGCCCGAGCGCCAGCACTGCGGGCCGCCCGCGCTTCGCACCGCCGCATCCCGACCGTCGGGGAAAGAGCCATCGCCGCGCCGGGCACCAGCTCAAAGGCGGCCCCGAGCACCTCGCTGCCGGCCGGGCGACACATGGTCTGCCGCCAGCCGCCGCCGCGATTCGCCTCGCCGTGCTCAGAACAGCGGGAGTTTGCCCTCCGTCCTGTCCCGTCCCGCCTGTGGCCCCCACCCGGGGACGGACCCCGGGCGCTGCAGAGGGCAACTCCGCGGCCCTGCGGGCCGGCTGCGCTGCCAGCCGGGGCTGGGACGCCCGGACCCGCTCCCCGTCCCCCGGGGCCCCTCTCCCGCTCACCTGGTGGCGGGGCTCTGGCGCCCGGGGCGCCGCGGGGTGCGCCGTGCCCGGCGGGGCTGCCCCGGCCCTGGCTCCGCGCTCCCGCCTCCGGCAAGCTCGGCCCGTGGAGGGGCGGCGGCGGGCAGAGGGCGGCGGGCGGCGGTAAGCGACCGGAACCGCCGCTCATGGCGAGTCCCGGGAAGCCGGAGCAGGAGCGGACACGGGCGCGGGTCCGGGGGAGTGCCGGGAGAAGGGAGGCAGCCGAGGGGGAGGTGGAGGCGGCGACGACGGCCCCAGCAGCGGGGGAGGAGGCAACGGAGGAGGCGGGGGGCGGCGGAGGGGAGGAGGAGAAGGCAGGCAGGAAGGGGGCGGCGGAAGAAGCCACCCATCTGCCGCGCCGGCCCGCCTCGCTGGCCTGACGGAGGTGCCGCTCGCCACCGCTCTCCTCGCCGCGCGGAGCGACGCCGCGGTCCCGTCGGCGGGCGGGGGCAAGGAACCCGGAGTCGGGCTGCGCCCCGGGGGCT
>VWPU01003605.1:0-13609 GCA_013398955.1 Callaeas wilsoni | reverse complement strand
GCGGGCGGGGCCGCCGCCCCCCCTGCCCCGGGCGGGTCCCGGCGCTCCTGAGGGCCGAGCGGGGCGGGGGGCGCCCCCCGGGCTCCCGCGGGGATGGGGGGTCCCCGTCCCGTCCTGTCCCGTCCCGTCCCGTCCCATCCCGCGGCTGCTCCACGGCTGTCCCCCGCCCCCGATCCAGGTAACCTCGGGAAGCGCCCTCGAAGCGAAGTTGGGAGGGGAGCGGCGGTGGCGGCCGGGCCCTGCCGGGGTCCGCCGCCCCTCGGAGCCTCGGCGCCCGTCACGGCGGCCGTGTCACCGCCCGTCGCGCCGCTGTATCCCCGTAACGAGCTGTTTGTTTTCTTCCCTCTTCAGGCTCGCCGAGATTTGCGTTCAAACCGCGCTGAGGAAGATGGATGTGAGGTTTGTTCCCCGCACACCTCATGAGCCCGTGCAGGGTGAGAGCAGCTCGCCGCGCTGGAAGATCCTCGACCCGTGCGTAGGGGTGGGGAGGGACAAGCCCTGGGGCTGTGGGCAGGGAACGTCCCCCATCCCATCGCTGTGATGCTGAAGGAATTTTGGTTCCTATGAAACAAGTGAAAAAAATATCACCAGCCCCAAAGGGGCAGGAGGTGGAACTGGAGTTTAAAAACCCAGCCAGGCCAACATAAACGGGTTTCAAAGGTGAGAACTGGCAGCAAACACTGGAAAGTAGAGGGGTTTTTTTGAAAGTGTATGGAAATATGCAAGGCCTTAGCAATAACAAGAACAAAAATGTGTGGTGGGCTCCAAAACTAATGTGGGTTTTGCTATGACAAAGGTGCTTTTCTCCAGATAAATGGAGAAGCTGCTTGAGTTTTCTGCATCAGGTCTGAATGAAGCAAAGCAAAAATCAGTGTATGTATTTGTGAGATGCAAGAAAACAAACTGTATTTGTATTGGGGGAAGAGCTGGATCCTCCAGGGAAAATGGCATCAGCCCTTGGAATAGGGGTGTAACTCCAACGGTTGCTGTGCCAGAGGGTGCTGGGGAGGAATTGTTCACCCTCTCCCTTTAGCACCGTGGTAGGTACCTGCTGGAGCAAGGAGGAAGATCCTGGCAGAGTGATCAAAGCACGCCTGAATTGTAAAACAGTGCTTCCTCTCTCGCCACCTCAGCCTGTGAAATGCGGAATTCCCAATCCTACGCTTCAGCCATTCCACTGAAGTCGGTAGATTTCCTCACCTGGAATACCAATGGTGGTGTGAAAACACCTCGAAGTGAGAGCAAAGAGCTCATTGCTCATGCAGCTCCTTTCCTTTTCAAAACCCACCGTTGCACGGACAGAATCCATTAATATTTTTAGCAAGTTTTTGTTGTGCTTTCCTAGCAACAGCCAGTTCCTTAATGATTAATCCACGAACTGTGGCAAATCTGCAAATTTGGGGACGCGTGCTGAAGTCATCTGTGCTGCCTTACGTCAGCATTGCATAATCTGTTGACTGTCCCCTTTTTATGTAATGTATGTTTGGAGTTTGTTGTAAAATGTACAAATGTTTTTTTTCCCCCTGCGTGCTGCTCCTCCGATATTCCATGCTCGCCTCTCCGTTGCCCTCTGGAGTTGCAAACTTGTAAGGCACCGTTTTCATGGCTGGATCCAGCCGGGTGTTAAGTGTTTCTCTCTTAAAAACAGCCTCTGGAACATCTCAGCACCTTCTCTTTGCCAGGTAAGTTATTTAGAGTGTTAAAAAAACCCCACTTTCGGAGTGTCTGCTTCCTCCTGGTGGAAACATGGAAGCTCCTTGTGCTGCTGGAGTCCATCAACATCATAAATGGACTTTTATTGGAAACTTAGTAACACATTAACTTTGGCAACATAAAACCGTTGTGTTTTGTTCGAGTCATTTTAGAGCTCGATGTATCCGAGTGCCTCAGGCAACGTGAGGGGGGGATGGAAATCGTTTTGTGATGTTTTCAGGGATGCCTGGGTTTAGGGAAGGAAAAAAACGAGGGGTTAAAGTTGCAGAAATACACAACAAAGTGGGGGTTGAAGAAATAGTTCCATGACCTTTTCAGCAGTGCCTGTTCTTAAGGAAGAAAAAAAGGGGAGGAGTAAGTACAGGTTGATGGAAGCTTATAATTTAACTATTTAGTGGGATTGTGTATTTCAGATGTTTTTGTGTGGATTTGATGACTTAAAAATGCCAACTCAGACACGCCGGGGCCCCTCTTTGCTTCGTGCAGCTGCAGTCCCTGTGAGCACGGCTGGCACTGGGGGCTGCTCCCCTCAGGGGGCACAGCAAGGATCTGCCTTGCTGGCTCTGGAGACACACCTGCCAAACTCCAGATGAGCCCGGCGGAGGTGTGGGATGGGCTGGGAAATGCCAGCTCCGGGCCGCAGGAGCCTGGCGGGCTCGGGGCACGGTGCCCGCGCCGCCCTCGGGGTCGTGCCCGTGGTGATCCCGCTGTCCCAGAGTGGCTCCAGCAGCTTTCCTGGCTGGCTGCCACTGTCCCCGCTGCCTGGCTGCTCCCTGACACCCAATACTTGAGCAGCGTGAGCCAAGTGCTGCTGGCTGGCTGGATTTAAGGGGGAGGAAGGGCTGCCCCCGGGTAGAAGGGTTGGTTACTCTTTCTCCATTAAATCCAGCGTGGGTGGATTTGCCAAGAAGCAGCTGCTGCTTAAAGCCACTTGGAGCTGTGCTGCAGAAGCCGCCGTGGTCATTAAAATGACACTAATTATGTGGGTAATGTTCTGGAGTGAACCTCAGCTGCAAAGCCACTTGTGCTAAGGCTCTGGAGGCTTTCACCTGCGGGGTGACGCGGGGTTTTTGGGACACGGAGGGAGGAGGACACCGAGGACTCGGCAGTGCCACGGAGGGGCCAATGACTGCCAGGCTGCCCTGGCTCAGTTATCACAGTGCTGATGCTGTCTCTTGTAAAGGTACAGTACTGTGATAACTGAAGGATGGCAGCCATCTGAGCTTCACGGCGTCCCGGGGCCACCAAAGCCGCCGCGCGCAGCGTCCCGCTCCGCAGGAGCGTGCTCGTTTCACCCGGAACCCTTGGCGTAAAAGTCACATTTGTTTCAATAAAGTGTTGCACCCTTTGCCTCCTTATTGGCTCTTTGGTCTTGGCAGGGCTTCCAGGAATGGTTCCCAAAGCAGGGTCCTGCTCAGCCTGGTGGGTGTTAAATAACGGAGCGGCCCCTCAGTGGGGGATACTCGGTAACAGGACAAATTATTCTCTAGCAAGAGAGAAAATGAAGCCCTTTTAAGATACTTTTTAGTATTTTTTTGTTAAAGATACCGTGGTCTTGGCTGGCTACTGTAACTCCTGTGTTACCACATGGAAATAAGCGGTGGGACATGGATTCTTGCAGGCAGTGAGTTCCTGGTGCATCGGGGACAGCCCCTTGCAGGGTTTCCTCGGGGCTTTTCAGCTTGGTGAGTGGGAGACTGAATTTCCTGGGTCATTTTTACAACGATGTCATCAAGATGCCTGGAAATGAGGCGGTTTTCAGGGAGCCTGTGCTGATCTTGGTGCCGTGTGAGTTAGCTCTGCAGTGCTGGGACACGACGGCAGAGGGGCCCCGCGGGCCGGCTTAGGGTGGGAGCATGAAATCACGAGATTTTTGGGTAAAGTAACCGGAACCCCGCAGAAATGTTCGTGCAGTGCCTGTTTCCCAGATTCCTGCCCTTCCCCGAGGAGCTGGTGGCATTCAGGCTGCCGAGGCTGATGCAGCACTTTCCAGAGGTCACTATTTGCTCTCCATCCTGACGTTCAGCGTGGTCATTGACCCGGTGGTGTTTAGAAATGTTTCTTGCTGGGCTGGATCATTCATGTCCAGCCAGGGCTTTGCCCTGTGCTTCCCTGCTGCTCTGGGGAGGGGACAGGGATCAGCCCCGAGATGGTAAGGAGATGGTTTTTCATTTCCCTGCTCCTCACTGGAAGTTTTTGGGGCCAGCCCAGCGAGGTTGGGGCTGTGCAGCCGTGATGGAACATTTTGCCAGCCTGCGTCACTTCAAGGGGGGAAATTATTACTGCTGCTGTGACAGAGGCTCGAGGCTGCTTCTGGAGGAGGGCTCTGCCACACAAGAAACTGCAAACAGTAAAAAAAGAGACATCCTGCTAGCAAGAGTTTAAATTCTAGATTAAAATCTGAGCAGAGTCAACCCTCAGCTTCCTCTTTCCGAAGGCTACAAGCACCCCTTGACCAGGCAGGAATGTGCTTATCCCGAAAAGGAGCAGCGGTCATCTCTGCTGTGCTCCTCCTTCCCTTCTCCTCCTCCAGGATGAACGGGAGAGAGGAGGAGCTGTGGGATCCTGGGCCTGGGACCGTTTGAAAGCTCATGGGGTGCCCAGGGCTCTCTTTTATTTCTGGATCCGGCAGGTGCTCAGGGAATGTGCATCCCTTTTCCTGGGAGAAGGGCAGGTGCCTCAGCCAGGTCCTCATGGTGCTGCCCCAGGGACAGCTCCAGGTGCTCCCTGGTGGAAACAGTCAGGGTGGTGACTCCTTGTAGAAACCATGAAGTTCTTTTCCTTCCCATGGGAAGCAAGATCACTGCTCAGAGGCAGATCCAAGGTTTGTTATGGATCGGGTCCAAGGAATACAGCTGCTCACCTGCCAAGCCATGGCTCAGGATGGAGGTTCATGACCAGCCCTTGCTGTTTTTGGGGATGTGCAGCAAAGCTGTGCACGGGACACACATCTGGGGCTGCTGAACAGGGCACAGAGCCTGCCCCGCTGACTTGTGCCTCTCATTTCCTGTCACAACAAGCACAGCCTCGAGCTCTGCCATGGGACAGGAACTGAAGCACTGGCTGTGCCTCAAAACAGCACCTCTCCAGTCACATGTACTGGGATTTATCTCCCTCTCCAGCACAGTGGACAGACAGTCCAGCTCTTTTTCCTGTAGCTTCCTGCTGATATGGGAATGGACAGGCTGGTGGGTTTGCTGCCCAAATATTGCTGCACATGAGCAATGCAACTCTCAAAGTGTCTTTTGGCAGTGGAGCACTTCCTCCCACCAACATGTTAAAGCAGGACGTAAACAACCTGCATCCAGTGATTCAGCCTCAGAAACGAGGTCCCTGAGGACCATCCTCTCTCTGGTAAAGCTTTCTGTGATTTCTGGGATTGATCCCAAGGCAAGGCAGTTTCTCGTGCCGCGTCTCAGCTGCCGTTCCAGACGAGTCTGTTCTTCCCCAGCGGTTCTCAGGCTTTTGCATCAGGAAAGTCCCTTTTCCCATCTGGACGCTGCCGCCGCCTTCCCACCCACGTTCCGCGTGAGGAGAGGAGCAGTTCTGCTCCTGTGATGTCTCCTCGGGGCTGTGAGGCTGCAGACAGGAACGGCTGCTCTGCTCCTGGCTCGCAGCCACAACTCAGCCTTTTAAGGGTGGGAGCTGCTGCTCGGGGCAGCCCGGCCCTTCTGACAGCAGCAGGATAAAAGGCATCCATTGTCTGCAGGCACTCAGCCTTGAAACCAGGTGAAGACGTTGCCTTTCCCCAAGATGCCTTTTTTATTTCCAAATGTACCTTCTGTTCCTGCTGGACTAAAATAAAAAGAATCCTTCCCAACAGAGCTTGAAGCACTCAGCCATTTCAAAGTCCAGCAGTGCCCCATATGAGTCAGACAGTTTTAATTGCTGCTCATTCAGATCTTCTCCAGCTTAGTGCAGACACTTGAACCTGAACTTTAACCCAGACCTTCGTGATTAAACATCTTTACAAACCAAGCAGCCTACTTGCAATGTCTCCATGCAAATATTAGATGTACCAGAAAGTACCTTGGGTTTATGTCTAATTAAGCAGTTCCTCGGTGTCGGCCTGGAGATTGTGGAATGAAGACGCTGCTGGAGTCTGTCTGTACTGTCCTGTTCTTCCCTGGAACTGGGAAAAGCAGTGCCCAGGAGCAGGGTGGGAACAGAGGGTGACACGATCCCTTCTCCTTTCTCCAGAAGATATTTCCGCCTGTATCTCGTGTTTTGGAAACAGCTACTTGCTGAGTTGTTGGATTATATGCAAACCCTGCATTTTGTCATTAGCTTGATTCACCAAGGAAAACTGTGACTTTATTTGGTGGCTGATCAGGGACGAAAGTGCTCAGCAGGAGCTGAGAATTTCAGTGTGGTGCAGTATCAAAGTTGCTGCTGTAATTTCTGTATTCGGGCAGATGAGAAAGCCAAGGTTGCACAGCTCGGTACTTAATTTGCTCTTCATAACATTTCGCAGGAGCAGGAGAGGTGCACAGACCCAGGTGTGGATTAATATACTTATACAAGGTCTTTAATTGATGTTGGCCAAATGTTATAATTTTTCTGAGAGTGGTGGGGCCAGAGAAAAGACTCCTCTACTCCAAAGGGCTTTGGCTCACAGCTCTGCTTCAGTTCAAAGGCTAAATTCTAATCCAAATCTCAAGTTCCCCTTTGACTTCAAGAGGCTGAGAGCTGCACTTTGAGTTTTTTGATGCACAGGGATGTGCATCTGCCACTGGAAAAAGCCTCTTGCAACCAGGGCAGCAAACGGGGAGAAAACCATGGGGCAGCTCAGGTTTTCCTTGGATCTTCTTGAGTCAGGCACTGCAGCCTCACCCATAGCTCAGGACACGGCAGTCCCCAGTGCTGTGCACACACAGGGTCACCTTAAATTAAGGCAAATTTGCTCAGATTTGGTGCTGGACAGCAGTGCCAGGGGAGCCCAGAGCTGGAGCCTGTGGGGCAGGAGGGGTGGAGAGGGCAGGGAGTTGTCTCCTCTCCACGGTGAATGTCAGAGTTCTATCGACTGCCCTCCCTTGGAGTTAACTCCAGGAGCAGGAAACGTACACTGAGTAATTCAGGACAGACGTGTGTTCAAACATTTGCACAAGGTTCCTCCTGCCTGAAAATAACTCTGGCAGAGAGCAAATGGTTCCTGGTCGAGGTGTCGGTGGATGGACAACAGAGCCGTGGAGCCCATCCCAGCACCCAAGAAGACCCCATCCATGGGTCTCATCCCTGCTGCTGGGACCAGCCTGGGGCTGATGGTGCTGGAAAGTTCAAGGACATGAGCTGAGAGCTGTGACACAAGGGCAGCACCAGCACAGGCAGGGTTGGTGTGGTGGTGGCAAAGAGCCCTGGGGAAGGGGCTGGTAGAGGAGCAGGGGGGTCAGTGAGCATCAGCGGTTTGCTTGTACTGGGAGAGCTGTTTTCCATAATGGGAGGCTCACCTCCTGCATTTTTGAAATAAAGACAGCGTGACTTCAAGAAAAACACACGAAAAGGTGTCAGTGTTTGAGCAGCAGAGCAGAAGCGATTCTCCCAGAGGGAAGTGGATGAGGAGGAGTCAATCCCTCTCCCATGGAAGCACAGGCTGTGCTGGATGAGATGGACACGGATCACAGAGACAACGTGAGAAGCTCCATGAGGATGCTCCTGATTTGGTGTGTTCCATATGCAAGCAGTTTCCTCAAACATTCCCAGAGTGATAAAAAAGTCACGTGGTTGGTTGAGCAAAATCTCCTCCCTGTGCAGAACAACCACGTCTCCGGCATCCAAAGTCTTGCTGCATCCTGGTTTGAAATGTATCCAGGGGACTCTGGAAATGAAAATTTCCAGAGGTTTATTGCTAATGAAGCCTAATTAATTTTGGATGTAAATGTGCCAAGCTTCTGCAGTTGTCTTTGCAGCCCCATTAAAGGAAAACTCACAGGGGTTTTACTGAAAATTATTAGAAGAACAGGGTCTGTTTATTTCCTTCTTAGACTGTGGACTTCTCACTTCGTCACCACTTAGCTAAGTTAAAGGAAATGTCACAGCCTTGTAAAACAACTGCCTGAAATATAAGAGGAAATGAGGAAAACAGAGCCATGGGAGAAAATTCCCACACTGCTCCTCACCTCCATAGGTTTCGTGGAATGGTAACATCAGCTATTCCCACCAGGTTCTGTGTTGCAGCCTGGATGTTCCCAGTAGGTTTGAAACCCATATCCAAGTGCAGGGTGACAATTCTCCTCTTAATGGGGACTGTGCCATTTAAAGGCAAGCCAGGGTGACAGAGATCAGCCAGAACATCACATTTCTCTGTCTCTAAGATCCCTGACACTTTCTTTTTTCCCTTCCCACAGCAGCCACCTGGTCCTGCTGACTCCAGAATACGTGTTCAGCCAGCACAGGGGCAGGACTGGGGCACTCAGCTCATCCCTAATGGGAAAAAACTCCCACTTTCCTCCAGATTTGGAGCTTGGTTTGCCATCCTGCCTGTATTTCTGAACCTCCTGTGCCATTATGAGCAACACCTTTCTTGGAAATACAACTTTAATTCCCAATCTCCTTATGACAGAGGGAGGGGGAATATGGCAAACCTACCTCAGAATGCTGCTTTATAACCCAGACTGAGGAATTGTAATTCCCAAAAGTGCACGTGAGAAAAACAGCAGCAGCAGCAGAGGGAGCTTTGGAATTTGTCCAAGCATTAAAGATTTTAGAAATGCTACGTGCTCTTTGTCACATGTGTTCCCCTGAATGGGACAGGGGACCTGGACAGTGCTGGGCATGACCTGAGAAATGCCCCAGCCATGTACACAAACTCTGGGGTGTGTGGACAGAGATCAATACATGATCAATATCGTATCATTTTGGTGACAAACGCGGCATTTCCCATCCTAAAATATTTAATTATTGCGCTGGTTGAGGTCACTGCTCTGCTTTGTGCCTCCCCACCAGCACATTCCAGTTCCAGTAAGTGCTAAACTTACCCTTATAAAAGCCAGCTGTTGCACATACAGCTTTCTCTGGGATATATATATCTCTCCCAGAAAAAAATATCCATATATATCCATAAATACCCGTGGATGTGGAGTCAGTGTATGAGCAGGAGCACTGTCGAGCTCCAGTGGTGTGGCTGGCAGGCAGCCAGGCAGCAAGTGGGTACCTGTGAGCTGTGCCAGCACCAAGCTCATCCTTCTGGAAAGGGCTGTGCTGGGAAGTGGATGAGCTCAAGAAAATGCATTTGAGCTTCTGGGCAGTATTGATTTGTCTTTATGTGTTTTATTAATCTGCTCGAAGCACAATAAAAACGTGCTGGTGGAAGGAGTCGGAGTTCAGGGGAGGGGGAGCCACAAGTGGGGTTTGGAGCTGGCCACCATCACCATTTTCATCCTTTGCAGCTGCTCTGGAGCTCTGCACAGACCCAGTTTCTGCTTCCCAGCAAGGCAACAGAAGGGATATTTTTCAGCAGAGAAATCTGAGGAAAAATTGACAATAAAGCTGTTGGTTTGTTTTGGTATAAGAACAATGAAGAACCAGAAAGATGAAAAGGCAGACGAAGGCAAGCAGCAACATGAACACGGCTGCTGCAGGGCTGAGACACGGCAGCAGCATCTTCACACTCCCCAGCTTGGAGCAAAGCGAGTGAACTCCATCCCCCCGGCCAGGAAAGTCGGGAAGAGAGCTCCGTGTTCCACCTCCCACACACGGCCCTGGCAGCTCGCTCCAGCCCTGCCCAGGAAATCCCCTGCAGCCTGCCTGTGGCACCCTCGGAGTGAGGGCTGCTCTGCGTGGACAAAATCAAATCTTTTCTTTTTGCAAAGTATCCTTGTGTGGATGCTGAAATGCTGTTAGCAGGGAAATTTTCTCTTCTTGCATTCATTCTGTGAGAACTTTTCCTCTGCTGTGTAAGCTATGTGAACAATAGATAGGGTTTTTGTAAATAGCATTCATATCTGGTATCTTCTGCTCTTGTGTACATTATATTAGGAAAAAACATTTCTAAGCGGGTGTCTGCGACTTTGACCAATCACCCTAGGAGAAGTGTGAGCACTGTTCAATTGCTTTATGGAACTAGAATATATAAATGGTGTTGTAAATTTAATAAATAATTCATTCCTCGCTCTGGACTCCTGCCTCGCTGCATCCCTGAACCCCTGCTTGGAAGCCCGCACCCTTGGACTACCGACGTGAAATAGCTCTCCTTCCCCAAAGGGAGATTATTAGCTTTACAAAAAGGTGTTGAGCACCATCTTTAGAAGTAGTTAATTGCTCGGAAGCAATTCACACCTTCCCCGTGTCTCAAAATAAATTCTCTCACTTGCTTTTCCAAGCAGAGCCCTGTGAAAACTGTCACCAGCGGGGCTTCACGCATGTTCCGTGAGCACAGGGAGCTGAGGATAAATTCAGCGGCAGATCGGACGGAAAGAACTTGTGCACTTGGGTGTGTGTTTACACAGCTCCTGTGCAAGCCCCACGAGCAGCCAGGGGCCCCACAGGCTCTGAGATGTTCCGCGGGGATGTTCCCGGGGTACCCACAACGCCCGGCTGGACGCGTGGTTTGCAGCAGCCAGGGTTGGCCTGGGTGACCGCCTCCTCCTGCTCCTCCTGGCCCTGCATCCTCCGGCACGGCGACAACCAAAAACAGACGGAATAAAATGATTTCGAATTTCAACAGCACCCTGCAGAAGCATACAAAGGCACAGAGTTGCTCTCAGGATGCTTTCAAATGCTACTACAGGTTAAGGAATTTTACATCCCCTCTTGCTCATCACGAAGCGCCTCTGACTTCACTGCAGCCTCCTGGATTTTGCTGATACAGGTGAGGAGAACCGGGCCCCAGAGTTACTGCCAGGAACAAATCAATGACAAACTGGAACCACTTAGAGAGTGCTAAATCACCTTTATGTACAAGTCCTGTCAAACCCAAGCTGATGCCATCGATGATTTAAAGCACTTCACTGTATGCCCCTCACGGTACCTTGGAATACAATGAAAAAAAAAGGTTTTAAAACATTTATACTGTTTAAAGTAGAGTGAAAATACCCCATTTCAGAGGCAAAGGTGAAGCTTGAAATCAAATTGCAGAGTGGACAAGCAAGGGATAATCCATGCATCCATCCCTACATCCCTACCCCTTCTTTAAAGAAGGCTACAAGAGGGAATTTGTTGGAATTTAGTTTGATTTTTAAATCACAAACACCAACACAGTCAGTTCTCATCTTCTGTATTTTGTCTTTTATTTTTTTTGGTGGAGAATATCAGTGTGTCCTGGAATTTGCAAAATAAAGAAGGATGTGAGATACAAAATAATTCTTCAGATCTGTCACTGCACCCCAGTAAAGTACTTAGAGGAAAAAAAAGAGATTTGTTTTTATTTATTTACTTTTCTGCAGCTCTTTGCAAGCCTATTCTCTTTCTAAGCAAGAAACAAAGTCAGCCACAAATACAGACGATTAATTCCTTAGAGAAAACTGCTTTAAGAGTTTTAGTACAAAATTACATCCTTCCCATAGGCTGGAATGTTGTGGTAAACGCAGACAATTTTGGCTATAGGTTGGAAATCTCCCCCTGTTATTAACATAGTTCTTGAAGGAATTTTTAGAAGCACATTGATTTCATCCCAGTTTCATGTCACAGAACAACCACTAGAAATCAGCAGCGTCCCAAAATCAAGGAAAAGAAGGCAAAAGCTCACGTAGCAGACAGGACTGGGAGACGGAACACACAATTTCAGTGAAATCCAAGGGCCTGAAGAGCTCAGCCCCTGCTTTTTTAAAGTGAGAATGAAATTCTTGCTGAAGGACGTGGCCTTTGGGAGCCTGGGTCAGTCCTGGGCTCTGGATTTAGATGGAGCAGAGGTAAAGCTGCTCTCCTCCAGGAGCAGCCCCAGGCTGAGCCCCTTGTGCAATCCTTGGTCACAGCCTCGGCTGGGCTGGGCTTGGCAGCCCTGAGCTCCGGGATTTAAGGACCTTTGCAGCATCAGTTGCTGCGCTGAGAAACGAGTCCTGCCTGTAAGGCATAAATAATAAAGATCTGCTGTGGTTTTCAGCATGAAAACCCACCGAGAAAACCGATTTCATCCTTATCAAGGCAAAGCCATGGAAAGGGCTGGTGGGAAGGAAAGAGAATTGTTGGAAACAGCCCCTGCAGGTAAAATGTGGGGAAAAGGGAACAAGAAGAGGTCAGGCCTGGGAGCTGTGGCATGGCCACACATCTCTTAGATGTTAGGGAAAATCCTTCCCTGTGAGGGTGAGGAGGCCCTGGCACAGGGTGCCCAGAGCAGCTGTGGCTGCCCCTGGATCCCTGGCAGCGCCCAAGGCCAGGCTGGACAGGGCTTGGAGCACCCTGGGACAGTGGAAAGTGGCAGGGTGTGAAATGAGAGGATTTTTAATGTCCCTTCCAATCCAGACCCTCCTATGATTCCATGATTTGCAGTGTTTAACCTCTCTCCTTCCAACCTCAGGCTCTTTTCTAATCCTGAGATTACCAAAGTGATGGAAACAAGGGGAGGCTCCAGTGCTTTCCCACAGCACGTGGTTAATCCAGACCCAGTGGCTGTGTAGCTGAGGAAAAAGGTTAACGTGGTACAAAATCATCCAAATTACACCCTGCTGGTTCCCTGACCAGCTGTGGAAACAGGTGGGGAAGGCCTGGCTTGATTCCTCTTGGGAGAGGGGGAAAATAGGATCAATTATTATCTGTCTTTGGTTTGTAAACTACAACCACCTGGACATGTGCCCTCCCAGGCCATCCGCACCTGACTCCCAGCTGCTCCCAAGTCGATTTCCTGGAGAAAAGGGTCAAAACTCAGGATTGCTGGGGCAGAACAACTGTAGTGGTGTGTAAACACTTCAGAACACCAAGGGGCCTTTCACACCTCGTGCTGCCACACGAGAAAACCTTGATAAAATGATGCCAGCGTGCTTAGCCTGAGTTATCTCAAGAGGGCACACTTATCAGGACGGGTTTTTTAATGACCTATTCATGTTTTAGGACAATTCCCCCAAAAGGCAGCAGCAGACTGACTCTTCTGTCAGAAGAAAATGCCAGATGCCTGTGGTGTGTGGCAAGCAGGGCTGAATTATTTCATTGAACTGACTAATTTTCTTACTCGTTTTACTTCCACTTGTGCCCTTTCCTGTGACTGACAAGTTTGAAACTGCAGTGAAGAAACCAGTTTCTTTTCTGGGCAGATAGAGGAGTGTCTCCTCATTTCAGCGAGTTGTTTACACTGGCTCGCTCACATCGGCGTGAGAATGGAAATGAGGTTGTGGGTTTGTAGAAGATGATCCAAACACGCCTAACAGGAGGTTGTAGCCAGTTGGGGGTCGGCCTCTTCTGTAACCAGCAACAGGACAAGAGGACATGGTCTTAAACTGTGCCAGGGCTGGTTTGGGTTGGACATCAGGAGCAATTTCTCCATGGAAACGGTGCTCAGGCCTTGGAAGGGGCTGCGCAGTGAGCTTTGGAGTGCCCATCCCTGGAGGTGTCCACGGAGCGCCCGGACGTGGCACTCAGTGCTCTGGGCTGGGGACAAGGTGGGCATCGGGCACAGCTTGGCCTCGATGGTCTGGAGGGCTTTTCCAACCTAATTAATTCTGTCATTCTGTCGCTCAAACCGCACCATGACAAACTCTGCGCATCTGCGGAGGTGACAGCCACAGCCCCGGCACTGGGGTGGGGAAGAACCCGCAACTCCGGCCCTGTCCGAGCGGTGACAGGGGACGAACCCTGGCACGGATCGCGTTGGAAGGCGCCGTTCCCACACACGCACCGGTCCCACCCGGCCGCACCGCCTCCCTGCCTGCCTCCCCCGCGGTGCCCCAGCCGGGGGCGGCCGGGCCCAGGCGCCTCCCCGGGGCGGTCCCGGCCCCGCGCATGCTCCGCTCCGGCCTCCGCCGTGCCGGGA